>CM040128.1:24111200-24434409 GCA_022559845.1 Amorphophallus konjac
CAGAGATGAGGATGTTGAGATGGATGTGTGGCAAGACTAAGAAAGACAAGATTAGGAATGAGCGCATCCGTGAGGACTTAAGGATAGCTCCAATTGATAACAAAATGAGAGAAAATAGACTCAGGTGGTTTGGACATGTGTTTCGTTGCCCTAACTCAGCGCCTGTTAAAAGATGTGACCAAATCTTAGTGGATACTAGTAAAAGAGCTCGAGGAAGGCTTAAAATGAGATGGTGCGATGTTATTAGGAATGACATTAGTTCCTTGAGTTTAAATATGAATATCGCACTTGATAGAAATCTTTGGCGGAATAGGATTCACGTAGCCGACCCCAATTAATTGAGAGCCCATAATTAACTTTTTTGTAATTTTTTCTAGATAGAAACAAGTTGTCCGTTCTTTTGTTTTTATTTTTTTTAAAGTAGGGCTCAATGCACACTTGCTGTGCCCTTAGGTGTGCAGCATTTTTAATTTTTAAATTTTAAATTTTTTTAAAGTTGATCTCAGAATATCTTAATTTAAAATATAAATCACGTCATCATTAGATTATCTAAAAATAAATAAAAAATTAGATCAACTAAATAATGTTAGATTAATTCTTTTAAAAAATAACTCGTTTTATTTTTAATGTTTTTATATAATCGAATGGTGATATGATTTGCATTCTAAATTAAAGTATCTTAAAAATTATTTTAAAAATTAAAAAATTAAAAAATTTAAAAATGTTACACGTCCAAAATATGATGCACACTTAGATGTGTTATCAAACCAAACTCTTTTTACTAACTGTTTAAACCCTAAGATCTTGACCGTAGTGCTGAATGATTTCGGGTGAATCCCCACCCAAAGTTTCACGAGCAGTGCTATATTAACTTCGTTGAGATCTTTGAGTCCCAACCCAAACCACCGATCTTCGTCTGTCATTGAATCTTATCCCAAGCCATTAGGTAGCAATGCCCTTGGTCATCACCAAAACTCCACCCAAAATCTCGCATGAGAGCATTGAGATCTTTGCACATCTTCTTGGTCAATCTTTTATAGATGCCGTCACAAATACTGGTATGGATGAGAGGACTGATTTTGTCGAACACTGTCTGGCCGGCTCTGGTCGAAGTCTTGGCCTTCCCTTCTTCGAAGTTTCTGTGTAAATTTCTCTCCAACGAATTGAAGGGAGTTCATCGTAGACTTCACAAAAAAATGGGGGACTTCCAAAATAGATCTCAGATTTCCCCATCAGTTTCATCCCCAGAAGTTTCTTGATTCCATGCGTTTCCCTTGCACAATTGTGTTCCGATTGAACATTAATTATAGAAGATTTATCAAAATTAACCTTCTGTCTTGACCACAAGCAAAAGTTGTTAGATGCAATTCTTGAATTATATCTGGTTTCTTCTACGATGTTTGCTTCGCCTTCACCGAAGATTATAATGTCATCTGCAAATGCTAAATGAGGAACACTTGGTGCTTGTCTATTAATCCTAACACCTTTAATGTTACCCTCGGCAAGTTGTCGATAAATTATTCTGCAGAACACATCTGGGCAAACGATGAAAAGGTATTGTTTACTTGCGGAAAATTAAATTTTAAAATATCTAATTATGAAATATATATATATATTAATTAATTAATTAGCATGCATATTATTAATTCCGCAAGTTTACTTCATTATATGGTTTAAGAATCGTGAGTTGGATCTTTCCTCACCGACCGTAGATAGTGTTTATTTTTATTGACGTAAAATCCGAATAATTTTGATTAATTGTCAAAGAAATTTTTTGAACCTCTACAATATCCATTGTGATATTGTGAGTTTTATCTAATAGACTCGATCGGAATGATCATCCATTGGAGACATGTTTACATAAAAAATTTGAATATTTCATTCCTTAGATTCATTATACGTAGCATATGAAATCACGATTCTATGACCAGGTCATTTGATTATAAATCCACATTAGATCCACATTCAGTTAAGATCATATCATTGAATTTCATATCCAGCCAAGATCAGATCATTTTATTTGCTTTTCTTTGCAATCGAACTATTCAATTTTGTATCCTAATCACGATCGAGTCATCGGATTATGTTTCCGGTTGAGATTGGACCGTCAAAATTATTTCAAGTTGGATCAGGCCATTAGATTTGAACTTCATCGTGGTCAAACTGTTGGATCGTCAAGATCACCAAGGGACCGTCTAATTGACTTTCGGTCATGATATGACTATCGAATTTGTTCTTAGTCAAGATCGGAACATTACGTTTGAGTTTGTGTCCACAGAAGACATTTCTAGACGAGATGACGGTACATTTGGAATTATCAACTTATTTTGAGAAGACGAGAATATTTATGCCATTTCCAAGATCATGGGAGTATTTTTGTAATTTTAAATCTTTTCTACGCATATATAAATATATAATGTGCCGTCTCAAAATCGAAGTGGTTTTGCATGAGCTGTAGCATATCGATCCTATTCACTGTCATCTATCTACTTCCCACGTCTTCCCCTACATCAGTAATGTGGATTAAAATGACCCTTTTAATCTCTCTCCTCTCCAGAAGGGGAAGCTCTGGAAATAGTTTCCAAAGGTTTCCATGACATCACGCCGGTCTCCTGAAATCTGCCCACTAGGTTTCCGCACCCAATTAATTGCAACGTGACTCCTCCTAATGGCAGTGTAGGTGTTAAAAAAAAAATCTGGTGTTACGGTCCCCAGCGGCGAGCCAGCTAGCTTTATTAGCACGCTGATGCCAGTAAGGCAGTAAGCTTCATTTTTCTCAAGGCAATCTCAAGCTCCTTCCTAATTCTTCTTTCCCTGTTGAGAGATTCTTCATTTTTCTCAGGGCAATCTCAGTGCAGGGAAAAGTGTGATCCAGTCTGCATTAGTCGTAGCTCTGTCCAGTCTCTCCCTGACTATTTAGGAAGGTCTCTTCCGTTGCTCCGTGTGTATGCTTGGCCCCATGTACTGTGTAGGTCTGTCCATTCCATTCTGTCGTCGAAATTCTGTGATTTCTGTAGATTGACTGTTTCTGGAATTCCTGCCCACCAGTTTTCGGTGATGCGTCTGAGATGGCATTCCAACGACACTGGCTTTTTAGCCTTTGGCATCCTTCCGCGACAAGACGACGGCATCAGTGCACTTCCCACCGTCTTGCGGGGGTGGCGGTGAGTCAGACTGGCGTCACCCCAGGTTAACGTAGTTAAACACCCAGCTTTGTCCTCCGCCTGCTCAGCGGAGCAGCAACAACTGATCCTCAGGTGAGATACCGTAAGGGCGGTGACCGGATCCATCATCCAACCCCCACTCCTTTCTGCCCGCAGAGCGTGCGAAGAAGCCGCCAAACCCGGACGCTCTCTTAGCCGTGCTTAACACGTGCAACAGTGGAGAACTCGACACGTGGAGACCTGCTCAAATTCAGAGCCCGGGAGGGGCCCCGGTTGCTTCTTCCGGATCTCCCCCGGGATAAAAGGGGGGTGGGCATGCGCTCCATCCCATTTATCTCGCCACCTTCTCTCTCTCTCTCTCTCTATCGAACCCGCAATTTCTCCCTCTAGACCCGCAGGCCGCACTCTCTCTTTCTCTCTCGTTCACTGCTCCCTCCCCTGTTCGTCGTGCGGAATAAGGTGGAGAGAGAAGAAATATTAATTCGCCTTCGCCCGCACGCTTCCCCCAGTTGCTCCCCTGGGGAAACCCTATCCTCCTTCCCCTCCCCCGTGAACTCGTGGGCTGTTCCTCCGTCGCTGGCTGGGGATCCCGACAATTGCCTGGAGGTAAGCGTTTCTCTCCGCGCCGCCCTCGCCTTCGCGCGCTTTGTGCGGTTCTCCTTTTGTTTCGTGCGACTCCTAATCAGGAGTGTCGGGATCGTGCCGTGGCGTTCCTCTTTTCCTGTTAAGTCTTTCTCAGTGTTGGTGGTCCATTCTTCTCTTCTGGCCATTCATTTCCGGGGTGTGGATTTTTCTGGCAGGGAGGTTTATGCGATATCCGGGTTTGGTGCGAGTTCCTTTTTCCGTACAGAAAGCAGTGGTTTTGGCGGTTGCGTGGTGGGCCGGCGCAAGGGGACGTCTGCTGCACTGTGATTCTTGAGAGGAGAAAGGTGGAGGGCTTTGGTCTCACGAGAATTCTTGTGGGAATGAACAGATTGGTTTCCGAAGATAAGATCACGCCGAGCGGGAGGGGATCGTTCAGCCGGGTGATCATCGGCGTCACTGCCTCCAAGGTCAGGACACGAGTCAAAGGGGTGCTCTGGTCTCTGCGGCTCTGAGCTCCGGTAGGAGGGGAAGCGGGATTGGTGACGGGCCCACGGAGAGCACAGTGGGCCTTTTTGCCCATCCAAGATGACGAGGATACTTGTACAACGCGGCAATACTGGCTCCTCTTCGGTTGGTGGCCGCTCCATCCAGCACACTGCGCCCCACTTGGCGTCCACCTCAAGGGAGGAAGAACAAGACAGGGAGGTCCACAACGAATCAATTATGCCGGATGATCCTTTACTGGAACAGTGCGAGAGCAGCCAAGACAAGTCATCTAAAGCTGATGAGAACTTTGCTGAAAGCTGCCAGGGGTCTACGTATTATACCAGAATGGATGATCATCCAGAGAAGGGAACATCATGCCATAATGAATTTGCAGAGTCAGGGGTGTTGGTAAGAGAGCTGGAAGCACATCAGGTTTTGAACAGGCCAGATCTTGGTGATACTGAAACCTCAAAAGTGGGTTCTCTACAGATTGTTACAGGGACTTCTAACCCGCCACCCCCTCCTGTTCCTCCACCACAACCCGTCAGCATGGACATGGGTTCTGGGAGAAGTGTCTCTGGGGGTCCAGGTGCCATGAGAATGGGTTATTCAAGAAGGCCGTCAGCTTGGCCTGCCATGTCTCCTCGTACAACACCTTCCGGTTCTCAACCATCTTCTCCCAGGTCTTACGGAGAGGCAGAAGGTTATAACAGTGCAGACGAACAAAGCCCATCTTATGGGTCTTGTTTTGATGATGCAGTATGATTTATCATCCTGTTTTTGTTCAATTCAAGTAAAATCCATATTCTTATATGAGTTACTATTAACTTCTGGTAATCACAATTAAACTTTTGAAAGTGGTAATCATAGTTTAACCTGATCATATCAGAGTAGATAATCGGTTTATTCATATAATTCTTTTGCAGCTTGGGTGAGTTCGTTCCTCTAGGACTTGGATAAATATGTTTTTGAAGTACCACATTTTTGGATTTCATCCTCCTTGTGGATAGTAGCACACATTCATTAAATGAAAATAAAAGTCATCCATCCTCAAAATATGTTTCTAAATGAGCTACTAACATGTCAACAGTGAACAAGAACTTTCTAAATGATGCTTCTGTCTTACCATTTTCTGATCTCTCCCTTCATTTGGGTAAATTAATATCAGGAGTGACAAGCAAACTATCTATGGAGACACAGGGAGGAGAGCATTGAATTTAGTCACTTGAACAATAATCCCTCTCTGATCTGATTTACTGAAAAACATCCTCTCCGTGAATGTGCATGGATATGTCAGATGTACATACCATAACCACACACACATGCATGCGTTCACATACAACAGTACATGGAAATAACAAGACACTTCATTACCAATCCTCATCCTGCTCTCTCTCTCTCTCTCTCTCACACACACACACACACACACACACACACGCGCACATGCACGGCACCCCCCCCCCCCCAAAAAAAAAAAAAAAAAAAAGGAGGCAAGCCATATGCAACCACGTAGAGACACACCCAACTTCTTTTGGTTCTGCTTCTAGACTGAATATCTCATGTGTGGCCTTGTGTGTGCAGACACATGAAGTGTCAACATGAGCACTACACTCAACGTGAACAGATTCAATGTCAACACAGTCACAAGCATATACCTTTTCTGGAAAGTGTATGGCACCACGATTCTGTAAAAGCAAATGGAGTTATTTACAAGATATATCGTCCTTTGAAACCCTAAAAAATAATACCCTACCAAGGACACATATATAACCTGGTCAGCACAAGCACATACAAATAAACAAAAGCCTAACTTGGTTATGTGGCTGTATTTAACTATTACATATGAATGTTTCGATGCATACACAACTGAAAGGCCCACTGCTTTCTTCCAAGTTTAAAGATGTTAAGAGGACACCCTTATGGAATTAAATTAACCAGCATTTAAGGATGACGATGGGCTTGAACCTGGCTTGAAAAGGTAGCTACAATTTAAATTTGCAAAGAAATTTAAGTGAGGTTTTCAAATAAGATGGAATCATTTCTTGTAATAGAATATTTTCTATATCCTAGGGGTTCCTTTTGGTATGAAAGCTGTAGGCCTCAGGATTTTTTTTCTTTTAATTCTTTAATAAGATTACTATATTTGAGCTTCAAAACCCAGTTTGCTCAATACATGGGTTAGCTCTCCAAATTCTCGAGTTCAATTCCACCCAGCAGGACCAATTTTGGGTACTGCAGGGGGTTTCCCACAGCTTGGGTTCCTTCCAGAAATGCCTATGGACTACCCTGACCTAATGCAGTGTGCAATTGGGCGTTTAGAAGCTTACTATCATCTGTCCAGCCCATTGGGCCGCCATACACATACAAGGTGTGAAGGGAGTTTACCTGTCCTAAAACATGATGCAATCTCACTTTCCCAAAAAGTGTTGGTAGAAAAGTTAAGAATTTCCTTTCGAAAACCTGGGATGCAAGTCCATGTGTGACCCTCTGAATATTTGCATGTCCAAGATAGCTGTATGTTCCCAAAATATAGTTCTGCCAGATGTTTTGGGGATAAAATTACAAATGCCTTATGCATGTGGGCATAAATATTTAATGTAAAGAGAACATATCATTGTTTCTCTTTCCCCCTAAGTAGCTGGTTGTTGAACATGGAAAATTTTAAAAGAGTTCATTTGTTGAACATCAATGCACATGTGTTAGCTATTTAAATAGCATGCATATTTTTAATTCTGCGGATTTGGTTTTTCATATAATTTAGGATTCGGGTACTGGACATTTCCCTATCGACCGCAATCGTTGTTTGTTTATATCGGCATGAAGTTCGAATACCCTTGATCAACTGTCAAAGAACACCTTTAACCTCTATAATATCTGTTGTGCTATTATGAGTTTTGTCTAATGAATATGGTCTTTGATGATCATATATTAGAAGCATACTCTCGTAGGAAACTTGAAAGACTTTCACTCCTTGAATACATAGAATTTGGATTATAATTAGTCTTTTAAGACCTTTACATTTGGCCTCGATTATGTAATCGGGTCTTTGGTTTTACATCTAGTCGTCATTTGATCATTGAGTAGGCCTCTGCTTACACTTGAATCTCTGGATTGTTTCTATTGACGGTTATATTGTTGAATTTGCTTCTGGTCACCATCAGACTGTTGGATTTGCTCCTAACCTTCAACGAACTGTTGAATTTGCTTTTGTCCTCAATTTGACGGCTGGATTTACTCCTGGCCACGATTTGACCATTGAATTTGTTTATGGTCAAGATCTGGCCATTGAATCTGAGTTTCATCATGATCGGGCCCTTTTTAGGTACATTTGTAATTTTTGACACTTCTGGGTGTTTCTGCAATTTTTTGACCTTTCTTGGGTATTTCTACAGTTTTGACCCCTTTCAAGGTATTTCTATAGTTTTGACCCTTTCTAGGTATTTCTACAATTTTTTGGTTCTTTTAGACTTATCTGCCATTTCTTGACTTCCCAGGGTATTTTCGTCATTTTTTGACATTCCGGGGTATTCCTGTCATTTATTGACATTCCGGGATAGCCCAGTCATTTCTTGATTTTCTAGGTTATTCTTATCATTTCTTGACATTCCGGAGCATTTCTCTCATTTCTTAATTTTTCGGAGCATAGTTGTGATTTTCTGGCTTCCCTAGGCTTCTCTGTTATTTCTTGACTTTTTAGGATATTTTTATAATTTTTTGACTTCTTTGGATCTTTCTGTCATTTGTTGACTTTTCAGGACATTTCTGTCATTTTTTGATATTTCTGAGTATTTCTGTCATTTTTTGACTTCCCAGGATTTGTTGACTTTTATAATTTTTCTAGATTTTTTGAACATTCCTATCATTTCTTGACTATCGAGGGATCATTTGTAATTTTAGAATTTTCCTGAGCTTATATGTCATTTCTTGACTTTCTAGGGTTCGCAATTTTTCGCTAGCAGGAGTATTCTCATAATTTTTCTGAGCATCAGGGTTCTTAGGTTTGACAGTTCTTGGTCAGCCTTAAGCAAAGTTCAAGAGAGCACACCGCTTCAAGGAAGTGGCATGGTCCTGCTCCACTGAGTCGTGTAGGACGCGTGACCCCGGACAAAGATATTTTGGAAATTTCAAGGCTATACATGAGTTTTGTGCAATTTCTGCAAAGTTCAATGTTTTTATGCAATTTTTGGACGGACCAAGGTTTGTTTGCAATTTTTGGGAAGCTCAAGAACATTTAAATAATTTTTGAACTCCGAGGGTATTTTGATAATTTTAGAACTTCAAAGACATTTTGATAATTTCTGGAAGCTTTAGGGGGTAGTTTGATAATTTTTGAATAACACAAGGGTATCTGTGTAATTTTCAAACAACACAGTGGTTTTCTATAATTTTTGGACATACCAAGACAATTTTTGTAATTTCTATACTGAACAGTGACTTTTCTATGATTTTGGACAGTCAGGGATATTTTCGTAATATCTAAACTGAATAAGGACATTTGTGTAATTTTGACATAAGATACGAGTCTCTCTTTAGTAGAGGCACACAGAGCAAAAAATACTTAAGAAATTATTTCTCCTTCTTGAGCTCTCATAGGTTGCGGTCCATCTCCATACGTCAGTCAACGCACCGCCGTGGATTGACCTGCAGAGGTCAAAGGGGCAGCATCCCTTGTGGGGGGTTTTGGGGGGGGGGGCGGAGTCTCCCAAAAAAAAAATTACAATATGATCTCTTTCCAAGAAATGGCACAAGGAACATAGCCACCTCACGAGAACATATATGTAAACCAAGGAATTACATAAGGCACAACCACATGGACATATTTGTAAACCCTGAGGGCACTTGTGCAACCCTTGTTGGGCGCACACCTTCCTTGGTAGAGACACACAAAATACAAAATGTCTGATAGATTGCTTCTCCTTAGGTTTCCATCCTCCTTCGACTTCGATCCCTCTGTCTGTGTGTCAAATGAGGACCCGCTCGAGGTTATTTATGGAGTCCGTGTGAGGGAGAACCTACCGGTCCCGGATGGGTCCTTTGGAGAGCCTATCTGATCCGGATAGGCTCCCCAAGGGAGCCTACCTGGTCTGGGTAGATCCCCTCTTTTCTTACTTTTTTTTTGAAAGAGAGAGAGAGAGAGAGAGAGAGAGAGAGTGGCGGGAGAGAGAGAGGGAGGTTGGGACCAGTTAGGTCCCTTGGGGGACATATCCGGTCCGGATAGGTCTCCCTCTTCTTCATCTTTTTCTTAAAGGAGAGAGGGGGGGTTGAAATGGGATCGGATAGGCCCCAAGGGGACCTATCCGGGCCCCACAAGTGATTGTGAGAGGAGGGTGACCTTGGGTAGGTTTTCTCCCATTTTTTTTGTTTCAACACTGGTACACTATGATCTGTGAGACATGGATATGGGTGTCAAGTGTGGACATGGACGAGCATGGGACACGACAAATTAAAATAAAAAAGCCACGAGGACACAGAAGTAATATAATTTTACATATTTAGAATTATGCACATTTATTCTTCAATATGTATCAAAATTTCATATAAAGTGTTGATTAGATTATTAAATTTCAACTTTATACAATTTGAATTACAAATAACTTAAAACTTAAAAAGTTTAACAACTAAAATTAAGGATCTTAAGAAGTTTAAACATAAATGTAATATATATTAAAGACTTCTTATATATGTTTGCTAAAAAAGGGGCTTTTATATAATTACTCATCCCATTATGGCATTACCCATCTATCCATCATCTTCTATCTCACCCATTAACATCGCAAGAGAAATCTTAATGCTAGTGGGAAGTGCCAGCGGGAAAAGGGTGTACAGCTGTGAAAGATGGGGAAACTGTGTCGACACAAGTCGACACTCATATCCATGTTGACTCGTGTCGACATGGGTCTGCAACCATTTCTTGCGTGTCCCCCTAATCAAAGCTGGTACAACGTGTCATTTATGAATGTGAAGGGATATAGGAATATCTGTATAAGCATATGCTCATTCCTGACAAGGAATTTTTCATTTCTCTGCTTCATAATATGGCATAGACAAGGAAACATCCCCCTCTCTACCTCTAGACCAGAGGAAAAGGAATACTTACCCTGTCGATTTTGCAGGGGACTAATTGCAGTACCAAACTTATCCAAATGGAAAAAAACAAAGAAAGCATCCCCACCCTGCCTCTAAAGTGGAGGAGAAGAAACATTCACCCTGTCTATGTGCCACACTCTTTTAAATGCTTAATTGAACAGGCAAAATAGCAGACCCAACGGAGAAGCAGCAGTCAGCTTTTGCCTCCTTTCCTCACTCCCCCTTCTGCTCCACCCATTTCCTTTTTCCTTATGCTGAAGCATTTTGTTCTCTTGAGAACTTAGAAAAACTATATTCTTATTTGGTCTTGTTAGAAGCCCTCATCATTACTTCTTTCACACATTTTTTGTCTCACATACCATTGTTTTTGGATGATGAACAAGTTCCAAATGCCACCATGCATGATGTTAATTACCTGACATTAGCCTCTGGTTGTTTAGATGTACTTGTTAAAGAAATTCTGAATGATGCTGGGTGTACCACGTGGATTACTATGCTCAATGGGCTGTCGCAGGCAGTGAACCTGTTAATCATGTATCAAATGTGAAACACTACCTTTTTATGTGAATATCTCTTATTTTCTAAAAAATATTACCCTTTAAATTGCATGTGACACTCCATTAGTTATCTTATGAACTTTTCCTAATCTGTTGTCTTTACCTTTTGTTCCTTTTACTTTATTTTTGTAATTGATCACAATTCATTTGATATATAAGAGGTAAAGCCTTCAATTTCAGGAGAGGGAACGCCTTTTTGAGCTTGATATAAGGCGAGTAAGGGGATTTGAAGTCAAACGGATGCTTGAGGATGGCAACTGTCTGTTTCGTGCTGTTGCAGATCAGGTTTATGGTGATGCTGAATTATATGACTTGGCTAGGCAAATGTGCATTGATTACATGGTAACTAACTTCCTACTCTTAGATGGTTTTTTAGCATATTGCATCTTGCCATGCTTTCCAGTTTCTTCTAGTCACTGGAGTTATCAATGACGGCTTAGGACAACAGTAGCATTTTTTAAGCTTTTGCCATCCTGAGGTCAGCACGAATAACATATTTGACTTCAAAATGTACAGATATACTGCTTTTATTGTTTCTTGCAGCATTTTGGACGCTGGTGAATCGGTGATTTAAACACACCTGAAATCATTCTGAGATGAAAGGGGAAAAATGATAAAGAAAAGCTTCCATCACCTGTCAGATGGAATTGATATCATGTAGTTCTCCATATTCTTGATGGCTACCTAGAAATAGCAGGTCTCCTTCATGTGTATGGTCAGACTGGACTTGGCACCACTGGGAATCCCTGGGAAGGTGACCAAAAGGCCACAGTCCAAGTCGTCTGTCTGTCTGTTTCCCTTCAACTAACTGACTGAGCATGAACTTTGTGTTTGTCTTTATTTCTGTATGGCAGTAGACAACAATCTAAATCTGCAGCCTTTTGGGCCTGGCGTACAGTATAGAACAATTTTAAGTGGGATGGGACAATGGTAAACTTTACGAAGATTTGGGGGTGATTTTTAAAGTGGATAGTACCATCTTTTGTATTAATAAAAAGAAATTGGGATTTACAAGTATATTCAGTCAGCTCTCAAAAACCCTGTACAAAAACCCCCACCTCAAAAGAAAGGCCCACGCTAACTCCCAAGAAAAGGAAAAGAGAGGAGTTATGGGACTCTTACCTTACAAATATGCTTGGCCCACTCGCACACCCTCTCACATACAAAAGAAACAATCCTCTCCTCCACTCTAGCTTCCTTCTAAAAATCCTATTGTTAATTTCACTCCACAAAGCCCATGGAGTAGCATGCAGTATGAGCCACCACATGATCTTATCTCCGTTCAAGATCCACCTCTTGTGCCAGTTTTGGAAAAGGTGTTGTACACTCTCAAAATGGCCCACGGAGTGGTGGATTCTATCACTGATCCTACTCCACACTGCCTTCGCAATGGGGCATCCTGTGAAGAGGTGGTCAATGTCTTCCTCCACCTCCTCTCACAAGTATTACGATTTTTTTGGGGGGGGGTGTGATGTTATTGCTTATAATCACTTTTTTGCGAATGCCACAGTCAAGTAGTTACAAAATTTATAGCAAAGTGATTGTATGTTGTATCTCTTATTTCCAAATTGCGGCACTTTGTCATGTGGATTTCACAAAATATTTGATATTCATATTATTTTTTCAAAAATAGATATTCATAATGTGTGTTTGAGATTTATTTTTTTACAGAGCTTTAATGAGAGGCAGTAGGGACTTTCTTGGAGTATTGTGACGTTTTACATTTGTTTTATGTGCCTCTTCTTCTCCAAGTAGTCTCCTGTAGGTAAGATCTATGTTAATTCAGTATACATTGCCAGTATCTGATCTGTGAGGGGTGGGGGGTTGGTAGATGTTGAGTCTTTTTCCTTGTATCTGTAGCCTAGATTGGTTCATGTGATGATAGGATATGTACCAGGTGGAGAAATATAATAGCCTCTCAGTGGTAATATTGCAACACTATGATCTGGGAGCTTACTGACTGAAAATGAGATTGTGTATTCCATTTTGTATAAACTAATGAGTTGGCATGAATAATTATTCCTGCTAGTCATCAAGGGAGAGGAAGGGCCTGAGAAGCTAGTTGCTTAGAGAATGATTAGTGGCCAACACAAAGAAATAAATGCTACATTTTGCTTATAATATGTATAATAAACAACTCTTTTCAACCATGGCAATTTACAAAAACATTTTTGGGTTTTGTTACTCTTTTCAGGAGAGGGAGAGGGACCATTTTTCCCAATTCATTACCGAAGGTTTTACTTCTTATTGCAAGAGGAAGAGGCGAGACAAGGTATTCTGATTTAATACTTAAGCTGTTTTTACTATCCTGAAGTGAGAGTAGAATGGAATGTCAGTCTTCCGTTATCTAGTTTTGTGATTCATGCTTCTTCTCGAAGAATGGGTTTCAAGTGCATCATTTTAGAACATAGAAGGTAGGCCTTGTGCTTGTTCACACAGAGATGTGGGTGCATAGGGGCCATAGTTACCAACATGGGAAACGAAAGTGGGAAACGAGTGAGGGAAATGAAAGGGAGAAACGAGGCTCTAAATTTTAGTGAGAAATGGGAAACGATATACGAATGAGAAACAAGGGGGATTTTAATCATTTTAGGAAGGTTTAGCTCTTTAAGTGTATCTCATGTATTTCTAAAATGATTAAAATACCCTTAAGTTACTAACCTGCCTTCCTAAAATGATTAATTTTCCTATAAAATACGTATGGGAAACAAAGAGACATAAGTTACATATGGGAAACAAGGAGACGTTTCTCATGTGTTTCCCAAACGCATTGAATTTGTTTTCTGAATGCATTTCCCAAGAAATGCATTTCCCACTTCCCTGAGCATTTCCCCACAACTATGATAGGGGCTTCCTCAACAAAAAGTATATTTAAGTGGTTTAATTGGCATCAGTCCTTCCTCTTCAGCAAAGAAGCATATCTAGTTGTTTAGTAGACATACATCATTTAACTACTACTTGGGAGCATAAAAGAAACATGAATTAGGTCTTTTTTCTAATTCAGACTTTTTTGGGTTCTTTTTTCTAATTCAGATTTTTTTTGAGATTTGACAGCTAGCTCTCTTTAGAGATCTCTGCTAAGATCTGAACTAAGAAGATGAGAGCTAGCTTTTGGGGGTTCTCTCTCTAGACTTTTCTAGAGAGGGAGAAGCTCTGTGGTTTTCGTTTGGGACGGGGTGTCAGGGCTCCCAGAGGGGATGACCGGTGAGCATCGGCTCCATGCCCCCATGTGCTATTTCCGGTGTGGCATAGTGGAGCATCTCTTGAGAGCCTGTGACCTCCCGGAGGTTGCCAAAGGGGCGACGAGGGTTGGCGGGCACCAACGCCCCCCCCTGATTGTATGCGGACGTCCTCAGAGGTCCCTCCACATGAGGCGCTTGAAAGACTGGAGGGGGTTGTATCGAGGTGACTCCTTGGCCAACCGGCCTCCTGCATGCACCCCTCGATTGGCTAGCAAGGTGCTTGTGGGTGTCTCCGGTCGAAGGTAGGTTTTCGGAGGAGTTGGTGAAGTGTATGTTGGAGGGCTTTGGAGATCCGGCGGAGGGGTGGGTGGTCCTCCAGATGCAGAGAGGGGGGTTCGTGGCGGTTGGCCCTAATGCGTCGACGGCGGAGGAAGCAACGAAGGCCGGCTTCCTACTAGCGGATGGTGTCCTCATCAGGGTGGCGAAATAGGGTCTCCAGAGGGGAACCCACCCAGATCCTAGAGGTTGGCGAGTCACATTTCGCTTCTCCGAAGTACTGTTGGTGTTGTGTGATGAGACTGGGCTCTCTCTACTCTCCGACAGATTTGGGGTGGTCATGCCGGGTTCCGTTAGGGTGCTATCGATGGGGGACGTCATTGTCATCGAAGCGGTCCTCTACGTCAGTAGTCCGAGGGCAGTGCCGGTAGTTGTCATCGTTGATGTGCGTGTTGAGCAGTTTCTTGTTGTTTAACACAGAAAAATCTTATTTTTGGAGAAAATACACATTTGTGGCTATTTAAGTAGCGTGTGCATTATTATTTTCGCGAATTTAAGTTTATCAGATGATTTGGGTTCGGGTATGGGGCATTTTTCTATTAACCGTAGTCGATGTTTATTTCCATCGGCGTAAAGTTTGAATGTCCTTGATTAACTATCAAAGATACCATTTTCGACCTCTACAATATCCGCTGTGATATTGGGGGCTTAATCTAACATATTTGATCAAAGAGAGATCACCCATTACAGATACACATTTGCAGGAGAAAATTAAACATTTCATTCTTGGATTCATTTTTTACAAAATACATGAACGATTACATAGTCGGGTCATTGGATTTACATTTGGCCTTTATTCCACCACCAGAACAGACCGTTGAATTTTAGTTTCATAGAGATCAGATTGTTTTTGGTTATATTTGTAATTTTTGACCCTTCCAGGGTATTTGTGATTTTGGATCCTTCTAGGGTATTTTTGCAGTTTTAGACCCTTTCTGGGTATTTCTACAGTTTTGGATCCTTCCTGAGTATTTCTACAGTTTCTGACCTTCCTGAGTATTTATGCAGTTTTGAACCTTTCTTGAGTATTTATGCAATTTTGGACCCTTCGTGATTATTTCTACAGTTTCTGACCCTTTCGGGATATTTCTGTAACTTGTGAATTTTTTTTTGATTTATTTGAGATTTTGAACCTTTTCTGGGTTTATTTGTAATTGTGGACCCTTTCTGGGTTTATTTGAGGTATTGAATCCCTTTTAGACCGGAGCAGTTCTAGTTCAGGGAGGCAGACTTTATGGACACTGTTGGAGGAGCTTGGATCTCACAGGCTGTTGGTAGGTCGGTTATGGCTACTCTGGTGTTGAAGCTGAGGCACACTGCTCAGGTCCTCAAGTCTTGGGAGGTAGACAAAACCCTCCCAGGGAGTGCAGCAAATGATATAATTCTTCAACAGATTGAGAGCCTGGAATGTTTGGAGGAGGCAGGGCTTATGGATGCAGAGGATAGGAGCCTCAGGGATTCTCTTGGGACAATTTGATGAGCTCTCTGTAGGGAGAAGATCTACTGGAGGCAGAGATCGAGGGACAGATAGATCAAATATGGGGACAAGAATATTACTTACTTCTAGTGCATTACTTCAGGGAGGAGGAGAGTTAACACCATCACGTGTATCTAGATGGGTGAGCTCTCTGTTTCTTCGGATGGGCTGATTAGGGGTTTGGCGAGGGACTTCTGTTCCAGACTGTTCTCAGAGGACCATTTTAGGCTGAGGATTGGAGATGATCTTCTTCCCCACCCTTCTCCTGAGGAGAGGGATGCTATTTCACAGTGCTTTACAGAGGAGTAGGTTCGCCAACCAGTTTTCTCTCTTGTAGAGGAAAGAGCTCGGCCAGATGACTTCCCTTTGACCTTCTTCTAGAAATGTTGGGATGTTATTAAGGTTGACCATATGGTAGTAGTGAGGGAATTTCAGTAGGGGAGGGCTCACTTGGGGGGTATTAACAAAACCCTCCTATTCCTTATCCCCAAGAAACCAGGGGCTCAGGATTTTTGGAACTTCAGGCCTATTAATCTGTTGAATGGCACCTATAAGATCATCACCAAGTTGCTAGCATGGAGGCTTGATAGTGTGATGGACAGGGTGGTCAGTTGTTACTAGGGAGCCTTCATCAGGGGGAGACACATTCAGGATGATTTTTTAGTGGCCCATGAGTGCTTATTTGCTATGAAGACTCGGAGAAAAAAAGGGGTGATTTTAAAGCTAGATTTTGAGAAGGCTTATGATAGGGTAAATTGACTATGCTTATTTGAAATGTTACAGAAGATGGGTTTTGGGGAGAAATGTATTGGCTAGGTTCGGGCTTGTATTTCCTCGGCTTCCTTTGCTGTCCTAGTTAATGGGAAGTTGACTTCTTACTTCTACAGTGGTAGGGGGCTCCGGTAGGGAGATCCTATATCATCTCTCCTCTTTGTGCTTGTGACTCTTGTTCTTAGCAGGGTGTGGTTGAGAGCAGAGGACTCAATTTTGATTAAGGGATTTCAGATTGGGAGAAGAGGGCCTTCTGTCACTCACTTGTAGTATGTTGGTGATACTGTCTTGTTTCTGGCAGAGGATGAGTAGCAGTTTTACAAGACTAGATGTTTGCTGGAGTTGCTCGAAGAGATCATTGGTCTGAAAGTTAACTTCAACAAGAGTATGTTGGTTGGGGTTAACATAGAAGATATTCCACTCAAGAGGGCGGCTTGCATTTTGGGCTGTTAGTTATTGGCTTTCCCTATCTCTTATTTGGGACTTCCTTTTACCCCAGGTGTTATTCGATGTGTAAATTGGCTTCCTATTATTCAGAGATATGAGTCTAGGTTGGCTGGTTAGAAGGTTAGAATGTTTTCCTATGGGAGCATATTAGGACTATACAGATCAGTTTTGGATAGCTTACTTATCTATTTCCTCTCCATGATCTGGATCCCAAAATTTGTGGTGAAGAAGATTGAGTCCATTCAGGAGAGATTCTTTTGGCATGGGAGTGGAGAGAAATGCAAGGGTTGGCATGATATCAAATGGGGAAGGGTGGCAGCTAACAAGGAAGTGGGAGGTCTGGGGATTAAGGATGTTAGAGATTTTAATTTAGCTCTCTTGTGCAAGTGGATGTGGACGTTGGGGGTGGGAGATGATGGGTTGTGGGCGCAGGTTATCAGGCAGAGATACCATGGCAGGAGGAGAGTTTGGGATTTGACTTCACCAGCTCAGTACTAGACCTCGTCTCTTTGGCATGATATTTTGACTTGCAAGGATGTTATTTGGTGAGGACACTCGAGCGCAGATCCGATTCAACTCGACCTCTTTTACTGCTGTCGGAGACCACCAGCAGCGACATCGGCATCCCTATGGCTTGATGATGACACATAGCACATTGATGTATTTTTCTTTTGATTAGTTGGCATTTATTTGAGAGAGAGGCCCATTAGGGGCCCATTTGATGTATTTTCTATTTATTGTATATTTTCGGGTGCGATTTTAACACTATTTTATGTCTCAGGGACATTTTGGTCTTTAGTCTTGAGAGGAAGGCCACTAGGGTTTCTCCCCTATAAATAATATTGTACCTTTACCTTTAGAAGGGAGAAAAAAATGAAAAATGAAAAAAAATGTTTGAGAAAGATAGCCGCCGCTCTTGTTCCTTCCTCCTGTGAAAGGAGTTCACTGTGGGCGTGAAGCCCCGTCCCATCTGTTGCGCGCCTGTGGAAACCGCCCCCTCCACGTATCTCTCCCTGTTCGAACCCATCCCACCCAACATTTATTTCCTTCCCTCTCACCCACGTGCTCCGCAGCCCCGCGAACCCCTTCACGTCAACTCTTCTCCACGTCCACCTTCTTCACACTCCTCCTTCCCTCTCCTCTTGCTCCCGTCTTCTGCAACCTCCTCTTCTTCCTTTTGCTGTGAGCCCGAACCGCAACAAGCCCCTCCTCGTCACCCCGTTCTCCTTCTCCCGCCAGCTTCACTCCTCCCCAGCACACCGGCGGCCACCATCGTCCTCCCCACCATCGGTCGCAGCGATGGTGGTTCCCGTTGGCCCCTGCCGCGATGCCGGAACCTGCTCTTGTCGTGGGCCTCGCCTGTAACCCATCCGCGAGCCCAGCCCCCGCCGCGGTCGCCGCCCTCTGTTTCTCCTTGGCTCGCCACCAACCCCCCTGTTCCTTTGTCTAGCCTCCTGCCATTGCAACCGCTACTGCAGGAAGCCTCGCCGGGCCCCCTTTCCTGCCGCGTTCGCAGAGGAGCCACAACCCGCTCCCCCCCGTCGGCGCCAGCCACCACGACCTGCCTTGGAGCATTCCACTGCCAGCCGCAGCTAGCTCGCCTCCGCCCGACCGTCTGCGCCGTCCCGCTCGCAAGCCAACGGTCGACATCGCGCCCAGCCACGCCGCGGGCCACCTCTGTCAGCCCCCCCTTGCGGAGTCGTCGTCCACCCCAGGTAGGGCTATCAATGGGCCGGGCCCGGGCTGGGCTTAGGTCGGCCCGGCCTGGCCCCGACTTGTCAATATTAAAGTCCGAGCCCGGCCCGTCGGGCCTGGCCGGGTCGGGCCCGACATTGTTTAAAAAATATAAAGCCCGACTAAGGCTTGGCCCGGCCCGACAACTTAAATAAAATAATAAAAATTAATATATTTAACAATATAAAATTTATAATCTTACTAAATTAATTAAATTTTTGATATTAATTATATAATTTGTATGAAAAGAGTGTGTTAAAAATTCTAATTTAGTAAAATAACATAATGTTAACTAATTAATTTTTATAATGTGAAGTGAGAATAAAAAAAAAGAACGGGCCGGGTTGGCCCGCGGGCTGAACTCAAAGCCCGAGCCCGGCCTGCGGGTCTAGTCGGGCCGGACTTTTAGGCCCGACTAAAAGCCCGCGGGCTGAAAAAGATCTTGCTGCCAGGCCCGAAATCGGGCCAAACCCGTTGGCCTGTCGGGCCGGCCCAAGACAACCCTAACCTCAGGTCCCTGCCATCCGCCACCGTTGCGTCTGCTCTAGCCTCCTCGGCACTCGCCTGCCACAGCTGCTCGTCCAGCGGCCATCAACGCCGCCGCCGATGCTCAGTCCAGGTCTCCCGCGGCTGCCCGCGGCCCTCGTCTGAAGTGACAACAACAGACACATCGGCCACCCAGCGGTCTCGACACTGCTGACCTGCGACTGCCAGCCCCCCTGCCTTCTCGGGTTACGTGATTTCAGTCGAGCCTCGCTCTTCAGCGAGTAGGTTAGTGTGGAGACTCACTCATTTAATTTTCTTTATTTAGTATCCATGTCATATCTGCCGCCGTGAGTGAGTAAGATGCCTAGCTAGCTAACCATTTTTGCTGCCGGCTTGTTAGATTGTGAGTGTTTTCCTATCCTGGAGCGCGCCGATCTGAGTTCATTCTATGTGCGTGATTGATGCTCTAGGCCTTGGTAGTTCTATCTACCGTTCGGTTCGACGTTTCCCTGCTGCAAGGGACGGTTTCTTAGCGCGTAGCTATTGTTATTTAGCGTAATTTATCTCTTGGCGTTCGAGTACACGTCGGAATATTTGTCGGCCTATCATAGCGAGTTTTCTGATCTCATTAGTCGCCTAGTCGGATTTGCTTAGGTATACCGTCCCGCATCAGTTATCTTCTCCAACGTGCGAGTCCGACTTGAGAAAGGCGATTAGTACATTTTTTGGAAGGACAGATGGTGTGATGACTTCACTTTGGAGGCTTCTTTCTCGAGTCTCTTTACTATTTTGGTTGACCCGTTGGGGTTGGTCTCCAGGGCTTTTGATGTCGAGTTTTCAGGAGGCACCTGGGCGTCGACCTTCAGGTGGGACCTCATGACCTTCGAGATGGAACAACTCCAGCCCTTTTACTCTTCCTCGACTATGCTTCGAACTCCGATAGGGAGTATCTGTCGACCTAGAGGTGGGGGAAGGAGAGGGCCTTCTCAGTTAGGTCGGCCTACACCATTATCTCGGATAGCGGGATGTGTCACAGTCTCACCCCTCAGGTTTGGAGACCGAGGAGTCCGTTGAAGGTGAAGATTCTCACTTGGAGGATCTCCCATGGGAGGTTACCCACTCTAGACAAGTTGCTCCAATTCATTTCGGACATTCAGTCGACCTGTTGTTTATGTTGACAGGAGGACGAATCTCTAGACCATCTATTTGTAAGTTGTTCCTACTTATAGGCGGTGTGAGAGGGGCTTCCTACCAAAGCCGGCTGTGCCATCGGTCGGCAGAGAGGGGTGCTTCACACCATTCAGCTTTGGGATAGAAGGTGGCCGAATAGAGGGGATGGATGGCATAGTGTGGTGGCTGATCTTGCATGCCACCTTTTGATCTTTATGGGAAAAACGGAATAATATGATTTTCAGGAGGGAGGTTAGAGTTGAGGAGTCTATGGTTTCTTTCAATTGTGACAGGGTGAGGGAATGGACGAAGTTGCTTTATAATGTGAATTTCCTCAACTCCCAACTTTTTATTTTGCTGGGGAGTTAGTGAGTGCCACACTATCTTGGTGTGACTTTTTGTACAATGATTTTTTGAGAGCTTATTGTTTATACTTGTACATTCCTTTTTTTCATTTAATATAGTAGTGGTAATACCCACCTTCAAAAAAACAAAAAAGATCTCAACTAAGAAGCAAGACTGACATGTATGCTGTGTAGCAAGTTGAAATAGAGAACTTATTGTCCACTTTGTGTATAAAATTTTTGAACTTAATTTATTTAAACTTTTACCTACATGGTTGATTTTAGCATTTCTGCTTTTTCATAAGGGTCTTCTTTGTCTTCTGAATTGTTGTTGGCCCTAGATACAAGTAAATGATTAAGCGGATAGTTAAGGTTCTTAAACTGTGATGAAAGACTCATCACACTCTTGTTTGTGCATACATGATGTTTGATTGCTTCTGCACATAACATTGATCAATAATATTCAATAATCTGTTGGCTAAAGGTTTATGGGAACAACGTGGAGATCCAAGCATTTTCCGAGATGTATAATCGGCCTATCCATATATATTCTTATAGCACAGGTGTCACTCTCTCCTGGATTGATCCTCTTGTTGATTTTTATTTTGATTTTTCAGTGTACTTACTGTTACTTCCGATGCAGAACCTATCAACATTTTCCATGGAAACTATACCACTGATACACCACCTATTCGATTAAGTTATCACCATGGAAATCATTATAATTCACTGGTTGATCCGCGGCATTTGACAGTTGGTGTAGGCCTTGGCTTTAGCAGTCTTCGGGGGGCGAGTCCTGTTAAGTAAACTCACCTTTCTTTATCTTTCATCAGTACATCAAATCACTTCTTTCTCTATCTTTTAACATGTAGATTAAACATTTAAGTTATGATTTATTTTTTTGGCTGTTAAGTTGGTGCTTTTCCTATCATGAAGAGTAATGGGTAACCTCTGTGGAGGTTAAGTAGTCGAGTCATTGAGTAAGGAGAAAATATTAAAAGGATACTACTTGCTATCTGTCGTAGTTCCATTTGTCAGAATTGCATCTTATCCTTTTTACTTTATTTTCATAGAAGAAGAAATTGATTGAAATGATCAATCATCGAGACGCCTCTGTCACTATGAAAAAGGCTCTTGCAGTATTATGCTTAAATGAGATGTTTACCGGGAGGAAGAACTATATATCAACATGTCCTGTTAATGTTCACCTGTTAGTCTGATATTTAATTTATGAATGCTTCGCTTGTTCTGTGTAGTTAGTTTTATATGTAGATCATGCAAAATAGAACACATGGCTCATCTGTGTGTTTGGTTGTTTAAGATTGGCTAATACATCTTGCTGGTATGCAGTTAGAAGAGAGAAATTAGAGCCTTCTTTCACGGGCCAACTTCTGCTACTGGCCTTGAAGCGTACAGATACACATGAAATTACATATTTCTATACATTAACAAGTTGAGAAATTTTATTTGACATTGGGTTTTATCTTCCATACGTCATGTTATACAAAGAAATTGTTTGCCCAGTTGACTAGATAAATGGGGATTCTTAATCTCCTGAAGGTTTTCCCCTTTTTTGACTTGTACTTTTCCTCCCATGGCCCATCCTCTTATCCATGATATCCATGCTTTCATCTTTCCAGTATTATCATCTGTTTGCCTGCTGCTTATTTTACATGAATATTGTTTATTTTACTGATATATTGTCTTTATCTTGCTATGTTAGACAAGCATTGACAAAGATCAAGTAAAGGCCGCCATTAAAGCTCAACAAGACCAGCAGATTGATAATGTAAGTAATATTGTTCTGTCAAAACTTTGTCATGCCATTAATTTCAATGAAAAAGGCTGACTTATACTTTCACTCACTTTAGAATGTTTTTCTTTAAAGTAAGAGAAAGTGGAATCTGCTTAGATATGTTTATTACATATTCAGCATAATTATATGATAGTTGCGTGATGTTAAGCCTTTTGTGTGGCATTTCAGTTGTTCAGGAAGTTTTGTTCACTATGCTCCAACTGGAATATGTTCCCTTGTATGATTTGCCTGATATCTTACTTTGACTTGGAGACGTCATTATTGCCCAATGTGAAATGGGCCTTCTTTTAGGTTTGATTGACGCTTCTTATTTCTCAAAGGATATTTGCATGATATTCCAACGTAAATATCCCTGAGATTTATGGCCTTCAGGGAGTTCATTAGCATAGGCAACTATCCAATTCAATGTGTGCACAACAAGATCTCTGCACCATTTCATAGCAGTTTGGGTAAGATTATAGAACCCCACCCACCCAGGGTCAAGCCTAAATCACCGGTGGCCTGAGCCACAAGTGAGCCAAACATCTCTTGTACAATGGGCCCCTCAGCTCGGCGAAGTCTGTAAGGTCGGAACTCACATGAACCACAGGTTGTACACACCCTGTATTTATGTTCACGGGGGGATTTGATACGGCGACCTCACAGTTGCCCACAAAATGCATATCGAACTCTCGCACTCCCGATGGACACTCGCTCCCTTTGGATCCAAAGTTGCATACTGACAGGTGTTGCAGTAACATTATAGAACTTGCCTTCCTTTGAATCCCAAGTTGGACACTGACAGCAACCCTGGACAAGGTTTTCTATTTGTACATATATGTGCTTGTTTTGTCAACTTCACTCGCAATAATGAGAAATTTGTTGGAAGCACGGAAGGATAGGATCGGATCGGTCAGGATCGGCTGATCTGATCGATTTTGTGTCTGTCCTATCTGATCCTCGTCAAAGGAGTTTTCAAAATTCAAACTCCAAAGTGGTGGGGATGGATGGGGGGAAAGGCTATCTGGGTTTTGGCCTTTGGGAAGTATTTGGGTTTTTGTTTCTCTCACGTGCTCTTTTGACAATCTCTCTCTCTCTCTCTAATATCCCCTTTCTCTCTCCTCTTAAAGTTTTTCATGTAAAATTGAGTTTTACCTATATTAGGACACTTTTCGTATTTTTCAAAATTATTTGAACTTTTAAAAAAAAAATTGGCATGGTTTTGTGCTGCTGGCCTGACTCGGCTAGAGGATCCGTCGGCCGATCCCGATCCTTCCTTGGTTGGTTGGAAGCAGCTAAATAATTTGTAATATTTTGCCTTATTGAATGAATTTCGTCTCTTGTCACAAAAATGAAACTGAGCACAGTATTGCACATTTGAGACTGAGGAAAAAATTATAAAAAATCTGATGTTAATGTTTTAACGCCATAAAAGTGTAGACTTTCTGTCAGCTGAAATTCATCCCTTTCCAGTTGCTGAAACATTGAAACAAGTGAATGATAGGTTAACCCTTTGCCTTGGAGGGGTTGGTCTTGCCAAAACATACATTATTTTAGATCAGCTACGAAGTTTTAGAACTCTGAAAAGTAACCAAAGACAAGAATTGATAAAGGAAATGATTCTACTGTGCTTAAAACACTTGACAAATTCATCATCCCTTATGAACCTTACCTGTTTCCCTTGTGGATACTTTCCTTTGTTTTGCTTGTTTTATGTTTATTGGTAAATTGGGTTTTGGAGGAGCACTTTTTCTTCCTCATCAAGTTTCACCTTTCTTTTCTAGTTATATTTTGATATGGTGACTCCTTCCTTTTCTTCATGTCTCACAAAATCCTCCATATTAAAAAGTTGGTAATCCTTTTCAAAAGATATTAAAAATGTTTCAAGTTCAACATATTTTAAAAGTATGCCTCTTCCTATTCAATCACACGGCTTCGTATGACATCGAATAGCATACATGGCATCTAAACTACACTATTATATAGTAGATCGCATGTTTTGATCTAATCATGTGGATTTGCTTCAACGTACGCACTTTTGTGAGTTATACATTCTATTTCATGTTTAAACAATTTCACTTGGGTTACATAGTTTGCCTTCAAGTAACACAACTTCATTTGCTTTTACATACTTTTGCTGAGAAATTGCTCATTTTTTTCTAGTCTGCATAGATTGAAAGCATAATTTCATAAATATTTCAAAAGGCACATATTTTTCCAAGTATTTAGAATGAGGCATGGTTTCAAACATGTTTTTTTTTTAAAATAAAATTCCCTTAATCGCATTGCTCCTGAGAGAGGGATGGCTTTTATTGGCAGGCACTGCTGGCTGAGGGGCGCTTTTATTCAGATTTGGAACTCACTGAAAAGGAAATGGAGCGAATGGTGATGGAAGCATCTCGGGCAGAATATCTGGCTGAGACCAGGTTCAAGCAGCGGGGAGGCTTCAGGGAATCCTCAACGTCAGGCGCCGAGCCATCATCTTCTGCAACAAGTGAGTTCCATCTCCAATTTCATCGTTCTTAACTTAAGACATGCCTGCAACATTTTCATAAAATATCATACCCCCCCCCCCACCGGGGAAAAAATCCTATTAGTGTTGGATTTTAGGCAGTGCGGATACCATGGAAAGATCCCTAGGCTCTTTGAAGACCAGGTAGTCTGGCATTCTTCACTGAAAAGAATAGGTCAAATGGACTAAACGTACCTCGAAAAGAATGGTTTTGAATGTCTCTTGGTGATGCCCCCACTAAATCTTTCTCAGAATTTCTATCATCAGATCTTCCTTGGAACTGTTGTTACAGTAAATTGATCCCAGAATTTTCTGGCTTTAATACCCCTCACAAGTTTATGTATGCGAACAGGGTCATTCAGGGGTGACGCAAGTTCTGGTGGTGGATGCGACAAGGCACCACCTGACATTGTGAGTAATAACAACATGCAGATGTTGCTATCTATGGGCTTCAGCTATCTGCAAGTAATCGAAGCCTACAGCGTTTTTGGCGATGACATGGAATCGATGGTTTGCTATTTATTGGAGATGGGAGGCAGTGGTGCTTCAGCTGGTAGCATGGGCCGCTACAAGGGGAAAGCATCGGAGTAGAAGCGGAGTCTTAACGTGGAAATAAGGTCCAAATGAAATTTAAAATGTACCTACGTCGCTTCATCATTTGCTCCATGTAGATAACATTGCAACCGACACAAAATTATTGCCCGAACAAGAAAGCTGACCCTCGAATATATTCTTCGGCACACGTTAGCATTTCTCTTGTAGGAGTAATACGTTGCCCTAGCGTTATGTCCTTTTAAGAATTTCAATTATTCCATGATCATTATTCTTCTAACCGTAGTATCGTGGTTTGCCATGCCCCTTTTGGGCGTGGCACCGTAGCCCTTCCCCCACTCTCTCTCTCTCTCTGTCTCTCTCTCTCTGTCTCTCTAACTTTCTGAAATTAGGATTTAGCTGGTGTACAGCCCGGTCCCAAGGCTTTATTACTTGCCTACAGAATGTCCAACAACTTGATTTTTCTTCCGTTGTGCACGCTTTAACAAGTGAACCACTGCGCTCCGCATCGCCTTCGGTGCGTGCAGATAGAAGATTTTGGTTAGGCCGCATCCGTTTTGTCTTTCCGGCCGCTTTGACAACATAATAGAGTAAAGCAGGTTAAGGTAAAGCATGGTTAAAGTATTCTAGGGTTAAATAGTTCGATAACTTTATCTTACTCGACTTAGAATAAGAAAAAGTTAAATAGATAATTTTTTAAAAAAATATTATAATTAAGAAATTTACGAGGTCTTATCTTACCCGACCTCGGATGGGTTATTCGACTCATTTAGGTTGAATAACTGATCAGCTCTATTTGTTCACTTATCTTATCTGAACCCGGATAGCTCATTCTATCCGATTCTGGGAACCAAAGTTGGATAAACCCGGGTAAGACGAACGAGTTGCCTTATCCGAGTGTTATTGAGTAGTACTTGTTGCACTCGGGATAATCGTACACTTAGGTGTACATTGTTTTTTGTTTAGTTTTTCATTTTCTGAAAAAAAAAATCTGACCTCTGAACCTATTGCCTACATCTGTACAATATCTATTTTGATCGGATGACTCAAAATCCAAAAAAATAAAGATCAGTAATCTATTTTTTTTAATTTTGTCTAGTGGCCTTTTTTTTTCTTGATTTTTTGAGCCGTATGATTGGAGTCTGCCTAGTGAGTCCAAAAGTTAGAATAATTTTTTAAAAATAAAAAAAATTCAATACATACACAAGATATACATTTTACTCTTCTTTCGTTGACGAATGATTGCCAGAGACCGGCGCCCAAAGATGGTGCTGCCAAGGACTTCGTTGGAGAGCGGTAACAACTGCCTACATTCCGTAGCTCATTTCGGAAAAGCGTACAAGATCTAGAATTCCCGTGATCCCGTCTCACAAGTGGAGCCAAATCGGAGTATTTGAAGAAACTTGCTTCTCCGATTTGGCGAAACCTGCCTCCATTCTTCTCCGTTCCTGTCGATGCCTTTTCTTTTCTGCAACTACTTAACCTTCTATTAGAGATGTGTACAATCAGCAGTGAGGAGTTTCTGGATAGGTAGTGGAAACCTGTTTGATCCTCCATACTCCAGCCCGAGCTGACAGTGAAACCAAAGAGAGAGGCAGCGTATGCTCTATCCTGTGTGCGATAAACTAGATTTGTTGGAGACAAACTTCCATTGACAAATGAGCAATGCTCGCTACAAATCATGGTTGTGTAACGCCGTGGGCATGTCTTTTGTTTCTTTCCCACATCACATCAGACCCACGTAGACCAATGAAAAAGAGGTTCACGGGCTCAAATTTGCAGCGAATATTACTCTTAACAGATATCTCATCCAATCATCTTAAAATACACATCCTTATTGAGGGGTAGGGATAACCTAAGTGAGAGTGAAAGGTTGCCCATTGATGGGACACCAATATCGCAGAGCAACTCATCGCAAATTAAAAGGTACAGGCAACTCATCATAAATCCAACGGTAAAGCATATCAACTCCCTCCCGGGAAGCACAAAGACGTGCTTAATTCAGTGAAGGTCTACTACAGAGGGGAATGCATCTGTGCTGGCTGTACCTGCATTTTTCAAAGATCAAACCATTAAGTTGCCGACTAGGACGAGGAGACACGTCTGCCAAAAAAAATCTTGTTGACAGTGTCGACAGGTAATGCATAGGCAGGATCAATGGCTTTGACTCCTGGATACTCCAAAAGAGAGAGGCCTGTAGATTCCATAAACACAATTTGTCAAGTACAAAGAAGTCCACGACCGAATCCAAGCAGATGTTGCTCAAGAAGGGGTGAATCCTGATTCACAACTAAAACGACGACTCCAGTCTAATTTGTACCTGCAACACCAAAATAGGTGTGGAAAACATCAACCGCGTCATCTGGTCTATCTGATATTCCTCCGTTCTCCTTGTCCTGCATATTATAAGAAATGAACAAACAACCAATTTGCTAAAAAAGGTGAATAAGATTGCAGCCCAGGTAGCAACCTGACAATCTAAGATGAACCTCGCAAGCTTATTCCTGTCGATCCAGTGGACTCGATCAATCATTATTAAGCTAGAAAGAACCCACCATGAATAGCAGACCTGAAAACGCATTGACATGACATAAGTTCCAGAACTAACCATTACTTATATGAGTTAAATGAAAGACCCACATCAGGAAGCTTCTCAGGACGGCCATTTAGGCCACCAGACTTGACTTGCCGCTCACATAGCCACCACCCAAGCAGATCCTTGTCAACATGATTTAAGAAACCCGTTATAGCAAGTGCACCAACGCAACAGAATACTGCAACCACAAATACATGATTTAAGAAACCCGTTATAGCAAGTGCACCAACGCAACAGAATACTGCAACCACAAATACAGGCCAACTGCACTCTGTCAGGCCTAGAAATAATAGCCAGTGAATTTAACTCACAGCATGGAATATTACACAGATGCACATAATCAACATAGATGCTCGCAGTTAAGTCTGGTTAAAGAGATTCTCTTATATTTACCCATGCAAGAAACACTCAAAGAAACGGAGCAAAGATAGCAAGTAATCGGTGAACACATTTTGTGAATAGGAGCTATGATTTCTACAAAAACCTAGCTCGGTGAATCATTTTTGTAGATTAATCTATGATCTGAAATTATGCATAATGATTCTTCAGATGGTATACATACTTTGGCCTGCGTGAGACTCTGCTCCAGGTGTGCATCCAAAACCTCCATCTAAATTCTTGCAGCTGACAATATAGTTTACAGCCTTTTCTACATTGATCTTATCCAAGTGGTGCAATATTGAGAGACAACAAATTGCACAGTAAGAAAACCTACAATGAAAAAAATATTAAATAGAGAATTTCAAAAAAATTAGTTTGGTTCGCATGTTTGCTCTAACACACTAGCAAAAGTAGAAAAGAGGAGTGCAAAGGACCTGGTATCAATTTCACCCCATTCATCACCTGAAAACGATCCGTCTTCATTTTGCAACCCCGCAACATCTATGAAAATTAAGCGAAACAGGAATAATTGTGATCCTTACAACAATCCATTATTGTCAGGACAAAAATGAACATGGTAAGATTGTGAGCAAGTGTTGAATTGGTCAAAAACCTGCCCTGTAGAGAGGCATATATAATATAACACAAGCATGATCAGGTTACTGGGTGTGCTAGTATTCGCTGAGTCTCCTTTACCAATGGTGGAAAGAAGTGAAAAAGGCAAAACTGAAATAATATGCTGGAAGCACCAATAATAAAATGTATTAAGCGTTCGATCTGAACATGCATGTTGGACACAACAAATATTTCAAAAACAAAAAGACAAAAGCATAGAAGTACCATGCATATACAGTGTGCCCACTCGTGTGCATGCTTGAATTATTTAAATTAGATCACCTCCAATATTGATGGAGATGTTGACTATTAATTTCCAGAAGTTTTCCAGATCTGGAGCTTAAGAGCTTATCATGTATCGGTGAATTGTTGGAATTTCTAAACCACGTATACTGTATTGTGCTTAAGAGCTTATCATGTATCGGTGAACTATTGGAATTCCTAAACCAGGTATACTGTAGTCCAAACAGTAAAGACAATGTTCAGTAAAACATGGAAGACATGACTGAATTTTCAGAAGTGCTCCTCAAACCACCATGAAGAACTCCTCCAAGCACATAATACACACAATCAGAAGCTGCAAGGCAGTAAAAACAAATGTGTAACTTGTAGGCACAATACACAAAGGAAGCACAGTATACAATTAATCGGTTGGAACTTCCAAGCACTCCAGAGGTCAAGGCCTCTACGGGAAACATCTTAATAACTTATTGAGTCTCCAGTAGATGTGCAACGAAGGTCATATCAGCACATTCAGAGATTAGACGAAAAGTGAATGGAGAGATGCAATGTCAAATTATTCTCCTTCTTCACTTCACATCCACGAAGCAAGGTCCAAGGAGGAAAAGATTTAAGATACATTTATCTCTTCATAAAAACAATGACATCGTGGTATCCTCGACATATTCAAAGGCCACAGAACTTAATTATGGAACCAACGTTCTGAAAATCCCTATGCAGCATTCGACAAAATGAAACGAACTAAAAGCATTCAACAACAGCTTTACTAAACTTTGAATTGGAAGAATTAAATAAAGTCATTTCAATGCTGCCAAGAACACAGAATGGAAGCATTAAACACCATCAAACTCTCGACCTTACAATAGTTGACGGATACAATTCGACACCTTGTCTGCGTCGAGAACATCCAGTTTATCCAGAAGCGCCAACACCTGCACCGCACTGAGTGTGTACAATATATGAGGATCATGCCCGATATTCCCACCAAAGCCACCTGAGGTGACAAGGAGAAAGAATGAAAAGACAATAAAAGAGGAGGTCAGGCCTTCAAGCTTCCAACTACAGCAAACGTTCTACCCCATCTAGGAATGCAGATAACATAATCCAATTTTGACCTAGAAGAAAGATATATTGAGAAAGAACAGAGAGAGAAGGCCGGTAAGGAGCGGAGGAACGAATCGAACCAGAATCGTGCTGGCATTCCAAGACCCAGGCAACGACTTCGTCGCGGTCGACGGCGCTCAACTGGTGGAGGAGGTCGAGGGTGGTGAGGCCCCAGTATGCCCCATTCATCCGCAGGTGCTCCATCATCAGCGCCTCGAAATCGGCCTTCCTCTGCGGATCCAAAGGAAGTTCCAAACAGGGGAAGACATCGACAGGAAGAAACGGAGGGAAAAGAAATCAGATCGAACTCCACAAGGCCGGACAAGTGAGAGACGAAGAAACACAAGCGGATCTCGTCGAGGAAGGCGAACCTTCTCCATCGAGAGGATGTAGCGGACGTGCTTCTCGGCTTCTAGCTCCCCCGCCTCCATGGTCGCTTGTTACTGTGACGACCAAGGCAGAGGTGGAAGCGAAGCCCAGGACAGGGGTGGAGTGGGGGGGGGGGGGGGAGACGAGACAGGGTTAGAAAGGTAGTGGAGGTGCAGTAGCAGGAAGAAGGTGGGATCGCAGAGAAGGGAAGGTGAAGGAGGTTGTCAACGGGCTGGGCACCTGCAAGTCCGCCGGGCTGGCCCGTCAAGGGCCGGCTTAGCCCGTGAAATTAGGCCCGTGAAATTAGGCCCGAGCCCTTGAGGAAGATGAATGAAGCCCGACTGTTGGTGGGCCAGCAGGGCTAGTTTGACATGGCCTGTTGGGCTGAGTTCTCCATCAGGCTTCTTGGCGGCGATCTTCTGGAAGGAAGCTTCACCGTGGCAGCGGCGCCGACGGGAGCATGGGCTGGGCCTGTTGGGCTGGCCCGTCAAGGGCCGGCTTAGGCCCGTGAAACTAGGCACGTGAAATTAGGCCCGAGCCCTTGAGGAAGATGAATGAAGCCCGACTATTGGTGGGCCAGCCGGGCTAGTTTGACATGGCCTGTTGGGCTGAGTTCTCCATCTGGCTTCTTGGCGGCGATCTTCTGGAAGGAAGCTTCACCGTGGCAGCGGCGCCGACGGGAGCACGGGCTGGCGACGCCAAAGGTAGCAAGGGTTGGCAGCGCTGGCGGGAGCAGGGGCTGACTTCTTGGCAACAATCTTCTAGAAGGAAGCTTCACCGTGGTAGCGGCGCCGACAGGAGAAGGGGCTGGAGGCGCCGACGGGAGCAAGGGCTGGCTTCTTGGCGGTAATCTTCTACAAGGAAGCGTGGCAGCGGTGCTAGCGGGAGCAGGAGCTGGCTTCTTGGCGACGCTCTTCTGCGGCTGAGCTGTCTTCACCTCGGATGGGGCAAGGGACGGGCGGCCTTGGGCAGGAGTGGTGTGGACTGGAAGCCGCGAGCGGGCGACAGGAGGGGGTGGGACCTGGGGACAAGGTGGGAGGCCCGCGCAAGGTTCGCACATGGCAAAAGACACGAGGTCGTATCTCTCTAACAAAATATGAAAAGATTTATTTTTATTTTTAAAAATTATAACGGAATGAAATTCTATTCTAAAAAATTGAGGTCATACCAAACATGTCTAAGTGGATTATTTATTCTTAATTTTTATTTTGAGAAAAAAGAGGTAAAAAGTACAACTAAACACCTTATAAAAAAACATATTTAGAATTGAGATAAAGGGGAGGAGAGAATATAAGCCACGGGGTGACCCGTTATCAATGTTATCAGAATCGAATCGGTGTCTGAACCGGTCAATGCATTGGTTCGGTTCGAACTGGTTAGACCGTCAATCAAATCGGTTTGAACCGTGACATCATCATAATATAATTACGATGTCATAAAATTTTAATAATTTTAAATATATCTAAATATATCTAAATTCTAAACATTAATCTATGCATATAACCAAAAGATATATCAACTCAATAGTCAAAGAAGTAACATCATCTGTCTTTAAAGTTTACAAACATAAATCAATCACTTCATTAAAAGTCTAAACTCAAAAGAGTCAAAACTGCATATAAGATCATAAAAAGATCTCATATAATCTTCAAAGAATCAACGTTGAATTCTAACATGAGTTTCATATTCTTCTCCAACAGCTAAAGTCCCTAGAAATACATATAAACAATTGAATATTAACAAATCATAACTTACTAAAATAGTGATAAAGTTTAATTTTGATAAAACTAAAATATAATACCCAAGTCATCGTCATCTCTTGTAAACTGCGAACTATTTGGTTGATCCATTTGAAGTCAATTATCAACATCTTCATTAGTAAATAGAGGTGACTCCTCTTCCACCACCCACTCTTCCATAAGATCAATATCTTCTAAAGATATAGGATCAAAATATTGCTTCTTCTTTTTCTTCCTACAAAAACATATAGTAGAAACTATTAAACTTAGAATGTAATGAAATCAATAGATTATAATACACATATATTTTCTTACTTATCCAACAATCGTAGATTGTAATGAACGTATACAAGATCACATAATCTTTGATGCTCTAAGCGATTCATCTTCTTAGTGTGTATACGTTCAAAAACACTCAAATTACATTCACATCCAGAAGAGCTGCATGTTTGACTTAGAATTTTTACCGCCAGATTCTGTAAATTTAGAGCACAAGCTCTATAAATTTGCCACCAAATAGCTGAAAATAAAATAGATATACTGGGTTAGCCATCTTACCCAAATTTATAATCAAATTATCAAAAGTAATAATCTAAATAAAATAATAATACCTGGAGCCAAGGTATAACGAGAAGCTATTACGGCTGGCCTTCCAAAATCTTCATCTGCATATCTAAATTTATCTAGCTCTGGATTAATTTTCACTAGCATATCAACATTGCCTTGACATACCCGATGAAGAGATTCATTAACCCCTTGCATTGTCAACACTCTTGTTTCATTATCCATGTCATATTGAAATTGTGGATTGAGCCAATAGCCTGCTAAATGAAGAGGTCGACTAAGTTGATGATCCCATCGAGAATCCACAATTGAGATGAATGGTTCAATGTTCATCTTAAAATTCAAGAGTGTTTTCTTTATAACATTCTTAGCCCTCCGCATACTTTCAAATATATATCCCATAGATGACCTTTCATTACTATCTACCATTCTTAATACACGAACAAGTGGCTTAAAGGCTTGCACAACTATCAAATATTTATCCCAGAATGAAGTAGACAGAATCAAATCAGATACAACAATGCCTTTTTGAATTTTGACCCATTTGCTGTCAACCAATTCTTTACTAGTCATCATAGCTCGCAATTGATTTTTACAACTCAACAAATATTGAAGTGCAAGAAAGTGAGTTGCAAATCGAGTAATAGCTGGTCGAATAATTTCTTTCCCACCTATAAATTTTCTTATCAAATTCAAAACAAAGCCATGATTATAAATGAAAGTGCTAATACTCCGAGCTTGATTGATTAATTCTTTAACATCATCCATCTTAGCTATATCTTCCAACATCAAATCTAGACAGTGTGCTGCACATGGTGTCCATACAATATATCGATATTGCTGATTCAATAAAAAACCTGTAAGCTTGTAATTGGTTACATTGTCAGCTACAACTTGGACAACATTTTCAGCACCAACTTCTTCCACAACGCCAATAAGTAACTGAGCAAGCATTTCACCAGTTTTTGCATGTTCAGAGGCATCAACTGACTTTAAAAATATAGTTCCCTTAGCACAATAAACCAAAAAATTTATCAAAGTCCTTCCATTCTTATCTGTCCATCCATCAGCCATAATCGTACAACCAAACTCTTTCCACATTTTTTTTGAACGAATCAATGAATTCTTTTAACTCTTCAACACTTTTCTTGAGTAAGAAATCACGCAAATCATGAAAAGTAGGTGCTTTATATCCATAACCAATTGTTAATGCAGAATCAAACATAGCTTGAAAACGTGGAGAATTTACAGTATTAAATGGAATACATGACTCATAAAACCATTTTGCACCTTCTATGTGTGCTCTTTCAATTGCATCTTTGCCCGTCATAGCACTTTTAATTAATGGTTGCTTACCTCCTGTTAATCCCTTCATTTTTTTGAATCATCTTCTGCATTTCTTTTCAAACTGGGACCCTCAACATCATCACCAACATCTTCATTAATAGTTACAAATGATGAAAATGGACTATGTTTCGGAGTATATGATTTTTTGGTATTTATTGAAACATTACTTTCAAGATCCCTCTTTATCTCTAACAACACTTGTGGAGGAACTTTCTTACAAGAAGCGACATCACCTTTAATATTAGCTAGGTGTTTTTTCATCATGTGAATCTCTCCACCACTGAAAATATTTTCACAATACAGACATTTCATTTTATTTTTATCTAACTCCAAAACATGATTCCATGTAATATCAGTCCTTCCTCTTGTTGAACGGGATTCTGATTCTGTAGTACTAGTAGCAGAAGTAACCGGAGGTGTTGCATTTGAATCTGACGGGGTAGACTGATTTTCAAATGGGTTAGACATATTTTAAAAACCTACAAGTAGAATTCACATAATTATTCAAAGATTCTAATTCAAACATAAATAAAAAACATAGACTAAAATGCTAATTATTCAAAGATTTTGGTACTTCAAAATATAAATTTAAATTCTGCCCTAAAATTAAAATTTTAGTACTTCAACATGATCACACATGCATATGGAAATGGAAGCTCTACATAAGGCTTGCATGAATCAACCATGTAGTTATCTTCACAATGCTACTCATTTCTTATTCTTCGATGTGAGGGGGCATGATTAAGCAAAATTTGAAGACATTGTTGATACTGAATCTAGAGCATTAAGGCATTATAAGGAACCTTGAGATGGGAATATTGAATCTAGAACATTGTTGATACTGAATCTAGAGCATAATTTTTCTATGCAAATTTCCGTCCAAGGTATCGCATCACTCGAGGCCTCGAGGGGCAATAAGGAAGAGAGGCGAACCGCACTGACGTGTGGGACACGGGGGAGCCGGTCGGCCGCGCCGGAGAGGAGGTCAGACGTTCGCGGTGCGGACACGGGGGAGCCGGAGAGGAGGCTGGAGGCCGTTCGCGCTGGAGACGGAGGCCGGAGGCTGTTCGCGGTGCTGATCGCGCACTGACCGCGTCGGAGACGGAGAGGAGGCCGGAGCGGCTGTTTGTGGTGCTGACCGCACCGGAGACGGAGAGGAGGCCGGAGACCGGAGGCTGTTCGCGGTGCTGGCACGAGGGAGCCGGAGAGGAGGCTGGAGGCCGTTCGCGCCGGAGACGGAGAGGAGGCCGGAGGCCGGAGGCCGTTTGCGCTGGAGATGAGGCTCGAGGACGTTCGCGACGGAGACGGAGAGGAGGCCGGAGGACGGGGGGGCCGGTCGGCCGTTTGCTGTGTGGACGGGAGATGGGAGACGGAGGCCTCTGTCCGCACTCCGCAGCAGAGGAGATGGCGGACGGGAGATGGCGAACGGGGGGAGGCTTGGGAGAGGGCGACTGCGGCGATGCTTGGGGCACGGAGGGGGGAATCGCGGGATTAGGGCACGGGCGACTGGGAGAGTGTTTTACTATTTTTTTTAATTTTATTGTTTTTAATTTTATTTCATTTTTTAAACATTCAACCGGGCGAACCAGGTCACCGGTTCGACCGCGGTTTACCCGGTTCGAGCGATTTTTTTAGCTTCGATCGAACCGGCCTTTATTGAACCGGTCTTCGAACCGGTCGGCGGTCGAACCGATCGAACCGGCCGGTTCGGTCCGATTTTAATAACATTGCCCGTTATAAGAATATGATGAAAGAAAATTCGGACCAAATAATCTAAGAGAGGAGAGATGAATTAGATTATTAAATTAAATCATAATATAATAATTAATTTAATAAAATTAAAGATTTATCACATATAATCTCAAGAATAGTAAGAGATAAGAGACAATGAGCCAATCGTACAAAGTGAATATAGATATTCTTTTTTTATTGGTTCGCATAACACCGTACTGACTTACGTCCACTACTCAACACATCTTAGGATTAATCGCTAAACACAAATATATTATCTCATCACTACAAATCACTTGACATCAAAGTGCAAATATATCTCGCAACTCGTTAGACAAAAGGACACTAACTCACCACACACGTTACACACTAGGATGCTAGCTCGCTACAAACTACATTAAACATAAATACTATAACTCGTCTCGACACACTAGACACCGAGACGTTGGCTCATCTTCAAATCGAGGAGGCAAAAATAATATTTTTTCCTCGTGGAGGAAGTTCTCGATGAACGACTCTGAAACTCAAACTTGGAACATTAAAGAACACGGAGAAAAGATGAGTTTCAATAGATCAAATCTGTGGGGAGTGTCGGCGATAAAGCTTCCTTCAGATCACATCAATAAGAACACCTAGAAGGCTCCCCAACATGAAGAAATCTCCCTCTCCTTATGATTGCTGGTATAAAGTTCATTCTCCTCCTTTGGTGGTGACTCTCTCTAACTTAGAAAGCCTCGAAATCTCCCTCTTATACTCAGTAAAGCATCCTTACAAGGTTCTGACGCGATTTGGAACAGATCTGATTAATTTAAAAAAGTTTATCCGAACTCTAGAAATTTAGTCTTTCCGTTGGTGTTCAAACTACAATTATCTGTTTTTATTTGTAACAATTTCCTTGAAACTTAAATCTTTGGGCATGCGAATTTTACTTATTAAACACACTCATCAATCTTATTAGATCATAAAATAATTAAATTTTATTGTCTTTGAAAATATAAAGAGAAAACTCAGCGAATGAATATTCACATTTTTATTTCTATACATGTTTGTGACAGGAAAAGGCACCAAAGATCAATCTGGATTGACAAAAGCAGATGGGATTAATAATAATAAATATGAGAATAAATTACAATATTGTTGATGCTGTCCAGGTTGAGCTGGGTGGTGGGGGGTCCGATGGCTGATGATAATGAACATTATGGCCAGAGATGAACCCCAGTGGCCGCCAGGGGAAGAAAAAAGAAATCAGGTAGTGTAGATAACAGGCTGTCTAAGTGCTTGACAGCTGCTTGCTCATCGTTGTCGATGACTGTTTGCTCTCTCTCTCTGTCCCTCCATTCTTGTTTATATCTGCATGTTTGGGGGTATAATTATAAAATTAATGACATCGCCCTTCCATTATCACCTTGTCCATGGACCCACATATATATATATATATATATATATATATATAATCTCAACCGAAACAACACTGTTGATATGTGAACATCTGTCCCGGGCTGAGGTAGGCCTCCCTGCCCGCAGACCTTCTCGGACGCCCCGTTCATCACCTACATATATATATATATATATATATATATGGGGGGCGGCGGCATCAGATGGATATCTGAAAAAAAAAATGAAATGTCTATAATTGAACAGAAAACTATTGATTTGCCAACATCTGCCCTCCCTGCCCCCACACCTTCTGGGACGCTTCCTTCACCGCGACTCCTCCCCATGCGGCGGCCACGCCGTTCCATCATCTGCAGCGGGGTTTAAATATTGCAACTTTCTAGCTCTTCTAACGTAGATGGAAATAGGGAGATCCGCCGCCCCGGATAAACCCCATTGGACGATCGGACGGTCCTAATTTTCTGAACGATATCTGATCCGTCCACTGATGATTAAGACCATCATGATTATCGTCATCATAAAATATATGTATCATACCCGCCTACCAAGGGCGACTGGGTTGTCATACATGCTTTGACTGGAGCGAGTCACATCGCCGCGGGCGTAGGGGTGCACGTATAAGAGGACTCCCACCACAACCAAGGAAATTAAGGCAGCAATCCCATCTCAATCCCATTGCTACGGTGGCGGAGTAGTCTGTGCAGACAATGGCGAGCTCCTCCCTTCTCCCTCCTCCGGCAAGAAGGTACGTGGATGATGAATAAAACATGCTCAAGATTATCCTATTTTTTGTCGATGCGGATCTTTGCTGTTTGATTCATCTAACTCGATCATCTGTACTTGGGTCTGTCGATAGAGAGTGGATACAAATCGAGTATGTGATCATCCGTACGTGTTCGCTGCAAATCAAAACCCAAATTATCCGATTCAATTCTATCATCTGACAGATAATGACAATATTTCTTTCCATATTCGATCCAAATCTATTTTCGAATATTATCCGAAGCGGAAGATCCAGATAATGTATTTGACAGGCCTATTTATACCCTGGTTAATTTTTCTCACTTTGTGTGTGGATTTTCAGAGTTCTAACCAGTCCAAATCAACTCCATATATAATCTAGTAATTAGGATCTTCTCAAGACTTCGGATCGTGCGGTGTTAATATTGATGCTTCCAATCTGGATTAAGAAACCTTGCCGTTGATGTTTCCGACCTCTGTTCGAATTTTTTTTCCAACTTGGATTAGTTCCGTTTGACTCGCATAAGTTACACGGGTTTTCGGAAGTTTAGAAGTTGGACAAGTTTGCATCAAGTTGATTTATGTCCCGAAAGTTTCAAGTTTTCGACATGTATACTGTGATATTGATGCTGGGAATTAAACCTGGACTGGCAGAGAGATCTCGGGCTTGATGGCCTCCAAATCTTGCAGGTTGGAAGGCAAGGTGGCGCTTGTCACCGGCGGCGCCAGCGGCATCGGAGAGGGCACCGTCCGACTGATGTGCCGCCACGGCGCCAGGGTCGTCGTCGCCGACATCCAGGACGAGAAGGGTGAGGCCCTCTGCCGCGAACTCGGCGGCCCCGCCGTCGCCATCTACGTCCACTGCGACGTCACGGACGAGTCCAACGTCCAGGGCGCCGTGGACGCCGCCGTCGCCTCCTACGGCAAGCTCGACATCGCGCTGAGCAACGCCGGGATACCGGGGTCGACGACGACCTACATAGTGGAGACGACGAAGGAGATCTTCGAGAAGGTGGTCGCCATTAACCTGACGGGCTCATTCCTGGTGACCAAGCACGCGGCCCGCGTCATGATCCCCGCACGGCGGGGGAACATCGTCATCATGGCGAGCGCCGCCTCGGTGATCGGTGGGGTCGGGTCATACGCGTACACGAGCACGAAGCACGCGGTGGTGGGGCTGTGCAAGGAGGCGGCGGCCGAGCTCGGGCGGCATGGCGTGAGGGTGAACTGCGTGTCGCCGTACTTTGTGGCCACGGATATGACGAGGAAGGAGCTCGGGGTGGAGGACGACGGGCCGGTGGAGGAGATGGCGGAGGCGTTCGCGAACCTTAAGGGGGTGACCCTGAAGGTGGAGGACGTGGCGGAGGCCGTGCTGTACCTGTGCAGCGACGATGCCAAGTACGTCAGCGGTCATAACCTCGTCGTCGACGGGGGATTCACCGTTGTCAACGGCGCCGCTCGGAGCTGATGGAACTCCGCTAATAATTAGGATTACGAGAAGATCAGATAATAAAGAACAACGGGGGATTCTCCGTTGTCTTCTTGGCATTAGTTAATTGTACGTTTTCGAGTCGTATCCTTGGGTCCACTGCTTATCGTGGTTTACAAATAGATGATAATATTTAGTGAAACTCTGTGGAATAACTGGTCCTCGGGAACGAGGAAGAATGCCAACTTAATTATTTAGATTTGTGTTTCCTAGCTCTCGAGTCTTTGACATCGTTTTCGTCAATTGCACACGTAGATGATTTATTGAAAGGAACAGCTGCACAGGTTCTCATGCCATAACTTCACGAGAAATGTTAGATGCCCGTCCTGGACGGAGAGATTTTCTATCTGTTCAGGATGGGATTGATCCATGCGATTGCTCGAGTTCGCCGAGCATAAATTGTGTGGGCCCGAGCACCCACATCGAGTATTATTAAGCATTTCTCTATAACTTCGTAGAGATAAAATAGAAATGCTACCTTCCTCTCATGGACCGGAGATTTCCTAGTTGTTTAGGACGTAATGGATCCACGTGAGTGCTCGAGTCCCGTGCGTATTTGAACAAGTTCTCATGTCATAATTACACAGAGAGAAAATAGAAATGCTAACGCCCCAGACCAGGAGGTTTTCTATCTATCTAGGATAGGATTGATCCACGTTGAGTGTGGACTACTTACGTACATGGACTAATCCCGTCTATGTTGAGTAGGAAACCTATCCGTTTTTCTACCCGTCCATGTTGGATATTAAACATTTCTCAAGAGAAAACATATCTACGATAACTTCTTCATGTGAATTAGATTGATTAACATAGTGCCAACACGGGATTGGTACGTGAAAGTTGCATTGCAGTCAAAGCAAGGGTATTCAGTGATAACATTGTAGAGGCTAAAAGGTGATATCTTGGCCTTTTACTCTATCTGTACGATTTATTTGATGGGGATGAGTATTTGACTATCCCGAGAAAATTTACAAATACTAAATAAAGCGTCAGAAGGAGTCATGTGAGTGATCTCAAGGGTGTGTGCAACGGTGTCATGCATGTCAAATCTACGCCCATAAGAATAAGGCAGTCGTAGGAAATCACATCGGGATCGCTTCCATTATCCACAAGGATTTGTCGTACAATACATTGGTTGATGGTTGTGAAGAATACAATGGCATCAGAGTGGGGAGTGGTTATCCTGGCCAAATCGTCGTCCGAGAAGACAATCAGATCCTTCAGGTGATCTCTGTGGCGGAGTTGCCGCGGTCCACTTGGTTGACTCTGGACGCGTATTCTCGGCGTCTACTCCGACCATCCCGTCCCGACGCCGGCTCACCAGAAATCATCATGTTCTCCTTTCCGTTGGGTCGATTGTCAACGGGGGGAGGAGTCCGGTCCTTCTCTTGTCGCTTTTCCACGGCCTTAGCGACGAAGTGACGGAGTCCCCACAACTCATGGGAGTGAGTGAGAGGGCAACCGATTGTCTCCTCAAAAAGAACACATATCCTACATCCGTCGAGCACAGTAGCACACGCTCATAAGAACGGGGAAATGTTATCTAAGCTAGGAGAAAGAGATAGAGATCAAGCCCACAACGCCAGAAATAGCTAAGATTCTTTTAATTCTTATGTGAAAATGACATAGTACAGGAGAAAGTATATATACATCATGCCAAAGCAAGAACATAAAGAAAGAAATGAAGAAATACAAAGGCAAGGGGAAGAATGGAGCATTGGCTCCTCTCCCCCTGACCTCACCTCTCCTCTTCTTCTCTCCCTCACTCTTCTTCGCTCTACAGAGACAGGCGCGAGACTTTTCTCTATTTTCTTCAGCTGGCCTCTCCTCTCTAGCAGCCTCTTTTTCTTCTCATCAGCCGAACCAGAGAGCCCCTCTCACGGAGCTTGAGCTGCTTTTATAGGGGAAGAGGTGAGGGCCATCGAACCCCCATCCCGTTCTTCTCCCTCACTTCGATCGATCCATCGAGTGGCCTGCGCATAGGGGGTGCCGAGGGTAGGCTGGGTGCCTCCACAGGATTGGTCGATGCAGGCGGGTGGCGACGAGACATTTCGTTGTGGTGCTCGAAGATTTCCATCTTTGGAAGTTTGAAGCTGACAAATGGGTCCGTGCCCGGTTTGTAGGGACGCGCTTGACTTTGTCCATCGGTTGGTGCAAGGGATCCTCCCTGCTTGAGAATCCCCTTGATGGCCCAATGGGTTGACGTCAGAAGCCTCGCCGGAGGCCAGCGGGAAGCTTCTTCTCCTCGTGCTACTTCTCCTGAGGTGCTCGCATGGGCAGAAACAGGGTACCGTAGGGAGGATGGGACGCTTCTTCGTTCAGGTGGATAAGATATTTTGTCACGCCCCGTACTCTATACCATCGAGGTATTGTCCGCTTCGGCCTACTGGCCTCACGGTTTTGTCCCTTTCTGATAGTGATCGGCTCCAGAATGGGAGACTTTCCAGGAGGTCACCCATCCCAGTACTACTCCCCATTAAGCACGCTTAACTTCGGAGTTCTTTTCAAGAACTGAGCCAATACTTCAAAAGGCGCCTCAATGATATAGAGTACAACTTAGCTATATTTGAGAGTGTTACAATCTACCCCTCTTATATAGGCGACGTCCTCGTCGCTGGGCACATATAGCACACAATCAAATCCCCAGGTAGGTAAGATTCTAGAGGTGGCCCCTACAGGCTCAAGAGGTGGCTCCCACTATATAGCACTTTGTCCCATTGCGGGTTCAAGAGGTGGCTCCCATAGTGTAGCACTTTGCCCTGCATGGCACTTAGTTCCCACACTTCCGGCTGGGGTATGGCTCTGATACCATTCTGTCACGCCCCGTACTCTATACCGTCGAGGTATTGTCCGCTTCAGCCTACTGGCCTCACGGTTTTGTCCCTTTCTGATAGTGATCGGCTCCAGAATGGGGGACTTCCCGGGAGGTCACCCATCCCAGTACTACTCCCCATTATGCACGCTTAACTTCGGAGTTCTTTTCAAGAACTGAGCCGATACTTCAAAAGGCGTCTCAATGATATAGAGTACAACTTAGCTATATTTGAGGGTATTACACATTTGCTGCACGCCGGTTCAAGAGGCCATGGGAGGGAAGGTTGCGCCATATCAAGAGGGCCAAGAGGCCTTCTCACGCCAATTCAGATTGGCATGCTTGTGCGCGTCGATTCAGAGGCCTTGGAGGGAAGGCTGCGCTGTATCAAGTGGCCAAGGGAGGGCCCCGATCCACTAGCCCATAGAAGGGCGTTGGTTCAAGGCCTTGGAGGCGCGCCGGTTCACTGGCCATAGTAGGGCCGCGCCGATTCAACTGGTGATTGGGGGGTATTTTGGTAAACTTGCCTCGTTGACTCCGAACCGGCTCAGACGAGTGCTTGACATCCGGTGCTGCCTTAGTTTTAATGCACCGCTTTCGGAGTGTTCATTTTGAAGCTCCCGGACTTCAGTTTGCAATTCCGAGTGTTTTCCGGCACGTGCCGAACCCGCGTCAGATTACTCGAGTTTCATTCTGATTCGGCCTTCGGCACTGTAAATTGTGTCCTTAAGCTTGCTCCTTACCTGTGGGGAGTGTCTTCATCGAGTGGGCAATCACTCAAAGTGTTTTCGCCCCCATTGGGCAGCTTTTCGGCCTCCCACGGACCTTTCTGGCATAATGCGTGCCCTGATCGGGTCACTCAGGTTTTATGTTGATGTTGCCTTCGGCACCCTGTTTTGAGGGATCATGGATATTCCTCCATCTCGGGAAACTTTCTTATCAGGTGGCAGACCACCGGGTGTGTTTTCGTCCAGATCGGATGAGATGTAAGGTTTGTTCGGCCTTTCTGCTCTCGATTAGTTGTTCTTGGCTGCTAGGGCGTGCTTGCCATGCAGGATTGTTTGGACGTAAACAAGTTTAGAGGCAAGAATATGATTCGTAGTCCTCGTACCACACTTTCAAGATTTTTTGTTGGGGAAGAGTAGCCGACCACCCCTGAAAGCCTACAAGCACTAGAGAAACGACGTCAGAAGGAGCCCTGTGACCCCACGGGACAACCCTCCGATGCTTAAGTCAGAGATGTGTATAAGCAAGGGGAAAGAGAGCTGGAGAAAGAGAGGAGCCAAAAAGAGAGAAGGAAGAGCCTGAGTGGAGGAATGAATACTCGGAGAGTGCTCGGAGAAGCATGGAGCGAAGAACCACAAATGGACCTCCTGGACCCTATGTCCTAGATGGAGATTCCTTCTACCCCTACATGAGGAGCTCCTCCTTCCTTCTTGACGTAGAGCTCAACTAGCACGAACATGCCTCTTTCTTTCTGTGTGTGTCTCTGTGAAAATGTGCTTATAAGGGTGCCTTTGTTGGTGTCCGTCTCTTTAGGTCTAGTGGGGGACCTATTTATAAGAGGTTGCCGACTTTTTCTCAATTGGAAAATGACGTAGTTCGTAGAGTAACGCATCTTTGATCGTGGGAGGGGGCTGCCCCCTGCGTACATGTCTACTCCGGAAAGGAGGCTTTGTGGCGAGGATCTCGACACCGTGAGAGTGACTCAATCCCCGTCGAAGAAAACTCTGTAACGGCGATGCTGTTCCTCCCATTGGATGAATTCTACGGCGCTAAAAGCACGTGTAATAATTTCTCATGTGGGCTGACAGAGCCCCACTGGGCCTCACTTGGGCCATGTCGTGTGGGCATGGGTCTGTTTTGGGCTCAGTTGATACGGACCACACCGAGCTTGGCGATGTTGCGTGCGCCGTACTGGGCCTGGCGAGTATTTTTCTCCTCAATTTTAAAAATAATGACATCATCTTTTCGTTATCTATGAATGAAATCTCAGCCGAAAAAAAAGTTGTTGATATGTCAACATCTATGCCTGGCTTAGGTAGGCCTCCCTGCCTGCAGACCTTCTCGGACGCCCCTTTCATCACATGCATATATATCTCTTTGGAAAAATGAAATATCTAAACTGAAAAGAAAATTGTTGATTTGCCAACATCTGCCTGCCCTGCCCCCGCACCATCGGGGACGCTTCTTTCATCACGACTCCTCCCCATGCGGTACGTGGCCACGCCATCCTATCATCTGCAGCGAGGTCTAAATATTGTAGCTTTTTAATTCATGTTTCTCATGTGGTTGGAACGTACGTTGGAATAGATTTTTGAATTTCAATTATTAAAACTTTTTGATATCTCCATAATTCAAATTAAATATAACATTTATAGAGGTGGAATTATGGTTCCTAGGTCTCGTACCACACTTTTAAATTTGTTTGTTGGGGAAGGATCGTCCGGCCACCCGTGAAAGCCTACAAGCACCAGAAAAACGACGTCTGAAGGAGCTCCGGGTGTTATCTCAGAGGACAACCTTCCGATGCTTAAGTCATCACTTTAGAAAATTGAGAGTGAGGAAGAACATGGGAGAGAGAGAGAGAGAGATGAAGGTCGATTATGTAGGTCTGGGGGGCGATCAGTCTCTCAGAAGAGTGCTCGCCGTATCTAGTGGGCACTCGGAGAGTGCTCGCTGGGCGGTAAGGGTGCTCGAAAGATGACCGGTGCTCTCCTTCGTACAACCAACTCTCTATCTCTGTATCTGTCTGTCTCTGTCTGTCTTGTGTCGCTGACAAGGGATCCTTTTATAGGGGTCGTCCTGGCGGTGGAGGCCTGTCCCTTAGCAAGGAAGGGCACAAGTCGTGGGGTAACGCCTCCTCGTGATCGTGAGGAGTTTTCCGTTGAGGGTCCGTTCCTCCAGAGTCGGGCGGTTCTCTTGCGAATCTTACGGCACCTGTAAGGCATGCTCGCCCTTAGTGGGGTCGAGGCCGACGTTGTGGGAGATAACGTTCGGTCGTTGGAGGGTCATCCGGCGCCCATTGCGCCCGGGCTGATGCCCTCCGTGCGTTGGCGAATCTGAGGACTATTCGTCCTGGGTTGTCCACTGTGGGCCGCGGCAGTAGGGCCCGTTGTGTGCGTTGTAGAGGTCCGACCGAAGTGGACCTGGCGTAATGGGACTTATATGCGCCGAGCTAGTTTTACCCTCCTCAACATTTTTACTTCTATACTTTATATATTTTGAAATTAGAGAGAGAGAGAGAGATACATAAAATATGGTACCTTAAAATCTCAATAATCTCATATAAAAACATTTCTAGATAAAATTTGATGATATTTAACAATTAAGTATATAATTAAATTCATCAATCAAATCAATTCATTTAAATCTCTCATTCAGTATTTTAATCTATTTAAATTTCACCAATATTTTTAATCACTCTAATATTTATTATAATTTATCATTCACAATAAGATGCTAAAAAGTAGAGATTTTTTCTCTCAAAAAATTTATGACAACTTAATAATTACATGATACATAAAATTTTCACGTACTAATCGGAACCAAACACGCCCTTTGAAATGTAGATGGAAATAGGGAGATCGGTCGTCCGGATAGCCCCCATCGGACGATCGGACGGTCCTAATTTTGGTAACGATTTCTGGTCCGTCATGTGATAATCACGTCATGCAGACATATAATATATATATAAATATATCGTAGCGGCCTGCCAAGTACGACTAAGGTGTCTTGTGCGCTTTTGACTGGGGAAAGTCCACATCACCGCGGGCCCAGGGGATGCACGTATAAGAGGACTCCCATCCCAACCGAGGAAATTAAGGCAGCAATCCCATCTCAATCCCATTGCTACGGAGGCGGAGTAGTCTGTGCAGACAATGGCGAGCTCCTCCCTTCTCCCTCCTCCGGCAAGAAGGTACGTGGATGATGAATAAAACATGCTCAAGATTATCCTACTTTTTGTCGATGCGGATCTTTGCTGTTTGATTCATCTAACTCGATCATCTGTACTTGGGTCTGTCGATAGAGAGTGGATACAAATCGAGTATGTGATCATCCGTACGTGTTCGCTGCAAATCAAAACCCAAATTATCCGATTCAATTCTATCATCTGACAGATAATGACAATATTTCTTTCCATATTCGATCCAAATCTATTTTCGAATATTATCCGAAGCGGAAGATCCAGATAATATATTTGACAGGCCTATTTATACCCTGGTTAATTTTTCTCACTTTGTGTGTGGATTTTCAGAGTTCTAACCAGTCCAAATCGATCAACTCCATATATAACCTATTAATTACGATCTTCTCAAGACTTCGGATCGTGCGGTGTTAATATTGATGCTTCCAATCTGGATTAAGAAACCTTGACGTTGATGTTTCCGACCTGTGTTCGAATTTTTTCCAACTTGGATTAGTTCCGTTTGACTCGCATAAGTTACACGGGTTTTTTTGAAGCTTAAAAGTTGGAATAAGTTTACATCGAGTTGATATGCCCTGAAAGTTTCAAGGCTTCGACATATATACTGTGATATTGGTGCTGGGAATTAAACCTGGACTGGCAGAGAGATCTCGGGCTTGATGGCCTCCCAATCTTGTAGGTTGGAAGGCAAGGTGGCGCTTGTCACCGGCGGCGCCAGAGGCATCGGCGAGAGCACCGCCCGCCTGCTGTGCCGCCACGGGGCCAGGGTCGTCGTCGCCGACATCCAGGACGAGAAGGGCGAGGCCCTCTGCCGCGAACTCGGCGGCCCCGCCGTCGCCACATACGTCCACTGCGACGTCACCGACGAGTCCAACGTCCGGGACGCCGTGGACGCCGCGGTCGCCTCCTACGGCGAGCTCGACATCGCGTTCAGCAACGCCGGGATAGCGGGGCCGTTGAAGCCCCAAATAGCGGAGACGACGAAGGAGGACTTCGAGAGGGTGGTCGCCGTCAACCTGACGGGGGCGTTCTTGGTGACCAAGCACGCGGCCCGCATCATGATCCCCGCCCGGCGGGGCAGCATCGTCATCACGGCGAGCGTCAGCTCGGTCATCGGAGGGGTCGAGTCGTACGCCTACACCAGCAGTAAGCACGCAGTGGTGGGGCTGTGCAAGGAGGCGGCGGCCGAGCTCGGGCGGCATGGCGTGAGGGTGAACTGCGTGTCGCCGTACTTTGTGGCCACGGATATGACGAGGAAGGAGCTCGGGGTGGAGGACGACGGGCCGGTGGAGGAGATGGCGGAGGCGTTGGGGAACTTGAAGGGGGTGAGGCTGAAGGCGGAGGACGTGGCGGAGGCCGTGCTGTACCTGGGCAGCGACGCGGCCAAGTACGTCAGCGGCCACAACCTCATCGTCGACGGGGGAGTCACCGTCGTCGACGGCGCCCTTCGGAGCCGATGGAACTCCGCTAATAATCAGGATTACAATGAGATCAGATAATAATGTCTTCTTGGTATTAATTAAATTGTTTTCGAGTCGTATCCTTTGGTCCACTGCTTATCGTGGTTTACAAATAGATGATAATATTTAGTGAAACTCTTTGGAATAACTGGTCCTCGGGAACGAGGAAGAATGCCAACTTAATTATTGAGATTTGTGTTCCCTAGCTCTCGAGTCTGTGACATCGTTTTCGTCAATTGCACACGTAGATGATTTATTGAAAGGAACAGCTGCACAGGTTCTCATGCCATAACTTCACGAGAAATGCTAGCTGCCCGTCCTAGACGTGAAGATTTTTTACCTGGCTAAGATGAGATTGATCCTCGTGAATACTCGGACCCGTCAATCACTAATTATGTGAGCCTGAACACCCACGTCAGATATTAAGCATTTCTCTAACTTCGTAGAGATAAAATAGAAATGCTACCTCACTCTCTTGGATGGGAGTAGGGATGTCAATGGTAATCAATAATTCGTTAATCGCCTGTTTCGTTAATTTAACGAACAACAAGTGGATATATATTTTTTCCCGATAACTTAATAGATACGGATATATCCGATTTCATAGCGGATACGGAAACGGATACATCTCATTCCGAACCCGTATCGATCCGTTATAATTAAATATTATAAAATATATATTATTAATATTATCCCTTAGATCTAAATTTAACGGTGGAGATTAAATTTCACCTAAAGGGTTGACATATACTTTGTCCTGAACCCTAGTCATACATGCTCCCCAATGATATCAAATGCTTTCCTGGGGTTATGGATGGTCCCCGGAGACTACATGTGCTCCCATAAATGGTTGATATCAAATTACCTTGAACTCGGACTGCATGCTCCCCTGACACCAAGGAGGCTCTTCTGAGGCCGTGGATGTTCCTCTGAGACTGCATGTGTTCCCCTAAAGGGTTGACATATGCTTTGACTTGAACCCTGGTCATGCATGCTCCCCTGAGACATCAAATGCTCTCTTGAGGCCGTGGATGGGCGCAGGAGACTGCATGTGCTTCGCCAAAGGGTTGACAACAAATTATCTTGAACCCTCAACTGCATGCTCCTCTTTCACCAAAGATGCTCTCTTGAGGCCGTGGATGCTCCCCTGAGACTGCATGTGCTCCCCTAAAGGGTTGACATATGCTTTACCCTGAATCTCTGGTCATGCATGCTCCTTTGAGACATCAAATGCTCTCCTGAGGCCGTGGATGATCCCCGGAGACTGCATGTGCTCCCCTTGATCGTTGACATCAAATTACCTTGAACCCGGGCTGCATGCTCCCCTGTTACCAAGGATGCTCTCTTGAGGCCGTGGATGCTCCCCTGAGACTGCATGTGCTACCTTGATTTTAATATTAGACCGGACCGGCCTTAATCGGACCGGTTCCTTGACCGGTTCACTGTCGGACCGGTCCGACCGGCCGGTCCGGTTCTGATAACACTGATTTCATTCTAATTGAGCTATTTTTATATTAAATTTTCATAATTTATGTACTCTTATTACCGGTAACTATCCGCTAACCGCTCGTTAACCGCATATTTTCGGATACTAGATAACGGTTTCGGATACACCATTTTTCGAATTCTTAACGAACAACAAACGGATACAATATTTCTTATCGAATATGAAAACTGATAGTCCACTATCCGAACCGTATCCGACCCGTTGACATCCCTAGACGGGAGGTTTCCTATCCGTTTAGGACGGAATTAGTCCACATGAATGCTCAGGACCCGTGCTGTAATATCCCGGACCTTTCGGATCCCTTTTTGTGGGTCCCGGATCTGGTTTTCGGAGTGTCTAGCTCCGTTGTGTCCGAAATTTCGTTTCGGACATCTTTTGTGTTCGGATCGGCGCGATCCGGAGTCGTTTCGGAGGCCCGAAGGCGTTCCGCGACTTTTCCGTGTGTGTTTTCCGATTTCCGGTGTGTGTTTCGGCTTTTTCTTCGGAAGCTCGCTGCGGGTAGACCGAGTGGTTCACCTAGGCACGAGTGGTACCGTTGCGATCGGTGCGTCCCGAGGATTCCGAAAATGTAATCTTCTATTTTTCGGTATTTTTCCGAAAAATCGGATTTTCTATATATTCCCATTTCTTTTATTTTTCTTTTCTCCTTTCTCTTTCTTCTTCTTCTTCCTCCTTCCTTCCCCAACCGTGACCGCCCTCTCCCTCTCCCTCTCCCCCTCTTCCTCCCATTCGACCGGGGCGAGCTCCTCTCCGGCTGCAGACAGCGGCGGGGCGACGGCGCGGCGACGTGGGCGGCGGCGAGGCGATCGTGGGGACGAGCGGCGCTCGTGGGAAGCTTGAAGAACGAGGGTTTTCCAAAGTGATTTCTTGCGTTCGTGGACGATCCGGCGGAGCATTCACTCCATTGAGGTAGGGTGACGTTCCCTAGCTCCCCGCCGTTCATTTCCGTGGTTTATAGGCCGAGGGGAGGCCGAGAGGGGTGTGATTGAGCATGTTGGGGTTTTTCCTTGATTTGGGGAGAGCTCGCCCGATCTATGGATTTGATGCATGATTTCGTGTTTTGATGGCCTAGAATCATGCTAGGGGTCCCCAGGGGTCTTCCCCTTTGATTTCCCCCTCTCCGGTGGAGGCATGGGGGCGTGGTTGAAGTTTTTGGGCTTTCCCGCCGTTTTCACCGTCGGGTGCGTGTGACGGTCCTTCTAGGGACCGTCACATGATGTGACGCGCCTCGAGGGGGCCGTCACATGCCCTTTGTTTAGCCCTAGGGGGTCAGGGACTGTGACGGTCCCACGATTGACCGCCACTTGTATGTGACGCGCCTGGGCTGGGCCGTCAGGGGCTTTCCGACCGTTGATTTTTGACCGTTGGGGGTCTGCGTGAGTAACGCGCCTGGGCGAGCGCGTTACATCCGTGTGACGCGCTGGGGCGAGCGCGTTACTTCCTGGGTCATGCCAGGTGTGAGGGGCGCGTAACGCGCTGGGGCAAGCGCGTTACATCCGTGTAACGCGCTGGGGCAAGCACGTTACATCCAGCTTTCACGTTGGGAACGTGAGGCGCGTGTAACGCGCCAGACCAGGCACGTTACGTTTGTGTAACGCACTGGGCCAGGCGCGTTACATTCGTGTAACGCGCTGGACCAGGCGCGTTATTCCGTGCGTTCCTCTGGCCGTGCAACGGCCTGCGTTAGATCGCCAGGTGTGTGTAACGGTCTCGCCTAGGCCGTTACAGCCTTGTGACGGTCCCGGGGTGGACCGTCAGGCGCCTGGGTGTCCCGAGAGGGCTGCAACCACGTCTTTAGTCCGACTGTGGCCACCGTGCGATGGGGCCGGTTCGTGGGGTGGTCCCCGTGCGTCGTCGGACGCGGGCGTCGTTTTCCGTGACTTGAGAGTCTACTCCTTCAGTGACCCTCCACTAGTCATAGCCTACCAGTACGCGGTACCGGTCGCACCAGGGAGTGGTGTACGGGCTACCCTTAGAGACGGTTGTGGATCGGTTGCCGTCGGGCCCCACGTCTTGCAGTCAGAGTCCGGTTGAGGGGAAAACCGGTCAGAGGACCAGACCAGGGACGCATGGTCTGTATGTGCACACGTGGTTGGGGGCGGTTGGACCCACGTCGACGGGCGTGACCCCAGCTAGTCACTTGTTTGTAGTTACTTGCTCGAGGCCAGATCACGCACATGACCAGGGCAGAGGTAGAGGCAATGGCGTCGCAGCTCGTGGAAGGTACCGTTCAGATTTTGGGTTGTGCAGCTCGGGTTTTGTTTGATTCTGGCGCGTCTCATTCGTTTATTTCGGAGGATTTCGCGTTGAGCATCGAGGAGCCGGTGACCCAGTTGTCATGTGATTTGGCAGTGGAGTTGCCTTCGGGTGATTTCATGATCACTCCGTATTGCTTCGATCAGGTTCCGGTTTGGATCGATGGGCGGAGTATGCCAGGCAGGTTGTATGCGTTGCAGCTTCGGGATTACGATGTGATTCTAGGCATGGACTAGCTCGAGATTCATGGAGCGGTGGTGGATTGTGGAATGAAGAGGGTCTACTTCCAGCATCCGAGCAAGCGGACCTTCTATTTCCATGGTATCTGTTCCACCTCTTCTCGATTCCTCATCTCTGCTATTCGAGCCCGTCGGTTGCTTGATTCTTGTTGTCGGGGTTTTCTCACGTCCGTCGTTGTGTCTGACCGGATGGAGCCGAATGTCGAAGACATTTCGGTGGTGTGCGAATTTCTCGACGTTTTTCCTGAGGAGTTACCTGGATTGCCTCCCCAGCGGGAGATCGATTTCGTGATCGAGGTTGTGTCTGGTACGGGACCTTTGGCGAAGGCTCCCTACCGTATGGCCCCCGCTGAGTTGAGGGAGTTGCGGGCGCAGTTGCAGGAACTGTTGGCCAAGGGGTACGTTCGTCCTAGCTTTTCCCCTTGGGGTGCGCCCGTGTTGTTTGTGAAAAAGAAGGACGGTAGTCTGCGGCTATGCATTGACTATCGACAGCTGAATGAAGTGACCATTAAGAACAAGTATCCGTTGCCACGGATTGATGATTTGTTCGACCAGCTTCAGTCTGCGCGAGTGTTCTCGCGGATTGATTTGCGGTCTGGTTACTATCAGCTGAGAATTCGCGAGTCCGATATGGAGAAGACTGCATTCAGTACGAGGTACAGGCATTATGAGTTTTTGGTGATGCCGTTCGGGCTCACCAATGCCCCAGCAACCTTCATGGACTTGATGCAGAGGGTGTTTCATCCGTATTTGGACCAGTTCGTGGTCATCTTCGTGGATGACATCCTTGTTTATTCGCAGTCTGCCGAGGAGCACGCGTACCATTTGGGTGTGGTGCTGCAGACGTTGCGAGATCACCAGTTGTATGCGAAGCTCAGCAAGTGCGAGTTTTGGCTCGGCGATGTGCACTTTCTGGGGCACGTGATTTCTGGAGATGGCATTTCTGTGGACCCCGCCAAGGTCGAGGCAGTAATGCTGTGGCCGAGGCCGAGGTCGGTGACGGAGATCCAGAGTTTCTTGGGCTTGCGGGCTATTATCGCCGATTTATCCAGGATTTTTCTCGCATTGCGGCCCCGATGACTAGACTCACGCGGAAGGATGTGCCTTTCGTCTGGTCTGAGGAGTGTGAGCAGAGCTTCAGGGAACTGAAGAGATTGCTCACCTCGGCTCCGGTATTGGTTTTGTCTTCTGGATCGGGAGGTTTTGTGGTGTGTACCGATGCTTCCGGGGTCGGATTGGGTGCTGTATTGATGCAGCATGGTAGAGTGGTGGCTTATGCATCTCGGCAGCTAAAGCCCCATGAGGAGAACTACCCTACCCATGACCTTGAGTTGGCGGCGGTGATCTTCGCGCTGAAGATCTGGAGGCATTATCTGTACGGCGAGAAGTTCGAGTTGTTCACTGACCATCAGAGTTTGAGGTACGTGTTCTCACAGAGGGACCTGAACCTCAGGCAAAGGCGTTGGAAGGAATTCATGAAGGATTATGACTTCACCCTGTCTTATCAGCCGGGTAGGATGAATGTCGTCGCCGATGCCCTGAGTCGGAAGGTCACGGTCAGTGCCTTGATGTTGAGGAAGTGGAGGCTCTGGGAACAAGTGCCCGAAGTATCGTTCAGGCTCAATATTCCCCAGGAGCCAGGGTTGGCAGTGCTTGCGAGTCTGACTGTTACTCCCGCTATCCGTCGTCAGGTGACAAAGGCTCAGCATGCGGACCCTGAGTTGCCTCAGATTCTGGCGATGGCTGATGTGGAACTCGGCGAGGACGGTGCTGCGAGGTTTCGCGGCAGGCTGTACGTCCCAGCGGAGGAGCGGATTCATCGTGCGGTGTTGCGCGAGGCTCATGGGAGCAGGTACACCGTACACCCGGGTGCGACAAAGATGTATCGAAACTTGCGAAGGCAGTTCTGGTGGCCTGGCATGAAGAGAGATGTCGCAAAATTTGTGGCCAGGTGCCTAATCTGTCAGCAGGTGAAGGCGGAGCATCAGCGACTAGGAGGTACTCTCCAGCCCTTGAATGTTCCTACGTGGAAGTGGGACCACGTGACCACGGATTTTGTGGTGGGGTTGCCGAGGACCCCGGGTGGGCAGGACAGTATTTGGTTGCTGGTGGATAGGCTGACGAAGGTGACTCGGTTGTTACTGGTCAAAGTCAGCTGGAGCGTGTCCAAGTTGGCTCGTCTTTATGTGGAGCGGATCGTTCCGTTGCATGGGATTCCCATTTCGATCGTGTCGGATCGGGATCCGCGCTTCACTTCTAGATTTTGGAGGAGTTTCCAGCGAGCTCTCGGTACGGAGTTGGTATTTAGCTCGGCGTATCATCCTTAGTCTGATGGTCAGTCTGAGAGGACCATTCAGACTTTGGAGGACATGCTGAGATCCTGCTGCCTGGAGTGGCAGGGGAGTTGGATTCATCACCTACCATTGGTGGAGTTTACCTATAACAACAGCTATCATTCGAGCATCGGCATGGCTCCTTATGAGGCTCTGTATGGGCGTCCTTGCCGGACTCCACTTGATTGGTTTGAGGTTGGTGAGCGTGTTTTGACGGGACCAGAGTTGGTGCAGCACTGTGTGGATGTTGTGCACTTGGTTCGCCAGAACATGTTGGCGGCCCAGAGTCGGCAGAAGAGCTATGCTGACCGTAGGAGGCAGCCTCTTGAGTTCACCGTGGGCGATCTTGTGTTCTTGAGAGTTTCTCCGATGAAGGGGGTGATGCATTTTGGACGGCGTGGGAAGTTGAGTCCCCGCTACATTGGTTCTTTTGTGATCTTGGAGCGCATCGGTGAGGTTGCTTACCGGTTGCAGTTACCCCTTGAGTTGGCGTCGGTGCATGACGTGTTCCACGTCTCGATGTTGCGGAAGTATATCCCCGATGACTCTCATGTGCTCGAGATTTCTGTTTGGCCTGAGGTGACTCTAGATCTCTCTCTCCCAGAGTTTCTGATCCGCGTGGAGGATAGGCGAGAGCAGCGCCTGCGGAGCAAGGTCATCCCCTTGGTAAAGGTGGTGTGGCAGCGACACTCTGGTGGTGAGGCTTCTTGGGAGCGTGAGGACGAGATGCGTCAGCAGTTCCCTTACCTATTTGAGTGAGTCTTCCTCTTCTTTCCCCTTGGGTTGTTCTCAATTTCGAGGACGAAATTCCTTAAGGGGGGAGGGCTGTAATATCCCGGACCTTTCGGATACTTTTTTGTGGGTCTCGGATCTAGTTTTCAGAGTGTCCGACTCCGTTGTGTCCGAAATTTTGTTTCGGACATCTTTCATGTTCGGATTGGCGCGATCCGGAGTCGTTTCGGAGGCCCGGAGACGTTCCGCGGCTTTTCCGTGTGTGTTTTCCGATTTCCGGTGTGTGTTTCGGCTTTTTCTTCGGAAGGTCGCTGTGGGTAGACCGGGTGGTTCACCTAAGCACGAGTGGTACCGTTGCGATCGGTGCGTCTCGAGGATTCCGAAAATGTAATCTTCTATTTTTTGGTATTTTTCCGAAAAATCGGATTTTCTATATATTTACATTTCTTTTATTTTTCTTTTCTCCTTTCTCTTTCTTCTTCTTCTTCCTCCTTCCTTCCCCAACCGTGGCCGCCCTCTCCCTCTCCCCCTCTTCCTCCCATTCGACCGGGGCGAGCTCCTCTCCGGCTGCAGACGGCGGCGGGGCGACGGCGCGGCGACGTGGGCGGCGGCGAGGCGATCGTGGGGACGTGCGGTGCTCGTGGGAAGCTTGAAGAACGAGGGTTTTCCAAAGCGATTTCTTGCGTTCGTGGACGATCCGGCGGAGCATTCGCTCCATTGAGGTAGGGTGACGTTCCCTAGCTCCCCGCCGTTCATTTCCGTGGTTTATAGGCCGAGGGGAGGCCGAGAGGGGTGTGATTGAGCATGTTGGGGTTTTTCCTTGATTTGGGGAGACCTCGCCCGATCTATGGATTTGATGCATGATTTCATGTTTTGATGGCCTTGAATCATGCTAGGGGTCCCCAGGGGTCTTCCCCTTTGATTTCCCCCTCTCCGGTGGAGGCATGGGGGCGTGGTTGAAGTTTTTGGGCTTTCCCGCCGTTTTCACCGTCGGGTGCGTGTGACGGTCCTTCCAGGGACCGTCACATGATGTGACGCGCCTCGAGGGGGCCGTCACATGCCCATTGTTTAGCCCTAGGGGGTCAGGGACTGTGACGGTCCCACGATTGACCGCCACTTGTATGTGATGCGCCTGGGCTGGGCCGTCAGGGGCTTTCCGACCGTTGATTTTTGACCGTTGGGGGTCTGCGTGAGTAACGCGCCTGGGCGAGCGCGTTACATCCGTGTGACGCGCTGGGGCGAGCGCGTTACTTCCTGGGTCATGCCAGGTGTGAGGGGCGCGTAACGTGTTGGGCCAAGCGCGTTACATCCGTGTAACGCCCTGGGGCAAGCGCGTTACATCCAGCTTTCACGTTGGGAACGTGAGGCGCGTGTAACGCGCCAGACCAGGCGCGTTACGTTTGTGTAACGCACTGGGCCAGGCGCGTTACATTCGTGTTATGCGCTGGACCATGCGCGTTACTCCGTGCGTTCCTCTGGCCGTGCAACGGCCTGCGTTAGACCGCCAGGTGTGTGTAACGGTCTCGCCTAGGCCGTTACAGCCTTGTGACAGTCCCGGGGTGGACCGTCAGGCGCCTGGTTGCCCCGAGAGGGCTGCAACCCCGTCTTTAGTCCGACTGTGGCCACCGTGCGATGGGGCCGGTGCGTGGGGTGGTCCCCGTGCGTCGTCGGACGCGGGCGTCGTTTTCCGTGACTTGAGAGTCTACTCCTTCAGTGACCCTCCACTAGTCGTAGCCTACCAGTACGTGGTACCGGTCGCACCAGGGAGTGGTGTACGGGCTACCCTTAGAGACGGTTGTGGACCGGTTGCCGTCGGGCCCCACGTCTTGCAGCCAGAGTCCGGATGAGGGGAAAACCGGTCAGAGGACCAGACCAGGGACACATGGTCTGTGTGTGCACACGTGGTTGGGGGCGGTTGGACTCACGTCGACGGGCATGACCCTAGCTAGTCACTTGTTTCTAGTTACTTGTTCGGTGTTCGCGCCTTTGGTAGGAGCTACCATGCCTGGCGGATCACCTGCGGCGCGGTGTAAGACGTCAGGGGACGCTACCGGCTGTGCTTCTAGTGGGAGGTACTCCTGTCGAGTACGGAGTGTCAGACTGTCAGATTTGTGGCTTTGACCTTTGGATTTTGCCGGGTCGACCGTTGAGTTTCGGTTGTCTCACCGCGGCACGTCTGCCGATTTGCGTGCCGTAGGACCTTTGTTTAGCAGAGTACATGGCTTTCCTTTTCGAGGTACTCTCCTATCGCTAGCGTAGTGGTTTCCCGTTTTACGAGGTAGGGTTCGAGTGATCCCTACTGAGTCTTGTTCCGAGACTCATTCCCTGCGTGTTTTCACCGTGTTTCAGGTGAGGCGCCGCCCCAGGAAAGCGCGTCTGGGGTGCAGCGTGGTGCGGGTGCCCAGAGGTAGTGCCAGAGGTCAGAGCCGGGGTATGTCCCGTGTAGCTGTACTTTACTTTCTTGTCTCTGTACTAGTTGTGGACTGCTGTTGTTGTTCTTCCTTTTCTCTTGTGGACCATGTAAAATGTAATTTGCTAATTTATTTCCTGCTTAATATTATAACTGTTTAATTTCTGCAATTACTTGTGATACTTGCGTAGTTTCCACACCATCCTTCTAACCCTTCCGAGTCTTCGGACTCGTGGGTGGCGGTGCGAGTCTCGGGTTATCGGGCCTTCCCGGTAATCGGATTCTCGGGTCGTTACACGTGCATAACTGGAGAAGTTCTCACGTCATTACTGCATAGAGAGAAAAGATAAATGCTAGCGTCCTGAACGAGAAGATTTCCAATCCTTTAAGGACATGATTGATCCACGTGAGCACGAATTTGAGGACCCATGTGGACTAATCTCGTCTTGGATGGGTAGAAAATTTACCCATTTTTCTACCCGTCCAGGATAAGTATTAAGCATTTCTCAAGAAAATATATATATATATTATAACTTCTTCGTGTGAATTAGATTGATTACTATAGTGCCAACAGGGAATTGGCATGTGAAAGTTGCTTTGCAGTCAAAGCAAGGGTATTCGGTGATAACATTGTAGAGGCTAAAAAGTGATAATCTTGATCTCGTATTATATCTTTATAATTTATTTGAGAGGGATGATTATTCCGAAAAAATCTGCAAACACTAAATAAAATGTCCAAAGAAGTCGTAAGAGTGATCTCAGGAGATAATCCTCCGATGTTAATTAAGTCAGAGACGAGCATGATAGCAAAAATGAGATTAGAGAGAGGAGATCGAAGGTATGAGGAACTTGATGCTAAATAAGATGCTGGTTCACTCTAGAGCTAAGAGGTGCTCCGAAAGACCAGCGGAAGAAGGATAAGAATGTCTTATTTCTACTCTATCAAGAGTTGATTGAGGTAACTTTTGAAAAAATCACCAAAGCTACATCAAGCAAGCAAGCATGGATATATACCCTAGTCACAATTTACAAAGGTGTAGATCCAGTGAAACAAAATTCACCTTCAAATTTTAAGGGGTGAATTCAAGACTATTCGCATGAAGGAGGGTGAAAACATCTCCAATTATTTTTCATGATTACTTATGATCATGAATCAAATGAAACGGAATGACAAAAAAATTGAAGACATGTGTCATCGAGAAAATGCTTCAATCACTCACTATGAAGTTTGAACATGTGATCGTCACCGTTGAGGAATCTAAAGACTTGACGACTCTTACTCTTGAAAAGCTTTTTAGGTTATTGCAAATTCACGAGTAACATACTTAGAAGATGTCCCAGTTCACTACGATAGAGCAAGCACTAAAGTATAAATTTACTCTCAATGATCAAAGGAAAGGCCGAGGTAGGGGCAACAACTATAGAATAGGTCATGATCGTGGAGATCAACAGAGTCACGATGAGCTCCAACAAAACGATTATGATGCTGGCCAAGACAAAGGCAAGTGCAAAGATAGTATCAAAAATGTGAAGTGCTTTAATTGCCGATGCTTGGGCATTATGCATTTGTTGCCAAAGTCAGAAAGTTAGATCGAGGTGAGGAATATAACTTTACATAAGCTTCAAATCTCGATGAGGATCCCACTCTTCTCCTTACACTCAAAGAGACGCTCGAGTAATAAAACGTGTCGTTCCATGATTCAAACGCAAGTAATCATTGAAGAATGAAGTCTATGTGGTGCTCTCTAACGATGCTCATGAAACATCATCTTCAAATATTCATCTAAACTTGCAATGGAAGATCAAAATCTTAAAAAAAATATGGTACAACTCAGTACGTTTCTAATATATATCACTACAAGAGAAAAACGAGATTAGTGATGGACAAAATCCATTGCCTATCCATCACTAATCCCTCTCAGAAAGAGTCATAGACGGCTTTGCGACATATTTTGTTCGCCACATATGTTTGACCGCTAATTAGGGACGAATTTCACATTTGTCGCTAATATTAGTGACAAAATAAAAGTATGATAAATCCATTGCTAAATGCAGATAATATTATTTAGTGACAGATATACAATCCATCACCAATATTATTAGTGACAGATATAAAATATGTCGCTAAATATAAAGTGCAATATATATCTAATTAGTCGCTAAATAGAACCACTCTTATACATGATCGTCATTAATCTGTCACCATTCCATCACTATTTACCTCTTCTACGAACAAAAATCCATCTCTAATCTCATTCTAATGCATCTCTAATTATTTTTAATTTTTTAAAAATATTTATTTAAAGTTTCAAAAAACCTACTTGCATAATATAAAAATAAATATACATCACCCATAACAATGGGAAATAAAAATACATATTTTTATTAATAAAATTGAATAGTATTTAAAAATATAATTTTTATACTATTTTAAAAATCAAAAAATATCGCCGTCCTCGTCGTCTCCCCCCATAGCCGACATGGTACCATCAAGCTCACCATAGCATTAGAGATAGCGTGCGTGAGGCACAAGTCTAGCACCTATGCGAGTCGCAAGTCCATTGATGATCTTTCGAGTCACTGAGTCGAGTTAAATCGTCTCATGCAATTACAAATGTATAAATATATTAAAAAATAGGCAAACAATAAATTAGTAAGAAAAGGAAATTACCCCTTCCCATGGTGCTTTCCCATTCTCGGACTGTCCTTGTGAATTTAATTCCACAAAGAAGACATGCATCCATGGTTGAGCAAAATATCAAATAACAAACCAGGGCTTCGAGTGGATGTATATAGATAACTTCATGACGCGGCGGCGACGTGGGAATGGATCGACGGCACTCCGGGACGCGAACAGGACGGGAACGGATAACTGCTATCTCACACAGCTCGGCCTCACGCCGGACGGTCTCACACCGGGCGACACTCGGACTGTGGCATATGCAGACTCTTTATCGGGCAACAAACCAATTTTTATAAGTCTCATTACTGAGGTTGATTTGCCTGCTAATTGACTCATGCAGACTCTTGACATGCTGTGCAAACTCCTCAGCTGACTTGGACATCCTAGACTCGAGGGGAAGGGGACTGAGATCCACGGGTTTCCTAGATTTGTAGTCATGCACGAATTCAAATGGACTCATACCGATGGACCAATTGACCGAACTATTGTATACAAATTCGGCTATGGACAAAAGAAGATCCCAAGTGCCCGAATGATCCCCTACGAGACACCTCAAGAGATTCCCTAAACTCCTATTGACGACCTTTGTTTGCCCATCGGTTTGTCGGTGATAGGCAGTGGAGAATTTGAGTTTGGTGCCAACTAGATGCCAAAGTATTTTCCAGAAGTAACTAGTGAACCGGACATCTCGGTCAGACACTATAGTTTGGGGGAGACCATGCAGACGTACGACTTCATCAAAGAATAAATGGGATACTCTAGATGCATCAGATGTTTTGGAACATGCAATGAAGTGGGCCATCTTAGAGAACCTATCAACGACAACAAAGATGGAATCATGCTTGTGAGCAGTGCGAGGTAAACCAAGGATAAAATTCATACTCACATCAACTCATGGTCGATCAGGAATGGGGAGAGGAGTGTAGAGACCAGTGTTCTATTTGACCTGTTTGGCCATCGTGCATGTCCTACACTGGGCTACAATCTTGGTCACATCTCTCTTCAGGCCAGGCCAATAGAACTGCTCCTCCACAGAATGGATGGTCTTGTTACGGCCAAAGTGACCAGCAAGACCTCCAACATGCATTTCCCAAATCAGGAAGTCCCGAACAGAATCATCGGGACACAGAGTTGCTACCCTCGAAATAGAAAACTATCCTGGAGTAGATAGTCAGAAAAGGTTGTCGAGGGTCCAGTGGACAGAGCAGAGTAGGCAGGCTAAAATCAGGACACTCTCCATAGAGTTCCTTCATGCGGTCAAATCCCGTGACCTCTACCCGAACAGTGGAAAGAAGGGAGACCCTTCGACTCAAGGCGTCGGCCACCTTATTTTCCTTTCCAGCCTTATGCTTTAGGACAAATGTGAAAGACTGGAGGAATTCTACCCACCGACCATGCCTAGGGTTTAAGCCCTTCTGAGAGTTAAGCAATTTCAGAGTCTCGTGGTCCGAGTATAAGACAAACTCTTGTGGTAAGAGATAATGTCTTCAGTGTTTGAGGGCTTGGACCACGGCATAAAACTCCTTATCATAGGTGGAGTAACGAAGCTTTGCATCAGAAAGCTTCTCACTGAAATAAGCCACATGGTGGCTTTCACTGAAACACCCTCGAGACATGCCCTAAGTTATGACACCTGAAGCAGCGGACTCCCGAGACAGGGGCTGGTTGGGAGGTGCTAGGGACGACTCCCTTTCCCTTGTCATCTCTCCTCTCAACTGGTGGAGTATACTCCAGCCTAGACACAGCTGCGGGTGTAGGTAAGGGGTTCCGTGGGAAAGGAGTCGTAGGGGCAACGGCCCTAAGTGGGGTAGCAATAGGGACGTAGGAGGTGGAGGGGCCAGCTCTCTCAGTATAGCGGACTATGGGGTTTCGTGGTTCAGGTTGGCGGTAGATGGGAACCCGAGGTGGGGCCACCCTTTGAAACCTCTCAACATCTCGTGCAACCTGGTAGGCGTGCTCGAGGGTGTTAACCTCCCGCAAGAATAATTCCCGCTGAAGACTCTCGTGTAAGCCAGCCCTAAACCGAGAGAGGGTGATAGAGGCATCCTCCATGACTCGACTCCGAAGAAAGTAGTCATCAAATTTGGTGATGTACTCGTCCACGGACTTTCCATCTTGGGTGAGTTTCTGCCATTGCTCTAAAAGACGCTGATGGTAGGAAGGTGGCAGATACTTCTCCCTCAATTTCTCCTTCATTTCTTCCCACGTGCTAATAGGCTCCTCTCGTCTCCGTGCTAGGAGATTCTCAACATTACACGAGTAGGTCTTGGCTTGACGCAGGAGTTTCATTTTGGCAAACCTCACCCTGGTAGCAGGGGTCATGCGGCGATGCCAATCAAAATATTGGTCCATCTCGGTCTCCCACTCAAGGTATGTAGCGGGGTTGAGGGACCCATCAAAACTAGGAGCGTCAATCGTGACGTTTCGTAGGATGATATCCACATCCTCGTGGTCTCTCTCTCGAGGCACACGGGCCTCTTGCTCTCTACCTTGGGGAGCCTGATTCGGGCGGACTTGCTCTCTTTCCTCCCTAGGATTGGCGGCTACGGGATTGCCGTGGCCATTCACTCTTCCTTCCTCTCTCTTCAGTTGATCCTCTAAGACTCGGATCCTCTTATTGAGTTCCGTCCGTAGTTGGCCTATGGATTCTTCAAAGTGGGCCACGAGATTGTGCTCGAGCTGGACTAGCATAGTAGTCATGCTCTCTTTATCCATGGGTAGCGTTGAGGGGCGCTCTAGACGGCCAGATGAATTCCTAAACCAACGTGACATGCACGACCTCGGACCTAAATGATGCAGTCCTGGGATCGATAATTAGCAAGCTATAGACCCAATTTATTGGCAAATAGGCAAAGGGTCAAATTGAAGAGACCGGTCAGGGAGAGTTGCTCGGCTGTAGGTGAAATAGTTGTGGAACTACCTCTTGACAATTTAGGGTGCCCTAATGTGACAGCCTAGGGCCTTAAGGATGGGTACATACAAGCTCTCGCTTTCCGTCCACAGCGATGCACTCAGGGGACTGGCTGCATGAATCGGGCTCTCGCTCACTTCGTCGCGCGGCAAATTGAAAAGATACTAGATGAGTAAGTGAGGGGAGCACGTACCTAGCTAGACTGAAAAGTCTAAATCCGATCGGAGACGAGGGCGAGCGGGGACGTGCGGGCCCGCACGGCGTCGACGAAGCTTGAGCGGTTACAAAGCATTCACTCCACGCAGGGAGGATTGAATCATTACAAATAGCTTAAATTTCCCGCGCAGGGGAACAAATCAGTCCAAATTCTCCGCGTAGGGAGACTCAGAGGTATGCCCGTTCCGTGATCTTTGGATCTTCTGTCGGCATCTGGACGACTCAGATACGGGCCGAGCCGTAATAGCAGACTCGGGTGCCACAAGAAATAAGTTAAATAGATATATATATATATATATATTCAACTCTTTTTTTTCTTTTTTTCATCAAATAATATATATAGATATATATAACAATATATATATATTCTATATATATATTATATTTAACATTTTTTTTCAATCTCCCCTTTTTTTTGACTTTTCTTTCTCTTTTCACCTAATTTTTTTGACTTTTCATACTCTCTCTTTTTTTTTCCACACGTTTTTTTTTTCAAACCTTTCGGCTGATCACCCAGCGTTGGCAGTCAACACTGGCCGCCTACCAGCTGGCGAGGGCGGTAGCAGGTGGGCGCACAGGGCGCAGGCGAGGCGGGCAACCATCCGGTCGGGCACGGGCGCTGCCGGGGGCGCGCTGGGCGTGCTCGGGCACGGGTGGCCGCGGCAGGAGCGGGGGGGGGGGGGGGGGGGGCGCAGGGCGTGCAGGGGCGCACGGGCGGTGGACGGCCGGGCGCAGGGGCGCTGGGGCACGCGGGCGGGTGCACGCGCAGGGCCGCGGCGCGGTGGGCGCCGGTGCGGGCGGGCGCAGTTTGCGCAGGTGGGTGCAGCAGGCGGCGGGGCCGGGCCCAGGCGGGGCGAGCGCGGGCGCGGGCAGGGGCGGCACGCGGGCGGCGGGATCGGGCCCAGGCAGGGCCAGTGCGGGCCGGCGGGGCAGGCGCAGGCGGGGACCGGGCGCTGGCGCGAATGCCGGACGGGCGCGGGGGCGCTGGGCGGGCGCGGGGCGACAGGGTGGCGGTGTTCGCGGGGGCGGCCGCGGCGGCCGCTGGCGGTGGCGCGCAGGGGGGAGCTGGCCGTTGCGGCCGCTCCTGCATTTGAAACGTGGCACGGGCGACGAGGCCCGGCCACGAGAACAGGTAAAAATTTTTTTTTTTCTCTTTTCATCGCAATGGACGGCAGAGAGAAACAAAAAGAGAGAGAGGGGGAGAGAGAGAATTACAGAGAGATTGTCGTGAGAGAGAGAGAGGAATTAATGAGAGAGAGAGAGGTTAACGGAGAGAGAAAGAAACATAAATTTTTTTTTCTATTCTCTTTTTTTTCTCTAACTCCTATTTCAACCGAGAGCTTCCTCTTTCTTCTCTTTTTTTTTCCTTTTTTTTTCACTTCTATCAATCTAGAGAGAGAAAGAGAGATGACGTCGGAGACGTCGGGTCGTCGGAGACGCCGTTGTTGGGCTCTGATACCAATTTGACGCGGCGGCGACGTGGGAATGGATCGACGACACTCCGGGACGCGAACAGGATGGGAACGGATAACTACTATCTCACACAGCTCGGCCTCACGCCGGACGGTCTCACACCGGGCGACACTCGGATCTCACAAAAATGAGAAAGGAGAGAAGGGAGATGAACAAAGGGGCAAAGACTCCTTCAACTCAATTCTTTCTTTCATACAACATATCATACGTAACACACCTTAACCTCCTTATATAGGGAAGAAAGCTATAACAACAAGACCTTCTAACTTCTACTAATTATGTTCATACCCTTAGCCTAACAAGACAAACCCACCAACCAATATTTGACTTGTGGGTTTTATTCAAATAAAATATAAAAATTACACACATGTTATCTTGACTTAGACTAGCCTAATAAGACGAAGGAAAAAAATACATGTAGGGATACATGTATACATACACACAAATACATATACTCAATACGCAATATACGACGTAGGCCGAGTCTTCAGGAAGGATCTCCGAGCCATAAGTTCGGTGTCGGGGCAGTGCGGCGTCGGCTCCGAGTAGTGGACCCAGTAGTGGACCCGGTGTCCCCACCACTTCACATCCCCATTCTGTAGCACCCCTACAACACCACAGCCACTATAGGGAAAAAAAGCCCTGCTCTTTATGCATCCAAAAGAACCAAGTGAAGCAAGGAGGAAGAAAATTTTCAAAAGGTAGGGCCACAGAACTTCTTGCAGGTATATCAGGTGCGTTCTTCAGACAAATTAGATCACTGCATCAGATAGAAGGCCAATTTGGCATCTGAAAAGGATGGAACTTTAGAGCACAAATAATGCAACAGGTGTAAAGGACTGGATCTAACTGTGTTACATGGGTTGCCTACAATGATCACTTTAACATTGCGGGATGCAACAACATTATATGTTTTTTCCTTAAGATCACATAACACAAAATTTTAGCAAATATTTAAAAACATACATAAATAAAAACACACTTTTGGTGTTATATAGAAATCGATAATATCACCTGCTCTGCGAAAATCAGCACATTTATATCCAACAAGCCAGCACGATCCATCCCAGGGTCTCTAGGTTTTGCTCCGATCAGAAGTGTCCATTCTGCATCCCGAAACACCTTGTAAGGGTCAATTCCTATGCTAACATCCCTTAATAATGGGTACAAGGAATCTTCCAGCTCCATAGTTATTCCTGTATTCATTAGGAGTTGACGTTGAAGACAGTAATAACATATAAAAAAGAAAGTTTCAAGCATAAAAGAAGATTATGCAAAAATCTAATAATGATGATGATCTTATGTTAGGTATGCGATAATAATTTTGTCCAGCAATCACTGTAAAAAATTATAACCATGACTAAACAAACTTAAAGTTGGCAGATTGTTATAAAATATAACAATTGAACCTTGAGAAAGATCATGAAACAAGCTGCAAGATGCCAAGATGTGAATCGGCTGCTCTTTTCTATATCGGGCACAAGACATGATTTGACCTAAAACATCAATAACTTCCACCCAGTCCCCACAGATGGCTGTAGTCAGACCAGATTACCCATCATCCTGTTCAGCTTGAATGCTATTCCTTCGACCACTTGGAAGATAATACTCTGGTGAACGTGGAATCATATGACTAAACAAATGGGTAACCTTTGGCCAGCTTCATTCTTAGTGTAGACTCCTGTTGCCACAAGAATGAGAGAATCTGAAGTTCATCACAGCATCAATGATCTTTATCAAAGTCATGGTCTGATTTCCCATTTTCTCTTATTTCAAGGGAGCTTATGCCCCCAATTTTGAAGTATCTAGCTCAAATGGTCCGTGAGTATACACATCAGAAAACCTTCATTCCGACTGAATTTTTTGAAAATTAAAATCATGATTTATGAAACGTAACACGGGACCCATGGAAACGCTCGACCCATGTAGGGCCCATTTCGTCAGGCCCGCTTCGGTCAGACCTCTACAACGCACGCCACGGGCCCCTGATAGCCGCAGCCCCCAACGGATAGTCCTCAGATTCGTCAGTGCACGAAGGCCATCAGCTCAGACGCAACAGCCGTTGGATGACCCTCTGGCGACCGAACGTTCTCTCTCACAATGTTGTCCTCAACCCCATTAAGGGCGAGCACGCCTCACAGGCGCCGTAAGACTCGCCAGAGAACCGCCCGACTCCGGAGGAACGGATCCTCAACGGGAAACTCTCTATGATCGCGGAGAGACGTTACTCCATGACTTGCGCCCTTCTCTGCTAAGGGACAGGCTCTCACCACCAGGGCAACCCCTATAAATAGACTTTCGACGGACATAGAGATACAGAGACTGAGATAGAGAGAGACAGGAGAATCGACTTACTGCCACAACGAGAGAGGCCTCGACTATTCACCCCTCGGAGTGGATTCCACGACGGAGAGCACAGGCCATCTTTCGAGCGGCCTTACCGCCTAGCAAGCACTCCCCAGGTGCCCGCTGGATACGGCGAGCACTCTTTCGGAAGGCCGTCCGCCCCTCCAGGCCTACATAAACGATCTTCGGCTCTCTCTCTCTCTCTCATTTGCTCTTCCTTATTCACCATCTCCCTAAATGTTAACTTAAGCATCGGAGGGTTGTCCCTTGGGATAACGCCCAAGACTCCTTATGACGCCTCTTCTCTGGTGCTTGCAGACTTCCACGGGTGGTTGGACGATCCTTCCCCAACAAATAAATTTAAAAATGTGGTACGAGACGTAGGAACTAATTTTCCACCTCTAAAATCATGATTAGCACTAAAATTGTTATTTCTAGCATGATTAACTCTTCATTAGTAACAACGATGTGACTATAATTAATTATTCAATAATAAATATATAATATATTTATTAATTAGTATAAATAAGATTAATTTACATGATTAAGTAGCACTAATAATATTAATTAGCATAATTGATTAGCACTGATAACATTAATTATCATAATAAGATTAAGTAACACTATTATAATTAACTATTTAATAAGTATCAAGTAACCTATTTATTAATTAACACTAATAAGATTAATTAACATGATTAATTAGTATTAATAACATTAATTAGCACTACTAAGATCATTTAATACTATTAATTAGCACTAGTAATATTAATTAACATAATTAATTAGCACTAATAATATGAATTAGCAATAAGATCACGAAGCAACATAATAATTAATTATTAAATAATCATCATATCAAATATTGATTAATTAGGAGTAATAATATTAAGGGTTTTTTGCATATTAGTCCCTACAAATATGACAAATTACTTTTTAGTCCCTACAATCTCTTTATTGTTTAAAAAGTCCTTAAAATCATGTAACTCTTACAGAAAGGTCCGTGTAGTTCATCGACGTTAAAACAATTGGATATTCGATGGAATATTCCATCCTTCCGTTAAAAAAAGTTGAAAATCCTAAACTACCCTTACTCATGACCCTTTCCCAGTGAAACCCTTCACCCCCGCAGACGCCCCACCGCCGTTGCAAGCTGCGGACTACCCCCACCGACCGCCGCAGACGCCCCACCGCAAGGCCCCAGCCGCAGAAGCCCCACCGGTCGACGCTGACGGCCTACTGTCGACGGCCCACCGACCACCGCCGGCCCTTGCCATCACGCCCAACATGACAAATCGACCCTTGTTATTCTCCCCATGTCTGAAATGGTATGCTATTTTGATGGCTAGATTATTCTCCACATCTATATTTACAGTGATAATAACTTGTTCGTGTCGTATGCAGTCATCAAATGTTAGTGGAATGCAGTTGTCTCGAGGAGCTGTCGTCTCATCTCGTGTGCCGCCGATGGAATGCAACTGTAGAAGGGATAATTGTCGGGTTTACGTCTCAAATCGTGAGAGGTCGAAAGGCAAACGTTTCTATTGTTGTCCGTATGCAAATACTGACGGGGATTGCGATTTCTTTGAGTGGGTTGATGATACTACATATAATGTTGTGGATGTCAAATATCAACTGAAGGCGATGGAAGAATGCATGAACTGTGACTATAGAGGGAATATCAGAGCTGGAGCCGGCTGGATGCTGGGAACTAAGCTGCGAGGAGATGTGAATTGTTAGAGTGTGGAGTCAGAACTCTTTTACTCGTGCACCTCTGCACGGGATCACACTCTGCCTCAGGAGCACATCCATTGCTTCAGGGGAGCATTCACAGCATCAGGGAAGCATGGCGAGCATTCGCTGCTCCAGGGGAGCAATCGCTGCCCCAGGGGAGCATCCATTGCTCCAGGGGAGCTTCCTCAGCTCAGGGGAGCATGGCGAGCATATCGCATCTCCAGGGGAGCATTCGCTGCTCCAAGGGAGCATCATTCAGTCGCTGGAGAGCAATCGCTGCTCCAGGGGAGCATCCTTTCAGTACCAAGGAAGCATTCGTTACTCCAGGGGAGCATATGCTGTCCGGGTCTAGCAGGGAAGCACATGCTGTCTCTGGAGGGCATTCATTGTCCCAGGAGAGCATCACTGGCGTCAGGGAAGCATGTATTGCGGGCTCAAGGCATTTTGATGTCACTTGGAACAGGCCGACCTGCATGAAGAAGTGTCGACTCTTGTCTTGGTAATGCATGAAGAGGTGTCGACACTTGTATTGGCAATGCATTAACCTGACTGGTGGTGGGGGAGCATCTGCAGTCGCTGGAGGGCATACTCGGTCCCAGGAGAGCATCCGGGTGGATAGACGAGCATGCGCGACTGATGTATCCCGGAAGAGGGTTTCTGTTTAACCGGGGTATTATTGTCTTTAATGTTGTGTCCCTTAGGCACAAGCATGTGCTATGTTGATTTGATGATAGCAATGCTGTTTTATTTTGATGATTGCAACACAGTGAGTGCATTATGATATTATGTGTTCTTTATGATGATGGCATGTTGATTTGAATGCTTGATGTGTTATATCTGATTTAGTGTCTCATGCAGCGTCAACGCTGTAAGTGTGTCTCAAGTCTGCAGCATGCTCGCATAAGTCTATACATTGCATCTTAGCTTGTTTGCACAGCACACCATCAAGTCTGGACATTGGTTGCACTCAGAGTCTATTCACTGCTTCATGCGTTGCATTCTAAGTCTAGACAACATTGCACGATGAGTCTTCATATTCAAAGTATGTACAGCGAGTGACTTCATATATGAAGTATGTACATTGCACAGCACTACATATATGATGTCTATACATTGGGCAGAGACGCATAAAGTCTATACAGTGCCTCAGGCTGAGTAAGTCCATACATTGGTCGGTGGAAAGTCTGTACATCTAGAAGTCTGTACATCCACCGTCTTTCTCAGCGTCTCATGCCAAGTCTGTACATTGGCTTCATATGCTCCTAAGTCTATACATCGGTCCTCAAGCATTACAAGTCTGTACATTGGTTCAGACTCTTCAAAGTCTGTACATTGGGCCTTCAAGCTTTTGAAGTCCATACACTGTCTCGCTCACATCTTCAAGGGTGATTGAGCATTGTGAAGTCTGATTGAGCACTGTGAAGTCTATTCAGTGGATGAGCATTGTAATGTCTATACATTGGTTAGGCTCGATCATGCAGCGTTCATTTCATGTCTATACACTCATTCACTGTTCATGCATTCACAGTGAAGTCTGTACATCCGTTTGGCTATGCATCACTATCCACCAAGTCTATACATTGGTAGAGTCTGTACATCAGACGTGCATGCTCGCCTGTCCCCCCGGATGCTCTCCTGGGACCGAGTATGCCCTCCAGTGACTGCTAATGCTTCCCTAACTTTGAGGATGCTCCCCTGGAGCAGCGATTGCTCTCCAGAGACAGCATGTGCTCCACATGCTCCCCTGACGCTGGTGATGCTGTCCAGAGGCCATAGATGCTCCTCTGAGACTTCATATGCTCCCGTGCGACAACGCATTTTACATTACAAGTCTATACATCATGATCGTCTTTACAAATCTATACAGAGCTCTTCACTTAACCAACACAAACCATCTATCATTCAAACCTGGTTTAAGCCCAGCACAAAACTACAAATATCATTCATATCACCAACAAATAAACAGATACTTGTATCAGTTACATCAAAACTTCACAATCCATAAGAGTTTACATTGAGGACAACAACACATAAAACGGATATGAAATATTGTTCTTCAATATCATTCTTCACATCCGATCAGCAACAACATTCTTCACATCAGCCAATGTCCTGTAGGTGTGACAAAGAGAGGATGTTAACTATTAGAAATAACATAATCTTTACCTACAAATTAAAAAGTATATTTTAAACTCACAATTTGGCGGGAGTTATTGGAAGTTGAACATGGAGGAATGCTGATCAAAGTTAATGGATGCTTGACTGTCCATATTTATCACCGTGTGCACACGAATGTCTCCTCCGCTAGTGCTGCTGGAGCCCAGTGCCTCCACCGAAATTGTGCGACCTACATGAGTTATACATGTATTAATAGCAGTCTAATTCTTATTTCAATTTAGAAATTTAACATGTGTGCTAACTTACCTCTCCCCCGACTGCTTCCTTCAGTGCTGCCCCTGCTGGTACCTCTCCTAGCCCTCCCGTGGGTCTGACCTGGACCAACCGAAGTTGTAACTTGTGGCCCTTCACCACCATCACTAGTTTGAGCCTGAGTAGCCCTACCACTTACGAACCTGGGTGGTCTTCTTGGGCCTTGCCTACAACATAACTTTTAATATTATGCACAAAGTAAATCAAATAGACAAAATACAAATCATAATTGCAATATAAACTTACTTCCGTGCCACAGTTGTGGAAGTAGTGCCAATGTCTGTAACTGAAGATTCTGGTCCTGGGAGGGGTTCTTTGCAAGTATTTTTATGGTGGCCTCATTATCCACATCTTTTGCATTTATGGGATCTCCTAAGTGCCTTTTGATTTTCATCAGCATCTCTAATCCTCTTCTTCCGAGGGCGACCTCGGGGTCTTTGGCAGCGAGGAGGAAGCACCTCAACAGATTCTACAGTCTGCCACATGCTCTTACCTGGCAATGGTTGTATTGACTTTACATATGTGGCTTTATATGTCTCAATTGAATAACATCTATCAACAAAATTATTAATTTGGAGGCCCCTACGTGCATCAACAGCAGCAGCAACATGTTGGCAAGGTAGCCCACTGACTTACCATTGACGACAAGAACAATACATCTCATCCAATTTAACAACACACCTCTCATATGGACCTTCCACCTCAGCCATAAAATCAGTGGAATATCTGACTGCATATTTTCCCAACTTCCTAACAATTGCATTTAAATAGGCAATAGCCCGTGGCACAAACTTTTCTTTGATCCTACGTGCATGTCTCCTCCTGTGATCCATTTTCACCATAATTTTCTGCCTAATTCCATCTAACATGTCTACAAGTGGTAGGCCTCTCGTATCACCAACAAATGAATTGAATGACTCTGCTACGTTGTTAGTGATGTAGTTTAGCTTACCCTTGTCATTAAAATGACATCCTGACCAGGCACAACGCAAACTTTCTAAATAGGAAGCAGCTTGTGGATTTAGTTTCTTCATCTCAAATATAGATGCTTTATATTCTTGAACAGTATAAGATTTTGCTGCTGCCCATGCAGCATTCTTGAAACCTGGGCCTGGCCATTTCTTCTTAAAATTCCTGTAAAGGTGTCGCATACAAAACCTACAAGCAATTCGAAATTACAATCTCATCATTAATATAAAACCTATAGTCAATGTCATTAAAATACATAGTCACTCAATTCATACATTAGGGAAAATAAAACTAGCAGTAGATCAAACATTGTAAAAGGAGAAACTTAATTACCTATGCTCGGCACCTGGAAAGATATCTGGGACAGCTACCTCAATGCCCTTTTCCATATCAGAAATGAATGTAATCCCTGTCAGATTTCCAATAGCGTCTTTTAACTTGTGCAAAAACCATGTCCACGAGTCCATACTCTCCCCCTCAACAACACCATAGGCAACTGGGAACAAACCATGATTCCCATCAAGAGCAACTGCAGCCACCAAGATCCCAGTGTAATACCCTTTCAAGTGGCATCCATCTATGCCCAGCACTGGACGGCAGCCATCTTTGAAACCACTAATACATGCCCCTAAGGCAATGACCACCCTCTGGAAACAACCATCCAATCCAATCTTGTACTGTACAACTGAAGAAGGGTCGCTCTGCTTTAATTCATTCAGTAGCTGTGGCAAATGCTTGTACGTTTCCTCAACCTTCCCAAACACCTTCTCCTTTGCCGACTCTCGTGCACGCCAAATGCGGTGATAAGGGATTGAAATATTGTAAGCCTTCAATAAATCAGCTTGCAACTTTCTTGGAGGTATGTCACGATTCTCCTTCACTGCTTCCAATACCCTGGCTGAAATCCAAGATTTGGATGCCATCCTGCTATCACACCTAGATGTGACTGAACATGTGTGCTTTTCCTGCATTGTTTTGACTGCAAAAGTAACTCTATCTTGCAGTCTTGAGGCATGCACTCTCCATTTGCAGTTAACATTTGCACATACAACAGTAATTCTCATGCTGTCATTTTTCACTTGCTTGAACTCAAATTGATTTTTAATAGCATGCTGACGTAGAGCAATCCTGTACTCCTGACTATTTGCAAATAGAGAACCAACTGATATATCTGGGGTCTCTTCATCAGCCTCTAACAAATCTCCATCATCATCTGAAACTCCTCCATCAATATCAGATTCATCTGAGGGACATGGCCTTGAATGATAGCTGTCCTCAGTGTGTACCTCATCAGAATCAGCCACACTCTCGTCAGATTCGCTGTACTCATCTTCATATGCAACATATTCTGAGTCACTGTGCTCAGCTTCAGAACATATCCTCTTCTTTAAAATATGATAATCCTCATCAACTATAGGGGCAGGGGCAGGGGCAGGGACATCATGAATAACCTCGTCACGATGAACAACTGCAGCATCATGAACAAACTCAGGATGTTGACCAACCTCAGCATCATCATCCATCTCATCAATGTCAACAAATGTCTGGGAATGGGCCTGAGTAGACTGGCTGGCCATACCTTTCTGTGGAATATTGGTTGGCTGTAAGTCTAATGGCCGACTGTCCAATGTGCTAACATATATGGTCATCTTCCCTACGGGCAAATGGGCTTTCATCACCTCATATAATTGAGCATCTGAAATAATTTCCTCATACTGAACAGGTCTGCTATTAGGTAATTCATAATGAAATTCTAAACAATGTGTACTTGCCCACTTAGATAGATGTCCCATATCCTCAATTAATATGCATCTACTGTAGTAATCAGGATATGCCACGACTGTCTTGCTCTGACCTAGTGCATATGCCATCCTCCCAGACTGAAGAGTTTTCCAATAACCACCAAACTTATATGTCAACTTTAATGATGACTCTCGTTCCCCCATTTTCACAATCTAACAATCTGAAGACAGAAATAAACTCTCTAGAACAGTTATCTACATTACAAAATCAGCACGCATACCCAATAATCTGAGTACAATAATAACATTCTTAACTAATATGAATTGAGTGACTGAAAAACATTAAAGTAAAAATTTTTGACAGAACCATAAAGAAACTGCACCCGTGAATTCAGACATGTACAATTAATAACAAAATTTTTTAGAGCATTAAATAATCTAACAACATTATAGCAAAAAACGACATAACAACAATCTTATCCATAAACCATATAGAAAGAAAATAAAAATTGATGTCCTTAATATTTCGACTCTGTAAACTGTTAGAGTGTGGAGTCAGAACTCATGCGCCCTTGCACGGGATCACACTCTGACTCAGGAGCGCACCCACTGCTCCAGGGGAGCATTCTCAGCATCAGGGGAGCATGGCGTGCACATGCTACTTCAGGAGAGCATGTAGTCATGTCTTTGTGCGTTCTCGCACGGGAGCATATGAAATCTCAGGGGAGCATCTATGACCTCTGGACAGCATCACCAGCGTCATGGGAGCATGACGTGCACATGCGCTATCTCTGAGGAGCAATCGCTGCTCCAGGGGAGCATCCTTCAGTGCCAGTGGAGCAACTGCTGCTCCAGGGGAGCATATGCTGTCTGTGTTCTAGCAGGGAAGTACATGCTGTCTCTGGAGGGCATTCATTACCTCAGGAGAGCATCACTGTCGTCAGGAGGGCAGGCATTGCGGGCTCAAGGCATTTCTATGTCACTTGGAGTGCGTCGACCTGACTGATGGTGGGGGAGCATCTGCAGTCGCTGGAGGGCATGCTCGGTCCCAGGAGAGCATCCGGGGGGACAGGCGAGCATGCGTGTCTGATGTATCCCGGAAGAGGATTTCTGTTGATCAGGGGTATTATTGTCCTTAATGTCCTGACTAATGACGCCCTAATCTCCTAGTATAAAAGGATGGGCTCTCTACTTGTATTGTAACTCTGGTCTGTGATTATCTTAGTGGAATCCTGCTGCGGCCGTGGACGTAGGAAGACATCTTGCCTCCGAACCACGTAAAAAATCCCTGTGTGTTCTTGTGTGATTGGTTTTTTCTCTTCTTCCTCGTCTGGGTACTCCGGTCCATATCCCCAACAGTAAACATATAAAATGCATGAGTAAACATTTATATTTGCAGATCATACTGAGTGTGAGGTGGCAGGAGCGCCTGACGCGTACCGGAGTGGAGACGGAGGTGTGTGGCCCAGACCTGGACGTGGGGTGTTGACTCCGGTGATGCGGCGTCTGAACGAGGGCGGTCGTACGTCTGCGGCGGCAGATGGGGTGCCGTGAAGCGCCGCGGTTGTTACGTGCAGGTTTGGGCAATGGCGAAGATGCCTAATCGACCCTGGCAGTGGCCGGCGATCGTTGTTGTCACGACGACCAAAGAGTGAAATCGACGGCAATGGCGACTGTGTACGGGGGGAAGGGAAAGAGGAGGGTGACGATTGTGTACGGGGGGAACCCTAAACAGGAGGGTGGCGCGGCAGAAGGGTTACTACGGCCATGAACCTCGATTAATCGAGGGTGAGTTGGTCTTTTCACCAACTACGGTCAAGTTAACTCACCTTACGTTTAATATCGTCGACAGTAAAAACGATAGGGACTTTTTAGTTTAACGGTAAGATTTTCAAGGACTTTTTAAACAATAGAGAGATTGTAGGGACTAAAAAATAATTCGTCATATTTGTAGGGACTAATATACAAAAAACCCTAATATTAATTATCCTGATTAGATAGCACCGACAAGATTATTAAATACTAATAGGATTAATTATCATTAAGAGTAGAGAGTGAGAAATAAGAATAAAAAAATGAGAATAAATTATTTCACCTCTTTTAACTCTTTTATTTCCATCGATTTTAATCGTACGAAATAAAGGATTTAAGTTGAAATGGAGATATTATCTTCTTATATCCGAACTAAACGGGGCTAAATGATGCTGTTGAAAGCCGACGATCATCAAGGATGAGAACAAGAACGAAACAATAAACATAATACAACGTGTCTTCCCCTTCTTCTACGTGTGGGTAAAGACACTCCTCTTGCACATAAACTCTTCCTCTCCACATTCTGAAGTCACACTCACACAGCAGCAGCAGCGAGCATAGAGCAGCCGCAGCCCTCTCTTTTTTCGTGCATGCAATGTCTTGTCTCTATTGCGTATGTATATCATACACTAAACAGAGGAAGGTCTCTCGAAGAGTCCCACCGGACATTGAAAGCAGAAACGGAGAAAAAATAGGAGGAGATTCTCAGTTTTGCTGGTGATCTAGCTGGAACGGGTCGCGGGTCAATCATCACAAGTTACATCCCACCCGTCACGTTTGCCCCCCCAATCTACGTTACAAAATCAGCACGCATACCTAATAATCTGAGTACAATAATAACATTCTTAACTAATATGAATTGAGTGACTGAAAAACATTAAAGTAAAAATTTTTGACAGAACCATAAAGAAACTGCACCCGTGAATTCAGACATGTACAATTAATAACAAAATTTTTTAGAGCATTAAATAATCTAACAACATTATAGCAAAAAACGACATAACAACAATCTTATCCCTAAACCATATAGAAAGAAAATAAAAATTGATGTCCTTAATATTTCGACTCTGTAAACTGTTAGAGTGTGGAGTCAGAACTCATGCGCCCTTGCACGGGATCACACTCTGACTCAGGAGCGCGCCCACTGCTCCAGGGGAGCATTCTCAGCATCAGGGGAGCATGGCGTGCACATGCTACTTCAGGAGAGCATGTAGTCATGTCTTTGTGCGTTCTCGCACGGGAGCATATGAAATCTCAGGGGAGCATCTATGACCTCTGGACAGCATCACCAGCGTCATGGGAGCATGACGTGCACATGCGCTATCTCTGAGGAGCAATCGCTGCTCCAGGGGAGCATCCTTCAGTGCCAGTGGAGCAACTGCTGCTCCAGGGGAGCATATGCTGTCTGTGTTCTAGCAGGGAAGTACATGCTGTCTCTGGAGGGCATTCATTACCTCAGGAGAGCATCACTGTCGTCAGGAGGGCAGGCATTGCGGGCTCAAGGCATTTCTATGTCACTTGGAGTGCGTCGACCTGACTGATGGTGGGGGAGCATCTGCAGTCGCTAGAGGGCATGCTCGGTCCCGGGAGAGCATCCGGGGGGACAGGCGAGCATGCGTGTCTGATGTATCTCGGAAGAGGATTTCTGTTGATCAGGGGTATTATTGTCCTTAATGTCCTGACTAATGACGCCCTAATCTCCTAGTATAAAAGGATGGGCTCTCTACTTGTATTGTAACTATGGTATGTGATTATCTTAGTGGAATCCTGCTGCGGCCGTGGACGTAGGAAGACATCTTGCCTCCGAACCACGTAAAAAATCCCGGTGTGTTCTTGTGTGATTGGTTTTTTCTCTTCTTCCTCGTCTGGGTACTCCGGTCCATATCCCCAACAGTAAACATATAAAATGCATGAGTAAACATTTATATTTGCAGATCATACTGAGTGTGAGGTGGCAGGAGCGCCTGACGCGTACCGGAGTGGAGACGGAGGTGTGTGGCCCAGACCTGGACGTGGGGTGTTGACTCCGGTGATGCGGCGTCTGAACGAGGGCGGTCGTACGTCTGCGGCGGCAGATGGGGTGCCGTGAAGCGCCGCGGTTGTTACGTGCAGGTTTGGGCAATGGCGAAGGTGCCTAATCGACCCTGGCAGTGGCCGGCGATCGTTGTTGTCACGACGACCAAAGAGTGAAATCGACGGCAATGGCGACTGTGTACGGGGGGAAGGGAAAGAGGAGGGTGACGATTGTGTACGGGGGGAACCCTAAACAGGAGGGTGGCGCGGCAGAAGGGTTACTACGGCCATGAACCTCGATTAATCGAGGGTGAGTTGGTCTTTTCACCAACTACGGTCAAGTTAACTCACCTTACGTTTAATATCGTCGACAGTAAAAACGATAGGGACTTTTTAGTTTAACGGTAAGATTTTCAAGGACTTTTTAAACAATAGAGAGATTGTAGGGACTAAAAAATAATTCGTCATATTTGTAGGGACTAATATGCAAAAAAACCCTAATATTAATTATCCTGATTAGATAGCACCGACAAGATTATTAAATACTAATAGGATTAATTATCATTAAGAGTAGAGAGTGAGAAATAAGAATAAAAAAATGAGAATAAATTATTTCACCTCTTTTAACTCTTTTATTTCCATCGATTTTAATCGTACGAAATAAAGGATTTAAGTTGAAATGGAGATATTATCTTCTTATATCCGAACTAAACGGGGCTAAATGATGCTGTTGAAAGCCGACGATCATCAAGGATGAGAACAAGAACGAAACAATAAACATAATACAACGTGTCTTCCCCTTCTTCTACGTGTGGGTAAAGACACTCCTCTTGCACATAAACTCTTCCTCTCCACATTCTGAAGTCACACTCACACAGCAGCAGCAGCGAGCATAGAGCAGCCGCAGCCCTCTCTTTTTTCGTGCATGCAATGTCTTGTCTCTATTGCGTATGTATATCATACACTAAACAGAGGAAGGTCTCTCGAAGAGTCCCACCGGACATTGAAAGCAGAAACGGAGAAAAAATAGGAGGAGATTCTCAGTTTTGCTGGTGATCTAGCTGGAACGGGTCGCGGGTCAATCATCACAAGTTACATCCCACCCGTCACGTTTGCCCCCCCCCCCCCATGCTTTTGGTTCAGAGATTATTTAAAACGCCCCCTCATCTCTGACCAGGGAGTACTCCCATCTCCACCGCCCTCCTTCCAGTTCGGACCATGGCGAGCTCCACCCTTCTCCCTCCTGCTGCAAGAAGGTACATGCTAAAATATGAACTGGGTCATGCATCTTGTATCGATACGCCGGTTCTAGGTAGCTCGTTTCCAGCTCATGATCAGCTGTGTGATTATTTATTGCCGCTTCGTGTTTCAACTGATAGTTTCATTCGAACGAGCCACATCGATGCTGCGTACGCGTATTAATTTTGATCATTTTCTAGATCATGTTCTTGATCAATGTGGATGCTGCATGCCAACCGGGAATTAATGGAAGCAGAGCGTCTTGACCTTGATGGCTTCCTAATTAATCATGTAGGTTGGAAGGCAAGGTGGCGCTGGTCACCGGAGGCGCCAGCGGCATCGGCGAGAGCACCGCCCGTCTGCTGTGCCGCCATGGCGCGAGGGTCGTCGTCGCCGACATCCAGGACAGGAAGGGCGAGGCTCTCTGCCGCGACCTCGGAGGCCCCGCCGTCGCCACCTACGTCCACTGCGACGTCACCGACGAGTCCAACGTCCGGGACGCCGTGGACGCCGCCGTCGCATCCTACGGCAAGCTCGACATCGCGTTCAGCAACGCCGGGATATTGGGCCCGCCGGAAAATTACCAGATACTGGAGACGAAGAAGGAGGACTTCGAGAGGGTGGTGGCCGTCAACCTGACGGGGACGTTCCTGGTGACCAAGCACGCGGCCCGCGTCATGATTCCCGCCGGGCAGGGGAGCATCGTCATCACCGCGAGCGTCGCCTCGGTGACCGGGGGACTGGCTCCATTCGCATACACCAGCAGCAAGCACGCGGTGGTGGGACTGTGCAAGGAGGCGGCGGCGGAGCTCGGGCGGCATGGTGTGAGGGTGAACTGCGTGTCGCCGTCCCTGGTGGCCACGGACCTGGCCAAGAAGGGCTACGGGATGGAGGACGATTTGGCGGTGGAGGAGGCGGGGGAAGCGATGGCGAACCTGAAGGGGGTGAGGCTGAAGGCGGAGGACATCGCGGAAACGTGCTGTACCTTGGTAGCGGCGAGGCCAGGTACGTCAGCGGCCACAACCTCGTCGTCGACGGCGGAGTCACCGTTGTCAACGGCGCCCTTCGGGAGTGATCGAACCGCCGCACAAGATTGCGACAAGAAAGTGGAGACCACGAGGAACACTTTTTGGTGTGATGATATGTGAAGCAGTGGACAGGAAGAGAGGAGAATTGGTCGAGTAACTTATTAATTCCAGTTGTTTTCTTTGTAGAATTAGTTTTCGTATTTACGTACGCAAGCTGTAGGATTTGAGCGTACTTTGTTTTAATAATAAGATTTCGATGGAACTGGGTGCGTTAATTAACGAGTGGTCTTCGGCAGTGAGAGGTGCCTATTTATTTATTTACTATTCCAGTTGTTTTCTTTGTAGAAATACTTTTCGTATTTACGTACGCAAGCCCAAGGATTTGAGCGTACTTTGTTTTAATAATAAGATTTCGATGGAGCTGGGTGCGTTAATTAACGAGTGGTCTACGGCAGTGAGAGGTGCCTATTTATTTACTCTTACGAGAGAGATTTGCTATCTCCCTTGCATGTGCGTAGGGGCCATCGATGGGGATGGATCTCCTACCCTCACTGATATGTACAGTTAAGGTGTAAAATAGATGCCACAAGTTTTGACACTTTAAAAGTAAGCCCACAAGTAGCGTGGACTCTCTAAACAAGAAAAAGGGGGGGGGGGGGTGCTCTAAGGTAGTTTCGTAAAAAAAAAAAAAGGAATGCTCTATTTAACTTGTTTTCTCCATAAAATTAGTTTGGTATTTACGCTATAACATCCGTTGTGCTTGATTCATAGGAAGACGTATAGTAAAACTTGGTGCAATTTCCGGTCTTCGGAAATAAGAGGTCTGATTAAATAATTAACTATATTTAATAGAAAAAAATAATTACGGTACTACTTAAAAAGAAAACTCAAGTTCGATGTTTCCAATGTCAAAAACAAACTTGTAAAGTTACAGGGCTGACCTCATCTTGGTCATCCCATCGTGAGATCAGTCGACTGAGATGAAAATGTCGCAAAATTGAATGACAAAAAAAAACATAGGACCTCATCACATCACTCCAATATTGTTAATAATGTATTGGCATGTGAGAGTTGATTTTAAGATAGTTTGGAAAAAAATTAAAGAAATACTCTACTCAGCTGTTTTCTCCGCAGAGTTGGTTTGGCATCGGTTGTGCTTAGCAAGATTCGGTCGACCTCGGTGCAATATCTGGTCTTCGGAAACAGGAGATGTCTGGTTCATTAAACTGTGCTCAGAAAGAGATTAATTTGCATTTCCCTTGACATTGTTTAAATGTGTAGAATGTTTGATGACTATTATATATGACGACAGCCCAAGATTCTTTCAAGGAGGAGGACGACGGACAAAATAAAGGCAAGAAGCATGAGGCAAAGGAGATATGCGGTAATATTCTTAATAGAGATTACACCGATGACATTGGAATTTTCTTAGTTCAATTAGCTAACACCGATGACCTCATTAGTATAGCAAACCATGGATCATCCTGTTTCTCAAAATTAATTATTTTCTTAGTTCATTTAGCTACCTATTGCAAGGGATTTGTACAGATATATGTTTATTAATTAGGAAGAATTTTATTTTGCTAAAAGAAAATTTTAAAGTAAGCCTGCAAGCCTTCCTTGTTGGAGAAGATAAGCACAATGTTTAGCTATATATTATAACAGCTCAAAGGAAATAGAGAATGAGATTTGTTTTTTGGGTGACAGTAACATGGCGAATCAAAAACTCTCTTGAGAATTGAACACATGATTAGATAAAACTCTCTTGATGTCATTTGAACTTGTGACTTCCTATTTCTTTGATAAAGATCTTCTATCATCCGACCCACCTTGGGTCCTTTGAATTAGATCTATTATATAGCCTGACAAGTTCCTCCGTACCTTTGTGCATTACATCTCTCGAATCCATTTCTATAATAAAGAGTGGGATTAAGGACATGTGATTTTCGTCCTTAATCCCTTGCAAAATCCGTCACAAAAATTTTAGAGATGGATTTTGCTGACAGATTAATGATAGAAATGATTTTTTTTTTTTTGGTAATGGGGAATCTAGCAGAGTGGTACGGAGAGCTGAGCGATTACAGGGTCACCCGAGTTCGAGTCTTACCGAACGCATCAAGCCACTAATGATAGAAATGATTTACGATGAAGAATTTGTGACAGATATAAAAATCTATCACAAATCTGTCACTAATTAGAGATAAATTTTTAAATCCGTCGTAAAATTCATCCCTAATTTCATCCCTAATTAGAGATATATTTTTAAATCCATCACAAAATTCATCCCTAATTAACGATGAATTTTGTGACTAATTTAAAATCTGTCTCAAATTAGTGACAAATTTAAAAATATGCCACTAATTAGTGACAGATTTAAAATTTCATCTCTAATTAGTGACATATTTTTAAATCGGTCATAAAATCCGTCATAATTTGAGATGAACTTTAAGTCCGTCACAAAATCTATCACTAATTAGGGACTAATTTTCTGACGGATTTAAAAATCTGTCTCTAATTAAGGATAAATTTTGTTACGCATTTAAAAATTCATCTCTAATTAGTGACGAATTTCGATATCCGTCACAAATTCTTCATCGTAGATAGTTTCCGTCACTATTCTGTCACAAAATCCGTTCCTAAAACTTTTGTGACGGATTTTCTGATTGAGTAGGGATGAAAATTGTCCGTCTCTAATTCAACTTTTTCTCGTAGAAATAATAGGGTGTTTGAGAGCACTTTAAAAAAAAACTATTTCTACTTAAAAAATTATGTTATGTTAACTTTCAACTTAATTTTTGAAATTGACGAAAACATATAACTATCTATTTGAGAAAATGTTATAATTTTAAAATTTTGTGTGGACTTATGTAGAGGTGAGAAAATACTCTCTCAAATCTCATACCACACTTTTAATATTTATTTGTTGGGGAAGATCGTCCAACCATCTATGGTAGTCTATAAACACCGGAGAACGACGTGAGAAGGAGCCATGCGCGTTATCCCAGGGGACAACTCTCTGATGCTTATGTCAGAACTTTGTTACGTGGGGATCAAGGGAGGATGGAGGAGAGAGAGAGAAAAATGAGAGCCGATTGATCAAGCCTAGAGTGTGGATCAGACTTCCGAAGGAGTGTTCGTCATGCCCAGCGGGTGCTCGGGGAGTGCTCAGAAGAGGACCGGGGCTCTCCTTTGTAGAAGGCGCTCTCTGTGACTGTCAGTCTGTCTTAGTGTGCGTAAGCGTCTATCTCACCGTGTGTCCCCCTCTGTCCCTTATCGAAGGTCTATTTATAGAGGTTGTCCTGGCGGTGAAGGCATATCCCTTTACAGGGAAGGGCATAAGTCGAGTGGTAACATCTCCCTGCGATCGTGGGGAGTTTTTCGTTGAGCATCTGTTCCTCCGGAGTCGGGCAGCCTTTAGGCGAGTCTTACGGCACCCGTGGGGCGTGCTCGCCTTTACTGGAGTCGAGGTCGATGATAGCGGGAGTAACGTTCGATCGTCGGAGGTTCATCTGGCGTCCGATATGCCTGGGTCGATGCCCCTCGTGGGCTGGTGAATCTGATGGCCGGCCCTATTGGGCCGCCTGGCGTGGGCCATGACTGTCGGGGGCTCGTTATGGAAGTCGCGGACCTTAAACAGACACAGACCTGACGTCAACAGTCCGCGCATGGGCCATAAGAATTTTACCCTCCTCAACCTATTTGGTAGGATAACCTGAAAGCCCTGGACACCTTTAAAGGTGATGGACCATGACCACAAGGTCACTGCATTCCGGTCTCTCTCGGCCGCAGCCCCCACATGAGGGCCTTCCATCTCTCCACCTTCTCTGCCCCTCCCGTCCTCCCCGTCATCTGCGAAGCCCATGTCGGCGTTGGCACCGTTGATCTTGTACGTGCCGAAGGTCAACCCCATGGGCACGACCGTTGATCTTCTTCACCGTCTGCTCCTTCCTCATCTACCTTCTTCACCCCCCCTTCTTCTTCTCCTCCTCCCAACCTCACTTGCTAGCCAGGGTTGTCGCTCCTCTTCCTCTTTTCCTTCTTCTCCCCTGCCACTAGCCGTCGGCCTCCTGTTGCGGCTGCGCTTCTCTCTTTCTCCTCGTTGTTGTTGCCCACGTCCTCCCGTTGCCATCGATTGGCCGCTGCCCACCTCCTCGAGCGCCCACCGCGGCCTTCACTGCCACCGTTGCTTTGCCTCTCCCTGCGCAGTTGTTAGCTCAGCCTCCTCTGCTTCTCCTTGCCACCCGCCGGCCTCCACCTCTCCTTCTCTTCTCATCGCTGCCACCACTGCTTCTCCTCTCCCTGTACAAGTGCACTTGCTAGCCCGGTCTCCTCTGCTAGCTCCTCCCTGCCACCGATCGACTGGCCGCTGCTGCTGCTGCATTTCTCGTCCATCTCACGCCGCAGCCATAGCCCTCTTCCTTCACCTTCCTAGCCAGCCACCACCAAGTAGGACCCCACCGGCCTCTTGTTTCGACTGCTACATCTCTCTCTCTCTCTCCCTTCTCCCTCCTCCCTCGTCTCCATCTCTTGTCGTTGTTCCTGCCACTGCTCCACCTGTTGTTGTGTTTCTCTCCGACTGTGGTTGCGTTCCTTCTCTCTCTCTCTATCTGCTGCTGTTGTGACTGCTACGAACGTGGGTTACGTTCGCTCAAAAAAAAATGTCAAACACTTTTTTTTTTCCGAGGGAGGTTATAAAAGGATGTGATTCTTTCTTAAAAAATTAGGAATATCTTAACAAACATGGTTAAGTGAGTCCCTATTCTTATTTTTTTAATTTGATAAAAAATAGAGGTAAAAAAGAGCAACCAAGTGCCCGGTAAGTCCGATAAATTTATTTTCTTTGAGTCTCTTTGAAAATCGAATAAGGGAGCGAAAAAACTAACTGATGAGCGAGAAAAGGTGTGAGCCCCACCTTTTCTCCTCACACACATCCTCCGCTAGCTTGGGTAGGGTGACATATTCACGTCTACCCTCTCGAATACGTCACCCCCACCTGTTTTTGAAAGAGTCACTTTGTCTTTTGTTAAACTTTGGTTGTTTTTCCTATAAAAAAATTTATTCCATTTCAATGGGGTGGGACGCATGGTCTTTCGATTCTATCGTTGGAACCAAAGAAAAGAGGAAAAAAACGGTGGCAGAAAGGGATAACTTCTCCTTGCTCATCCCATGTGTAGGTGGAATTATAACAACTCAAGTGGGAAAAAGATTCGATACATAGCGGAAACCTATGCTTGAATTGCTTGACACAAACAGGTTAAATGGTAGGCCATACGCATTATCCGACATTCATGATACCGACTGCGTGTTAACATATATGACTTTTTCACTAGGTAAACAGAGTCATTAAGAAAATAAGTATTTGATTGAGATTGCTTGCATCCGTACGTGGAAGCAGATGCATGTAATTGACTTAATTTTTGAGGAAACACATTTAATCCTCGAGAGAGTGACGTAGGCCTAGAGTTTGTTAAGTCTTTAAAAAAAGGAAGAGTTCAGTTGTAAAAATTTGTTGGACTTCAACCGGAATCTCTCGCGATCTGCATAGACTCGCTTAATAACACTAAAAAGTTCCCCCTCATAAAAAAACAGTGTGAACAAAAAAAAAGGGTTGACGGTTCATAGCCGAATTTGACTCGGCCCCATGTGTACTGCTTGCCGGGCATCATGCTCTCCCGCTAGCGTGTGTCACATGTGTGCAGAGGATGTGTAAGGTTTAGAGATTAAATGCTCCAAAAACTATGGGCGTATATGTTAGCCCGTTGCTAAGTTTTCTTCCTCATTTTGTTTTCTTTAATTTTTGAAGAAGCGCATTAATCGATCGCATTCATACGAAGTTGGAACAGATAGTTTTTGGTTATTAAAAAATGACGAAAAAAATATAATATATAAAGAGGTTTGATGTCATGTAAAACTACAGCACGCAACATTGATTGGACCCTTCAACGTACCTCTCTTCCACTTCCAGAGGGAAATGCCAAGGTTATGGACGACCGCTGACTCGTCGTGTTTTTTTTTTTTTTTACTCTCTTCTAGGGACGGCCGTAGTTCTTCTGATTTTGGCCGTAGACTTCTCATCTCATTCGCCACACACAGTCTGTATCATGGTTTATCGACTCGAGTTGACTCAGGTTGACTCGGACGTATCGTACCGTATCAGAGTAAACTCGGTACATTGCGGATCACCCTCAAGATCGGCCGAGTCAGGCCGAGTCACAGTGAGAGAGAGATAGAGGAGGGAGAGAGGGAGAGAGAGAGGGTCGAGTCAGACCGAGTCAGATGTGAGTCGGATATGACTCGGACGTACTGTACTGGATCAGGAGGATCCCGATCCGATACGGATAAACGAGTCGACAAACCTTGATCTGTATATGTATATGGTCACATCATCTCTACGCCGTCGCGGGATTAAGATCCTCCGTTCCATTTCCACCCTTTGGTAGTTTATTTTAGTTGTAGAACTTAACTAAACTCCCAAAGTACTATATAGGAAAGAATATAAATATACTATTAACTATTAAGGTATACGATCTTAATCTGTCATTAAAATATACTTTTGGCAGTGGAGTTGAACAAGATTAATTTTCCTTGTTCTGACCGGAGAATTCGTTTTAATACATTTCCTTGTTCTGACCGGAGAATTAGTTTGTCACAGTCGACCAAGTGAATAAGAACGAATCCTCTGCGTTGCAAATTGGACCGGTACTCTTCATGGATGAAGACGTACCATTACTTATAATGATGTCTCTCGTCCGTGTGTCACATGCTCGAAGGAAAGAAGGTTGGACTGAGTTCTGTGGTGGAGGACCTATATATATATATACATATAGAAGAGGAGAGCTTCACCTGCTCTGAGGAAGACACGAACGGAGCTCCACATTGATCCCATCCGTGATCTGTGCAGTGCAGGGTGAAGACCATGGCGAGCTCATCCCTTCTCCCTCATGCTGCAAGAAGGTACGTGCGTGATGAACGAGATGTATATATACGCAACGAGTTATATATCGGGTCATTATTATTACTTGGCATGCATGCAGTGTGCTTCGTAGTTGATTCGGATCGACCAACCGGCTTGATTCAGAACAATTAGTTGCCTCGAGTTTCAAAGTCCCAAACCAATCCAGTTTTTATATATTTTACGAATTTCTAGGGAAAGGGATTTCTTTACTGTTTTACTACGTACCCAAGTATTTAGTATGTTATTGTATCGTCTACATTATTAGATTATTATATGATTAATAGGTAATGAAGTTACCGCATCATTGTACGTGCCATTAGATTATTGTGCTGCTATGTTACTGTGCTATTACATTATTTTATTACCATGTTAATTATTACGTCATCACTTAATTAGTATCTTATTACTACTTAATTAATACGTTGATATGTTTTTAACAAAGGTTATGGGGATCAGGGGATGGAACATATATAAGTTCGCCAATAAAATAAAAGGTTTCTAGTCAGAAAAAATTTGACACAAAATATAAAATAAAGTAGAAGCACAAGAAGGAATAATTAATTTTCCATTTTCCTTATCATGAAAGGTAATTAGAACTAGATGGTAAAGACTGGTTACAGAGAGAGAGAGAGAGAGAGAGAGAGAGAGAGAGCAGCCTTCTGGTTGTTGTATCTGAAAGAAGAGGACAAATAGCCCAAGATTTTTCAGATCCGTATGGATTTTTTTTTTGTTGGGGTTGGAACGGACGGACCCTATGGTGCCAGCAGGGAATTTCCACGTGACAGTTGCGTTTACAGTCAATATTCAAACTTCAAACCAATCCAGATTAATTCGATGCTCGCATTACACTTCAGACAGGATTGATTCTGTACGATTTTGATTTGTCCGGTCCAGCTGCAACTGCATTTTTTTAAAAATCTAATGCTGATTACACTTTGGCGGTGCCATTCCTGCACCGGGTAGGTTGGACGGCAAGGTAGCCCTGGTCACCGGCGGCGCCAGAGGCATCGGCGAGAGCACCGTCCGCCTGCTGTGCCGCCACGGGGCCAGGGTCGTCGTCGCCGACATCCAGGATGAGAAGGGCGAGGCCCTCTGTCGCGAGCTCGGTGGTCCCGCCGTCGCCACATACGTCCACTGCGACGTCACCGACGAGTCCAACGTCCGGGACGCCGTGGACGCCGCGGTCGCCTCCTACGGCGAGCTCGACATCGCGTTCAGCAACGCCGGGATAGCGGGGCCGTTGCAGCCCCAAATAGTGGGGTCGACGAAGGAGGACTTCGAGAGGGTGGTCGCCGTCAACCTGACGGGGGCGTTCCTGGTGACCAAGCACGCGGCCCGCGTCATGATCCCCGCCCGGCGGGGCAGCATCGTCATCACGGCGAGCGTCTGCTCGGTTATCGGAGGGGTCGAGTCGTACGCGTACACCAGCAGCAAGCACGCGGTGGTGGGGCTGTGCAAGGAGGCGGCGGCGGAGCTCGGGCGGCACGGCGTCAGGGTGAACTGCGTGTCGCCTTACCTGGTGGCCACGGAGATGACGAGGAAGGGTTTCGGGTTGGAGGACGACGGGGCGGTGGAGGAGATGGGGGAGGCGTTGGGGAACTTGAAGGGGGTGAGGCTGAAGGCGGAGGACATCGCGGAGGCCGTGCTGTACCTGGGCAGCGACGCGGCCAAGTACGTCAGCGGCCACAACCTCGTCGTCGACGGGGGAGTCACCGTCGTCGACGGCTCCGTTCGTAAGTGATCGCATGGAACTGCATTCGGAATTAAATGGTTACAACAAGAGCAGATCGCAGAGAATAATTTGAAGTCAAGGCATAAACAGGGAAGAGGCGGAGCCATCCGATCGAGTACCCTAATCCGATTGATTGCCTTCTTTATAGCAAATATCGACCAAGAATAAGTTTGAGTTTGACCTATTAGTTTCCTTGTAAACTTAAATAATTTACGGACCACAGCAGCAGTGCAGGACTTGAAACACTTTTTCTTCTAACCTTGCTCGTCAAGTATCAACAATATTAATGAGTGCAGAGACATTAAAGTTGTTCTTAATATTCGTACCATATTTTTAAAATTTATTCGTTGAAAAAGAGTAATCGATCACCCGTGAAAATCTACAGACATTAGAAAGAAGGCGTCGTAAAGAACCCTAGACATGACTCCAAGGGACACCCCTCCAATACTTAAATCAGATAAGTACTACAAGACGGAGAGAGATGAGAGAACTTAAGAGTGGAGTGAATAAGTCTGCGTGCATGAATCAGAACAACAAAATAGACTTTTAATTATGTTTCTAAAACGTAGGTATAGGTCCAAGAAATGTAGGTAAAGTCTTTACTTTCGTTTCTTTGCCACACTTTCAAAATGTGGCACTTTTAAGCCTGTGTGTATGAATCACTAAAATGGTTCCTAATTCTCGTACCATATTTTTAAAATTTGTTTGTTGGAAAAAATCGTCCGACCACCCATGAAAGCCTACAAATACTCGGGAAACGACGTGAGAAGGAGCCCCATGCGTTACCCCAAGGGACAACTCTCCGGTGCTTAAGTCAGAGCTTTCAAGGAGGACAATTAAGGAGAAGCAGAGGAGAGCGAGAGAAACGAAAGACGATTAAGCAAACCTGGAGGGGTAGTTGATCTTTCGCATGAGTGCTCACCGTATCCAGTGAACGCTCAGAGAGTGCTCACTGGGCGATAAGGGTACTCGGAAGACGGTCGGAGCTCTACTTTGTGGAATCTAACCCCAAGGCTTCGAAGTCGGAGTCTCTCTTGCCGTGTTTGTAGGTCTGTATTCTCGTGTCCCTCTGTGTCCCACTGAAAGTTTATCTATAGGGATTGTCCTGGCGGGGAAGATCTATCCCTTAGTAGGGAAGAGCGTAAGTGATGACGTAACGTCTCTCTGTGATCGTGGGGAATTTTCCGTTGAGAATCCGTTCCTCCGGAGTCGAACGGTTCTCAGACGAGTCTTACGGCGCCTGTAAGGCGTGCTCACCTTTAGTGGAGTTGAGGTCGACGTCGTAAGAGGTAATATTCGATCACCAGAAGGTCGTCTGACGTCCGTTGCGCCTAGATTAAAATCCTTTGTGACCTGGCAAATCCCAAGATTATCCGTCCTAAGTCATCCGTTGTGAGTCGTGATCATCTGAGACCCGTTATACACATTGTAGATCTCTAATCGAAACAGACCTGACGTAATGAGCCTTACATGGACCATACCAATTTTACCCTCCTCAGTAAGTATTATCTTTAACCATGTAGTAGAAGAAACATCTAGAAAAGTATTAACGTCATTGTTTTTAAAACGTAGGAAAAAGAACTAGTCGTAATTTAATAAAAACCCTATGTAATTTGTATTTTGTTTTACATACTCATTATGTGATCGTATTACACCCGTATATATTCATGTGACGTTTCTGGTACGAATCACACTTTGAACACATCAATATTAACAAAAAAACTCCATCTAAACTCCAATATCAACACTAAACTTATACATTCATACACTCAAAGTTACGATAAACTTATCCTGTCTTTTTCCCCCACCTTACCAAACATATTAAGCAATACCATTAAAAACAAGCAACATTGGGACAATATTATTGGACGTTCTATTTGTTCCAAAAATATAACTTCAACTTGATTGAATATTATGAACATAAACACCAATGAAAACATCAATGATATTCAAAATCTACACATGTACTTTAAAAAAGAGTGCATATAATGTAAGTCTCAATCCATATATCAATTCAAAGTCCAGATCCACCATGGGATGCCTAATTGCAAGCTAAATCCTTATTTATCTAACAACAATGTGTGAAGGAACAAAAGTTAGAACCGGGGAAGTACCCAAAAAAGAAAAATGGAGACGAGTTCCTCGTCAAGCAGCTCTTCGAACATGAAGATTTCCATGTCCAAAATGCCATCGACCTGCAAAAATTAAGATAATACAGATATATGAGGCAAATGAAGTGAACCTTAAAGTAGCTAGTTTTCTACAAAATCAATCATCTTTTTTCTTCTTTTGGGGTGTGCTATAAGACATTGATTTGTAAACAAAACAATAGGAACCATAAACAAGAAATTTATAGCAGTATTCATCTAGATAATTTCTTTTAGAAAATATATTCTAGTCCAAGAAATTTAGAACTTTTACCTGTTAAGGAAGTGAACTTTTACCTTCCGACTTGAGCTTTTACCTGTAAACAGTAGGAAAACAGATATGCAACTCGTATCATAAACAAGTGGGAGCCTTCAGACTTGAACTTTTAACTGTTAAGGAAGTCTTAACATTTTTTGACTAATAGTGGGAAATACAAAATGCCTTTCTCAAACTAGCCATTTTTCATACTCCACACGTAGCCTGAATGTCAATTCCAATATTATAACATGTACTCCTTCTCACATACATATTTGCTTATATGCATTTTTTTTCAATCATTAGTGTTTAGGATGAGCGCTAGAGTTTTGTATTTCATTTTGCTAAAAAGAAGTGACGCAAACAACCATGTCCATTATCGAGGGAAAAATTGGCTCATAGTTTCAAATAAGGTATCCAATAACATATATGTCACTAGGATAAAAAGGTCAAGTTCACATGGAAGGCAAGAAATAAAAATGACCTACAGAAATGCCACTTCTCATTGAATTCAACTTTTATGGTTCTTTTTATCTAAGAATTATTCTTTTGATAGATGTGTATCCAAAATTATCTTACAATTACTTCAACTATAATTCATGTTTCTACACTAAAAAGAAACAAGTCGAAGCACTAGCTTAAAAATTTGTTTGGCTCTGCTATCACAGATTTTTGTTACATTAAATCATATCCAAGTTCCGAAATGGGAGACAACTTTTCTGTGAGCGTTCGAGGTTCCCAGCCACTGACTGATCAGTGTATCCTAAGAATTGATCAACAAGACAGAGCATTACACATTTTAGAGATTTGTTCTTTCTATATCAAAATTAAATCAAAGATTTTATTTGTGGTTCAATTAAGGCAAAGAAAACATGTTCTGGATCCACAAATCAAACTTTCCAGGTTACATGCATCTAAAAGCCAAAGTTATAAAATGAACACCATTATTATGGGGCTACAGCTGCTCCCTTTCAAGCATGATCCTTGTGCAACAGCTTAGTTTATCCAGTCCAACAAGGAATGCATGTACAAATTATATTGGGATTGTGAAACAGCAAAAGACCTCTTTTCAGCAATATCCTCGTATGCCATTCAAGGCAAGAATACTTTTTTCTACAGATTTGCAAACTTGATGAGCATTAGAAACATTAGCTGCTTCGAGTGGAACGGGCGATATAAGTTCAAAAATTGCAGTCACATTATCACCAAGCATAACCTGTTAGAGTGTGGAGCCGGAACTCACCATCGTGCGCCCTCGCACGCGGATCGACCTGCGCGGTCAGGTCGTGGGGATCGAACTCTCTCTTTGTATTGTATCTTGGTGTGGTTATTCTAGTGGAAACCCTGCTGCGACCGTGGATGTAGGAAGGCACATCGCCTCCGAAACACGTAAATCTTGGTGTTCTTGTGGCTTGATCTCTTTTTCCCCCTTTCTTCTTCCTCCTCTGTTGTTTGTCCATCCCTACAGGTACTCCGATTTTCAACATTCTCCAGCAATTCCACCTTCCCGGTAACATCAGCTGTCCTCATATAAAACTAAGGCCTATAATTTGAGAAGAAAGCCGTATTCACACAGAAATAAAGAAAGTCTGAAATTAACAGTCACATGGTTGATGGACTAGCTCACCGCAACAATAAATGTGACTTTTGATGAACTGTTAAACAGGATGAATGCAAATTTTCCATGAAGGTCTCTTACAACTTGGTCGGCAGGATAAGGCCCTCTGTCCCTCAGTGTCCTATATGCCTCTATTTTGATGATAACTACATTTGCAGCCTTTTTCAACCCATATTGCTGCTTGAGGAACATTTCACATTGTTGCTGAACTCAACATTTCTATTTGAATATACCCTGATACTTGTTTGGGGACATCATCATTGGTAATAAGGAACATGAAGAGAAAATAAGATTTAGGATGGTTAAGAATGAAGGTCTCAATAGTTAGAGAATAGGGGTGGACTAAGTTAAGAGAAGAAATGTTTTGTGGATTCTGTATTCTCTCTATTTATTTCCCATAAAACTAGTAATGCATCCAACCTTTCTAGTCACCTGATATAAAATAACCTCCAAACATATCACAAAGTTTTGACAGAAGTGCTTGCAGGTCATCAAGGATGGGCATAGCATGAAAAGAAACCAAGCTAAAAAAATAATAATGGAGCATAAAACACTTGCAAAAGGCATACCCTTCTAAATTCCTTTATTAGAAGTAATTTTGCAAGGTCAACCACTTATGCATGCTACAAGAACGAATCAGAATTAGAGGCAAGCGCTAATACAGCTGACCCAGAATTAATATACAATAGCCTCACAATCTGTAATTCAAAAGAGAGCATATTGTTGATCCAAGCTCTAAAGCACAAATCTATACATCACCTAGAAAACTATTAAAAAATTAGTGTACTATTAAAAAAGCTACCAAAATACATAGATTGAACAAGGATTGACAAAACTACCATTTACAAGTTTTTTTTTTGGTGATAGATCTTGTCAACATAAAAAAATTATTCCAAGTCTTTTACAAATAAATAATTCTTCTCGTAAAGCAACTATCCACTCATGACAGATGAAATCTTAGTCTGTTATGTCCATAGAAATGTAAGTAATATTTGCATTACAATGCTGAACTACATAATTTCAATCTATATAGCAGAATCATCAACATTACCCACAGGATGAATAAGTACAAGCTTCAAGTGGGATGGTACCACTAGAAATAACAACAAGCTGATGATCCGAGAATTTGATCAAGTAAATTGCCCAAGAAGTCATGGTTAAATAATAATACTTTTTCTATAGTCAAAACTTCAACCATAGTCACCAGGCATTTAGTTCATGGACTTAGATTCTCTGTTTCAGAAGGGCATCCCATGGATAATTCCCTTGAATAGTGCCTTTCTTGTCCCACCTTTGGAATGTTCGTCGAAATCTACATGACTGTCCAATTCATTTGACATTCTCAGTGAAGAACATCTAGCATCACCACATGCAAAAAGAAGTTCCATCAAAAGCATCAACTCTTTAAGCTTGCATTCGTAGACATGTGCTTCCCAATCAAGTTTTCCACGAAGGAGAAGATCTGCAACATACATAACACTTTCAGGGTTGATATACATATATCTGCACACACATAAATATGTACATACATATATTGATACAGACAATGACTAAAGTAGTCGATGATCTAGCCATAGAAAGGCAAATACATAACATAAAATGTGAACTGATGTGCCAAAGTATAAAATAATATTGCAGCAATGACAATTCTAGATATGTATCAAGCACAAACCTTATTCTTCCGCCTGTAATCAAGAAACTCAAGATTGGTCATCATTTTCTCTGCTTCTGTCAAAAGTTCCATGACCTAAAAATCAAATCATAAAGAAAATCAAGTCATAAAAAAATAAACGAGAACATGTCTTGTTGATTAAATTCAACATGCAAACATTTAACATAATAGGACAATTGACACCCTTCATCTTACTTCTAAGACAAATATTTTGTTTTGATGCATTTTCTGTAAGTGCAATGAAGCTGACAACCAACACTTGAAGGAAAAGTAGATCATTCTAGCTTCTCTCATCAATTGCCACCAAAAAAGGCATAAAATTGTTGCTAGGAGCTGCTTGACAAAGGTATTTGCAACAAAATGCACAGTTTCTTAAAAGCATGTCATGAGAGAATGCCAGCAGCATCAGTGACTAGACAATGAGATAGTCAGGTATTTCATGGCATGAGAGAATGCAATTGCGAGAATGAACATGTGCAGATATATTAATAGAGCTTAGGCAGACAAACAACTATACAAGCATGCAGAACTACCATTTGCCAAGGATAGAGTCGAGTCCTACTGAACCAAACATGATGGGTTTAATGAGCCATGAGAGATGCATAACCATATGTGCTAAAGTTGGAATCAATTTCAATATAGAAAATCCACTTATATAAACCTTATATGTGTATGTTCCTAAATACAAATATACATATAGATACAAGATACATACATATACATGTAGATACATGAACATGAATTTACCTTGGTGGAACTTTTCTTAATTATTGACTTGTACCAATCTTTGTCAATCTTTCCAGCTTTATACAATGGCATAATCAGTGAAGCCACATAATCCACAACCCCTTGTTTAATATGCTCTACACCTCTTTGTTGACCTGTAACCAATGATTTGCTTTCTCCCACTTGTGAAGCTGAGGTTTCTTCCACTGATGTTCGATGCTTCCTTCCTGACAGATTTAAAATCTTGTTCAAGTCTTCATCATCCTTTAAAGGGTTGAAAACTTGAGCATCTGCATCCATTGCTTGGGACTGCCATCTCTCGATGGCAAGATAGTCCTTTACTCCACCACTGCCAGTAATATCTATATCCACCCAAGCCTGGGTCAATCGACTATCTACAGCTTCACTCTCCCCTGAGTGCTCTTTAAGATTTGTTGGACATGTCATTTCATTTGAATAGCTCCGTGGTGTATAGTTATCACCAGATAACCTTGAACCATCAAAATTAGCACAACTAGCTGAAAAATGGGCAGACCACTTTTGAACCCTGTAGTTTTTGGAATCTATTTCATATATGCAATCTTGCCATCCTAAAATGCCACCAGTCCATTTCTTCCTCAGATCAGATTCATCCATTTGTGTCTCTCCCCTGACAAATTTGTGAAATGATAGTATCTTTGGGAGCTCATGTGCTTTGGTAGAATCTGCTTCTGATGGCGTATATACCAGCAGGACCATTGGAGGGAAAGATTGCATAATGATTCATGTAAAGAGAAAAGGGTAAAAGTTCAGCAACTAGACAAGGAAAATATAAGAAAAAATGTACGTCAGAATATCAATCCCAAAGGTAACAAACCTCTGCAGCCAAGCGAGTAGCTTTAGCAGCTCAAGTAGCTTCTGCATCAACCAAGGCTTTAGATTTTGTGGTATCTTTTTCCTTAAAATTTGAACCTTGTGCAACATGATGTTAATGCAATGGATTACCCTCGGGCCTTTTGTCAATTGAGTGTTCAATTCTCTATGTCCCACTGCTGTCCCCTTTCCCATCATTAGCACTGGAAGGTAAGTAACTTGCAGCAGAAGTAGCCTGCAAGTTCCCCCTGCCCTCTGGTGCTTCATTAGTGCCTTGAAGTTTTCTAGTAGCATTTGTATCTCCTGATTTGTTTTTAGAAGAATTTAATGTTGCAGATTGCCTCAAAATTTTCAGACCACCATTGAGAGCTTTTCCTTTCGAAAAATTTCAATCTACACATTGAGAAGTTGGCTTGCTATGGCACGGGTATCTCTGCTAGTATGTACACAAACTTTCTCTTTCACGGTCTTTCCAATTCCTACATCAAATATCTATGATCAATACAAAGGCAGAGGGGAATGGTTGAGTGCAAAAGACTACCCCTACTGAATGGACGCAAAACTGGAGGAAATTTGCAACGGGAAGTGTAGGGTTCCTTCATCCTACCTCCGAGTGTGAATACCCCCTCCCAATCATCACCCTAGATAGTCGATCGCCGTCGGTTGCCCTCTCCACGAAGCCACTGCCCCGCTGGCCCCCACCGCTGCGAAGCCGTCGCCACCGGCTGCTGCTGCTACGGCCGCCGCTGCATCCCGCCACTGCACACCCGCCGACGTTAGCCCCCACCAGCTACTCGCTCTGCCGCTGCCGCCGGCGCCGTCTGCTCACCCCGCCTGCCGCGGAGCAACCGAGGCCACCCTCCTTGTCCCCGTCCGCACCTATGCCGTCGTCGCCCTCCACCGCAGACGCCGCATCGTCCCGCAAACGTCATCATTGCGCCTGTGACGGGAGGGGAGGAGGAGGAAGAGGTGAGGGCCGGAGAGGGAGAGACGAGGAAGATGGTGATCAAGGGAGAGGGGGAGATATCGTGGGAGAGAGGTGAGAGAATGGGGAGAAAGAAGAGGGGGGGCCGGGGGGTTTAGGGCACGGGAGAGAATGGGACGCCCTGAGGGTGGCCCTACAGATCACCGAGTATGTAAACGACGACAGCGTCCTGCTCATGTCGACGGCGGCCGAACCCGAGGAGGACAGCTCCGAGATCTTCCTCACCAGGTGTGCTACCTCCTCCGCCCTCGCCGGCCGGAACTTCCTTCACTCGCTGGGAGCTGAGGAGGTGGGATGTCAACGGGTCGGATACGATTCGGGTAGTGGACTATCCGTTTCTGTATCCGATAAGAAATACTGTATCCGTTTGCTGTTCGTTAAGAATTCGAAAAAAAATGTATCCGAAATCGTTTTCTAGTATCCAAAAATATACGGTTAACGAGCGGTTAGCGGATAGTTACCGGTAACAAGAGTACATAAATTATGAAAAATTAATATAAAAATAGCCCAATTAGAATAAAATCAATGTTATCAGAACCGGACCCGACCGATCGGTCGGACCGGTCCGACAGTGAACCGGTCAAGGAACCGGTCTGATTAAGGCCGGTCCGGTCTAATATTAAAATCAGGGTAGCACATGCAGTCTCAAGGGAGCATCCACGGCCCTATGAAGAGCATCCTTGGTTACAGGGGAGCATGCAGTCTGGGTTCAAGATAATATGATGTCAACGATCAGGGGGAGCACATGCAGTCTCCGGGGATCATCCACGGCCTCAGGAGAGCTTTTAATGTCTTAAGGGAGCATGCATGACCAGAGGTTCAGGGCAAAGTATATGTCAACCCTTTAGGGGAGCACATGTAGTCTCAGGGGAGCATCCACGGCCTCAGGAGAGCATCCATGGTGAAAGAGGAGCATGCAATCGAGGGTTCAAGGCAATTTGATGTCAACCCTTTGGCGAAGCACATGCAGTCTCCGACTCCCATCCACGGCCTCAAGAGAGCATTTGATATCTCAGGGGAGCATGCATAACCAGGGTTCAGGGTAAAGCATATGTCAACCCTTTAGGGGAACACATGTAGTCTCAGAGGAGCATCCACGGCCTCAGAAGAGCATCCTTGGTGCCAAGGGAGCATGCAGTCCGAGTTCAAGGCAATTTGATGTCAACCATTTGGGGGAGCACATGCATTATCCGGGGACCATCCATAGCCCCAGGAAAGCATTTGATGTCTTAGGGGAGCATGCATGACTAGGGTTCAGGACAGCATATGTCAACCCTTTAGGTGAAATTTAATCTCCACTGTTAAATTTAGATCTAAGGGATAATATTAATAATATATATTTTATAATATTTAATGATAACGGACGGATATGGGTTCGGAATGAGGTGTATCTGTTTCCGTATCCGCTATGAAATCGGATATATCCGTATCCGTATCCGTTAAGTTATCGGACAAAAAAATATATCCACTTGTTGTTCGTTATGTTAACGAAACGGGCGATTAGCGGGTTATTGGTTACCATTGACATCCCTACTACTGGCGAACGCGAGGTCATGGGCCTTTTTTTTTTTTTTGATAGAAAGCCCTACCTAGTGGTGATATGGAAAGTGCATCCAATTCGGATTACACTTTCTATGTCACACCTAGGGGGTATTTTATTAATCAATAAAAAAGAAACATTACATCGCTCTAAGGCTAGGCATACCTAGCTTATCAAGACTAGTAGCATCTCTAACAAGAATGGGAAGCTCGTGCTGCGAATTAAAAAAAGAATTACAATGAGAATGACAAGTCCAATTGGCAAGAGAATCGGCTACAACATTAGCCTCTCTGAAAATATGAGATATATTCTCACGGAGAGGAAACAATCTCTAGATCTCTCTAGCAAAGGGGATAACCTCCCAAGGACAACATGTCTTCTTTTGGATAATTTACACTAGACACTCTATCACAGTCTGCTAGAAAGGAAGTGTTTGAAGATATTTGATGCCATCCAATAATGCTCGGGCTTCAGCAACAAGACTACTTCATTGCACATAAGAGTGAGAGAAAGCTAGCATAATATTTCCTTTGTGATCTCTGATGACACCACCTCCACCAGAAGATGCTGAAAGTTTACTTGCTCCATCGATATTAAGCTTGATTTGAGGCCAAGGGGGATAGGCCCATTTGATAATTTTGATCCAAGGAGGATTTTTAACTACAACTTTTATGCCAAATCCAACCAATATGCTACGAGATTTAGGATGGCCTTCCTTAAGATTAGCCGAGCTCAGAATTTGCTTAACCTGGAAAAGCACCTTGTGGTAGATGCTTTGAAGAGTAGCATATTTGTCTTCATGCAAAGTTGAATTCCTGGCTGTCCATATTTCCCACATGCCACAAGCAAGGACAGCAATCCGGAAAAGACCATAAAGAGATTTAGCTTTATTGTTATCCACTGCATTTTGAATCAGGGATCTTGCTGAATGTCCCCAGACATGGCACCCAGACCTGTGGAAAATAGACCATAACTCTGAAGCCCAATCACTTTTAACAAATAAGTGGTTTATATCCTCTTCTTGCGGATTTTTACAGCAGACACATTTGGATGTAATAGGGATGCCAAGAGATTTCGCTCTTGAATCAGTTGGGATGCTGTTGTTCCAGATTTTCCATAAGAGGACAGAACTTTTTGGACCACATCTGCTCACCTGGGAACAAATTCTGCTGCGGAACAGTTCTGCAGGAGTGTTTGTAGATTGATGATATTTGACATTCTCTCGAAGAGGAAAGGCTCCACACTGCCTTATCCTTTTCCTGACAGAGAGAGGTAAGCCAAATGGCTGAACGAAGCGTAGTAGGAATATGGTTCTCAATAATGGTAATGACTTCTGTAGATGGATTGAGTAATACTTCACTGACTGTGGAATTCTTGTTAGGGGTGATAATGTCGGGGATAAGAGAAGCCAGGGGCTGATTGCTAATCCAATTGTCCAACCAGAAATTAGTAGAACAACCATTACCAATGATCACTTTTTTATGTTTCAAAATAGCAATCTTGGCCTGGGACCAACTCCTTTTGGCATGGCCTTTCATCTCCTTGAGGTCATGGGCCTTCAAATACCTCTTCAGCCATCTCCTCTGAGGAGACGACCAGTGTGGGGACGCGGCCCAGCTGCAGGAGCATTAGGGGGCCAAACTCCCGCGACAAGGTGTGCAAAGGTTAGCGAAAGGGGCGGAGGAAGAGAAGAGATAGAGCTCCTCGCCATCATCATCATCGTCAAGAAGAGAGGGGAAGGGGTGAGGGAGGAAGAGAATGAGGGAGAGCACATGTGAGATCTGGGTGAAATCGGGTGTTAAATGGGGACAAAATTGTAAAACATCGGGCACCAAGTTTCCCGCTACCGGGTTACCCCCTATTCCTACGTTTTGTATTTTATTTTTTTATTTTAAAATATTTTTTATATATTTATTAAAAATGTAAGAATATCTGAGATTTACTATCACATTTATTTACGGAGGCTTTTGATAATAGGTTAGGATAAATAATCTGAGGTGGATCCGGATGAGTTTTTTCTTAGGTTTTATCTTTTTAAGTTTGATAACTTATTATTATCCTGAGAATAACTCATTCTATGTAAAATGGTAGAATGAGTTATTCCTATTTACATAGTTGAATGAGTTATTCCTAGAATAAGGAACTTAACCCTAACCGATCCCAAATAACTTAACCCTACTACCAAACTCGGTTAAGGGTGAGTAGGCAGAATAACTCATCCTATTCTCCCCTTATTCTGTTATCAAAGTGGCCCCGAGCGTAAGAATAGTCAAAGTTTTCCAACACTTCTTCGACGCATGTAGAAATAAGGTGGATATATATCTACGCAGTATTGAAACGTAAGAAATTTACCTATGTAGTTTTAAAAACGTAAGAATAACTCGTATATACTTACATTTTATTGAAACGTAGGTAAAATTCGTGACTATATGTCCCATTTCTTGTAGTGAATGGAAGTTTCTAGAATGCTCGGAGAGCCTAAGGAGTGTTCGGAACAATGTACGAAGGTCTGGAGGAGCAGAGGAGAAGAACCATAAGAACCTCCCTACTCAGCTTCCAAGTGGGCGAGCACTCTCAGTGGAGGAGAGCACGGGACTGTTCTCTTCTCTCTATACGTGTCTCTATATTTGTGGCGCCCCCTTCCGGCGATCCCGTATCGTGTCCGGGGACGTCACAGCGGATGTACGGAAGTGTTGTGGGCCGAATATTTGTAAGGCACTAAAGGCCAAACTATCACATATTCCAAAAGAAATATAACCATACCATTTCCATAAGATAAAACATTCATAATTTACATCGTATACAGAGTACTACGTATCTCTATCCAAAAGTCATATTTACATTCATTATTCAAAGGGAAACTAAATCTATTTATTCTGCGCGGCGGAATCCAAACTAAACTCGGGATCATCCTCCGACCTACCGTCCGTCGGAGTCAAGACGCACACTGGTCAATTTCCTGAAATGGTTAGGCAACGAAAGTGAGTCCAAAGACTCAGTAGGCATTAAAACCAATCACATGCTTATCATATACTAAACTGTGCAAATCCATGATGTATATAAAGCTAATCACGATTTCACTGAATTATACATATACTATGAATGCGAAGGAAATATAAAAAGTAAAGTAATTTTCAGATTTATAAACAGATGCGTATAACAAATCTTATCTGACTTATATATATATGGTATAATACATATCTTAGCTAAATCAGAGCTTATACAGATGAACTTATTTTCAGATCATATCAAAGTCATATATCAAATCTGAACTTCATATTATTTGGCAGCATATATTGGACAGGCATCCCGTCACTAAAAGCAGTAGCAAACACATACCTACGCATCCATACGTCGACATAAAGATAAAAGGTCTAAACGCTGGAGCCTGTCAGCCTTGATCAACCACGCAGGATCGGGAGTTAATACTCCACCATTCCCCAGATAATTTTCTTATTCTGGGTTCCGGATTTTTCAGAAGTCCGTTTGTCCTCGGAAATGGGCCTAATCCCGTAGCGGAAGCTAACTACGATTTGTCGCCCCACACCTCCTTAAAGTGACACAGTCTATATGCTTAATCAAATTTTTATTCTTATTATGATTCTTATTACATAGTCGTTTCAATATTTAAAATTTATCATTGAACTTTACAAAATAACTGGATCGTATTAATTTTAATCATAGGGTAGTGGGTCAAATTTATTATTATATAACATTCGAAGAGATTAGAGTAGAGAGAGAGAGTAGAGAGAGAAAATAGAGAGAGAAAGTAGAGGGAGAACGTAGAAAGAGATTAGAGAGAAATTAGAGAGAGATTAGAGAGAAAAATAATTTACAGAATGATAAATAAATAAATAACTGATTCTAAACATAGATCATTGGGTTAAATAAATCAATGACTTAAATTACATTTCAAACAAAATCAAATCAAAGAAATGTGAATAACAAATAATATGCACTCGGTTTATCGTGCCTACCTTTAAAATAGACTTCCGAATTGACTTTAGTATCTCACTCGAGCTCCCGTAAAAGTCCTTACGTAGGAAAAGATAATTGTCCAATTTCTAGATGCGTATAGAAGGGCGAAATTGTCCAAATAGATTTCAAATCCTTCGTCCAAGTGTTTATTAATTATTTATATTATTCTAATACTGTATTATCTTCTCCGTTTATTAATAAGAGAATGGTAGTGAGAGAGAAATTTAGAGAGAGAAAGTAGAGAGAGAAAGTAGAGAGAGAAAGTAGAGAGAGAAAGTGGAGAGGGTAGAGGGAGAAAGTGGAGAGAGTAGAGAGAGAAACTAGAGAGAAGGTAGAGAGAGAAATTAGAGAGAGAAAGTTAGAGAGAGAAAGTAGAGAGAGAAAGTAAAGAGAGAGTAGAGAAAGAAGTAGTGAGAGATATTTAAAAAAAAACTAAGGAGAGAAAGTAGAGAGAGAAAGTAGAGAGTAGAGAGAATAGAGAGAGAAAGTAGATAGAAAGAGAGAAAATAAAGAAATTAGAGAGAGAAAATAAAGAGGGTGTAGAGAGAGAAAGTAGCGCGAGAAAAGAGAGAGATAATAAAGAGAGTGTAGAGAGTGTAGAGAGAGAAAATAGAGAGAGAAAGTAAAGAAAGAGTAGAGAGAGAGTAGAGAGAGAATAAAAAAGAGAAAATAAAAATATTTAAGAGAGAGATAGAGATGGGAGAGAGAGAGTGTGTGAGAGAGAGAGAGAGAGTGTGTGTGTGTGTGTGTGTGTGTGTGTGAGAGAGAGAGAGAGAGAGAGAGAGAGTTGGAGGGGGAGTGGGGGGTGTTGGAGTGGAAGGGAAAGGGGGAGAGGGGGCTATATATAGGGGGAGGGAAAGAGGAGATAAGAGGGAGGAGGAGAAGATAAGGAGGAGGGGAGGGGGTATGGATGAGGAGGGGGAGGGGGATAAGGTTGGAGGGGGGTTACGTGAGGGAGAAAAAAATGTGAGTTATTAGAATTATTTTTTTGAATTTGGATGGATTTTTATGTAAAAACCCACTAAATGTTTATCAATAACAAGAGTTTAAGGAACTAATTCATTCTATCATATATTTGACCTATCAAACGTCAAAATTTGAAAAAGTGTTCAACATGAAACTTGTAGATTTTTAAATTCTCTATCCAACGGACCTAATATTGATCATATTCTGATATTCCTATGAAAAGTTATGCATTATTAAAGTGAGATAGCTATTTAATTTACTTAATAAGGTTCGTTAAACAATACCGTTCAAGGTATTAGACTTTAATTAAGGTAACATAAAATTCATATAGAATAACTATAAGATATTTAACTATCTTTCGGATGAATTCAGGTGTTACAAATCTCTCCCCCTTAAATAAATTTCGTTCTCGAAATTTAAAGATTTACTCAATACGTACCGAATAGCTGCGGATATTTCTTCCTCATATCATCTTCATCTCCCAAGTGGCTTCTTCTGTTGAGGTACTTTTCCACAATACCTTCACCAATGGAATTATCTTCGTTCTCAGCACTTGTTCTTTCCGATCGAGAATGCGAACTGGCTTTCTCCTCATATGTAAGATCTGGCTGAATTTCAACTGCTCATGCTCTATAATGTGCGATGAGTCTGGCATGTATTTTCTTAACATGGACACATGGAATACATCATGAACTCCTGACAATGATGGTGGTAAAGCCAGCTGATATGCCACCTCTCCAATCCTTCTTAAGATTTCAAATGGTCCAACATACCTTGGACTGAGTTTACCTTTCTTGCCAAATCTCATTACTCCCCTAGTAGGCGAAACTTTCAGAAATACGTGATCCCCGACAGCAAATTGTAGATCTCTCCTTCTTTGATCAGCATAGCTTTTCTGCCTACTCTGAGCTGTAAGTAATCTTTTTCTAATCAACTCAACCTTTTCTACACAATCCTGTACAATATGTGGCCCAATCAATCTCCGCTCACCAACCTCATCCCAACAAACAGGTGACCTACACGGTCTACCATATAATGCTTCATATGGTGCCATTCCTATGCTTGCATGATGGCTGTTGTTATATGCAAACTCAATTAACTGCAAATGTTCATCCCAACTGCCTTCCAGTCTAAACTGCACGCCCTCAACATATCTTCTAATGTTTGAATGGTTCTTTCTGATTGTCCATCTGTTTGAGGGTGAAAAGCTGAGCTAAATTTTAATTGTGTACCCAATGCTATCTGTAAACTCCTCCAAAATTTTACTGTAAACCTGGCATCCCTATCTGAAATAATAGACACAGGCACACCATGAAGTCTCACAATCTCTCTAATATACAAATTGGCTAAATCCTCTAATGATTATGTCTTTATGATTGCCAAAAAATGGGCTGACTTAGTAAGCATGTCAACAATTACCCAAATAGAATCATGTTTTCTCTTAGTCATTGGTAATCCCATCACAAAATCCATAGTGATATGCTCTCATTTCCACTGTGGAATTTCCATCAATTGTAATGGTCCCGCTGGCCTTTGATGCTCCGCCTTTACTTGTTGACAAGTAAGACACTTGCTGACAAATTCTGCTATATCTTTTTCATACCAATCCACCAAAATTATCTTCTCATATTTTTGTACATTTTTGTACTGCCTGGGTGAATGGAATATTATGATTTATGTGCCTCGATCAATAGATCTTTCTTTATTTCTTCATTCCGAGGTACACATAATCTTCCCTGAAATCTGATTGCCCCGTCTGCACTTTGAGTAAATCTCGGTGTGCCAATCAATTTTTGTAATTGCTGATCATTCAGTTGTGCTTGCACAATTCGCTCAACCATTGTAGACTGAATAGTTAGTTGGGCCAGAAATGAGTTTCTCCCTTTGCATATCGGAGAATACTCCACTACATCAGATGTCATTCTCCAAGTTTGGCGCAACTGGATTGCCATTAGCCTCTTCCTGCTCAGTGCATCTGCTACCACATTTACTTTTCCTGGGTGGTAATTCAAGGTGAAATCATAATCCTTCAAAAATTCAATCCACCGTCTTTGCCTTAAATTTAATTCTTTCTGAGAGAAAATATATTTTAAACTCTGATGGTCTGTAAATACTTCAAACTGCTCACCATACAAATAATGGCGCCAAATCTTCAGAGCATGTACCACCGCTGCCAACTCCAAATCATGTGTTGGATAATTCATCTCATGATTCTTTAATTGTCTGGATGCATAAGCTACTACTTTGCCATTCTGCATTAGGACACATCCTAATCCTTTTCTAGAGGCATCTGTATATATCACAAATCCTCTTGACTCATAAGGTAAAGTAAGCACTGGGGCTGTAGTTAACCTTATTTTTAATTCCTGAAAACTCATTTCACATTTATCTGACCATTCAAAAGGAACTCCTTTCCTAGTCAATTTGGTCATAGGAGCTGCAATAGAAGAAAACCCTTCAATAAACCTGCGATAGTAACCCGCAAGACCCAAAAGCTCCTAATCTCACTGACATTCTTCGGTCTTTCCCAATGTAAAACTGCCTCAACCTTAGCTGGATCAACAGACACTCCATCACCAGAAATGATATGCCCTAAGAATTGACCTTATCCAACCAGAATTCACATTTACTGAATTTCGCATAGAGTTGATGTTTCCTTAAAGTTTCCAACATAATTCTCAAATGTTCTTGATGAGTTTCAACAGTGGGAGAGTAGATCAACACATCATCAATAAACACCACTACAAATGTATCCAGATATGGTTGAAAAACTATGTTCATCAAATCCATAAATGCTGCTGGTGCATTAGTTAACCCAAATGGCATAACCAAAAATTCATAATGCCCATATCGTGTTCTGAAAGCAGTTTTTGAGAAATCTTCTTCTCTTATCTTAGTTGGTGGTATCCAGATCTGAGATCAATCTTTAAAATACTGTGGCAGTTCGTAGCTGATCAAATAAATCATCAATCTTGGCAAAGGGTACTTATTCTTAATGGTCACTTGATTCAATTTCCTATAGTCAATGCATAATCTAAGTGACCCATCTTTCTTTCTAACAAACAGAACAGGTGCACCCCAAGGTGATACACTTGGTCGAATAAACCCCTTATCTAGTAGTTCTTGCAATTGTTTCTTCAATTCTGCCAATTCGGCTGGTGCCATTCTGTAGGGAGGATGGAAATGGGTAAAGTACCCGGTGAGAGTTCAATAGTGAACTCCACCTCTCGGTGTGGTGGCAAACCCGAAGTTCATCAGGGAAACACATCTGGAAATTCCTGACAACATCAATATCTGAGGTGGTTTTCTTATTTTCATTAGAAGGAATAGCCACTATACTAGCCAAATAACCTTGACATCCACTTCTAAGCAATTTCAAAGCTTTAAGTGCTGAAACTAGTGTTTTACTAGAACGGTGCCTTGGACATTGATAGTGAAATGTCTGCTCCCCAGATTTTTGAAAAATTACTTTCTTTCCATGACAATCTAGAAGGGCAAAATTTGTATCTAACCAATACATTCCCAAGATGACATCAAAATCAGTCATTTCCAGCAGATACACACATGCTGGCATAATCCTCCCCTGAATCACCACATCAATGTTAGGAATAACAGAAGTCGTTCTAGCTATCTCCCAGTTGGTGTGTTAATGGACATCTCATCAGTGTTCACAATTTGTTTATCTTTCAATAATTCAGCAAATCTCAGAGAAATAAAGGAATGTGTAGCACCCGGATCAAATAAAACTTTTGCATGCATATCATCGATAAGAAGAATACCTTCAGCTACTGCATTGGCATCTCGGGTGTCTTCCCTTGTTAGTGCATATACTCTGCTTGAACTCTCCGCTGCTGTTGTGGTTGCTGATCTTGTCTTGGCCTTGTGGGACAATCCCTTATCATATGCCCTGTCTGACCACATGAAAAATATTTACCTGCAGCCCGCCAACATTCATTACCTCTATGCTGCATCCCGCACTGTTGACAAGCTGGCATATTATCTCTCCTAACTGGTTGAACTCTCTCTGGAAAAGTCATTTTTGGCTTCTTATCTTTCCTCACAATTGAACCAAGATTACCCCTTTTTGCAATATCCCTTTGTCTTTCTACTAAGAATTCCTCATATTCAGTTTCTGCAATAAAAGCAGTCCTCAAAGCTGCTGCCATAGTCTGAGGCTCAAGGATTGTAACTCTACTTCTAATGTTGCTTCTCAAACCTCTAACAAATTTCTTCACCCTTCTAAGCTCATCAGAACAAATATGAGGGGCATACTTTTCTAATTCAGTAAATTTTACTTCATAATCGGCAACTGACATACCTCCTTGAGTCAAATTTAAAAATTCAACTTCTTTCCTATCTTTCAAATGTTGAGGGAGAAATTTTGCATGAAGATATCAAGAAATTCATTCCAGCCAATCTCCGTCTCTCTATTTCTGAAAGTGGTTCTAAGTGCAGACCTCCACCACTCGTCCGCACGGTCCTTTAGCATAAATGTAGCTAATATCACCTTATCCTGCTCTGCACATCTAATGGCCGTAAAAATCTTCTCAATCTCTCTCACCCAGTTTTTCACAATCTCCGAGTGACTCTCCCCCTTAAAAGGAGGAGGACTCATATGTCTGAATTTCTCCATTAGGGTAGCGCCTGCTGCTTCGGTTGTTCTTGTATACGGGTTTGTAACTGGGCTTGCATCATTGCATGAGTTTAGACTTGTAACTACATAGTCTGCACTAACCCTTGAAAAGCTTGTGTGAAGCCTCCTAAATCTGGCACACCCTGAATAGATAACGCGCCTTGCCCACCGAGAGCAAGCTCGCCATGAATTATTTCCCCGATAACTCTTTGTGATGTCCCATTTGAGGGCGCAGACTTCTCGGGAGAAGTATTAACCTCAATCCTATCACTCCCAGCCATCTCTGCGAGGGAGAACTAATCCGAATGAGTATGATTCTAGATTTGATATGAAATTCTAAAGTAAATTCCTACGATCTTATGGTATGGTATATAAATTCAGATGGCTGCAAATAATTTCAAGCCTCACAACTTTGCTCTGATACCACTCTCTGTGGCGCCCCCTTCCCGCGATCCCGTATCGTGTCCGGGGACGTCACAGCGGATGTACGGAAGTGTTGTGGGCCGAATATTTGTAAGGCGCTAAAGGCCAAACCATCACATATTCCAAAAGAAATATAACCATACCATTTCCATAAGATAAAACATTCATAATTTACATCGTATACAGAGTACTACGTATCTCTATCCAAAAGTCATATTTACATTCATTATTCAAAGGGAAACTAAATCTATTTATTCTGCGCGGCGGAATCCAAACTAAACCCGGGATCATCCTCCGACCTACCGTCCGTCGGAGTCAAGACGCACACTGGTCAATTTCCTGAAATGGTTAGCAACGAAAGTGAGTCAAAGACTCAGTAGGCATTAAAACCAATCACATGCTTATCATATACTAAACTGTGCAAATCCATGATATATATAAAGCTAATCACGATTTCACTAATTATACATATACTATGAATGCGAAGGAAATATAAAGAGCAAAGTAATTTTCAGATTTATAAACAGATGCGTATAACAAATCTTATCTGACTTATATATATATGGCATAATACATATCTTAGCTAAATCAGAGCTTATACAGATGAACTTATTTTCAGATCATATCAAAGTCATATATCAAATCTGAACTTCATATTATTTGGCAGCATATATTGGACAGGCATCCCGTCACTAAAAGCAGTAGCAAACACATACCTAGGCATCCATACGTCGACATAAAGACAAAAGGTCTAAACGCTGGAGCCTGTCGGCCTTGATCAACCACGCAGGATCGGGAGTTAATACTCCACCATTCCCCAGATAATTTTCTTATTCTGGGTTCCGATTTTTCAGAAGTCCGTTTGTCCTCGGAAATGGGCCTAATCCCGTAGCGGAAGCTAACTACGGTTTGTCGCCCCACACCTCCTTAAAGTGACACAGTCCATATGCTTAATCAAATTTTTATTCTTATTATGATTCTTATTACATAGTCGTCTCAATACTTAAAACTTGTCATTGAACTTTACAAAATAACTGGATCGTATTTTAATATTATTAACTAAATATATATAACATTCGAAGAGATTAGAGTAGAGAGAGAGTAGAGAGAGAGTAGAGAGAGAAAGTAGAGGGAGAAAGTAGAAAGAGATTAGAGAGAAATTAGAGAGAGATTAGAGAGAAAAATAATTTTACAGAATGATAACTAAATAAATAACTGATTCTAAACATAGATCATTGGGTTAAATAAATCAATGACTTAAATTACATTTCAAACAAAATCAAATCAAAGAAATGTAAATAACAAATAACATGCACTCGGTTTATCATGCCTACCTTTAAAATAGACTTCCGAATTGACTTTAGTATCTCACTCGAGCTCCCGTAAAAGTCCTTGCGTAGGAAAAGATAATTGTCCAATCTAGATGCGTATAGAAGGGCGAAATTATCCAAATAGATTTTAAATCCTTCGTCGAAGTGTTTATTAATTATTTATATTATTCTAATACTGTATTATCTTCTCCATTTATTAATAAGAGAATGGTAGTGAGAGAGAAATTTAGAGAGAGAAAGTGGAGAGAGAAAATAGAGAGAGAAAGTTGAGAGGGTAGAGAGAAAGTTGAGAGGGTAGAGAGAGAAAGTGAAGAGAGTAGAGAGAGAAACTAGAGAGAAGGTAGAGAGAGAAACTAGAGAGAGAAAGTTAGAGAGAGAAAGTAGAGAGAGAAAGTAAAGAGAGAGTAGAGAAAGAAGTAGTGAGAGATATTTAAAGAGAAAAACTAAGGAGAGAAAGTAGAGAGAGAAAGTAGGGAGTAGAGAGAATAGAGAGAGAAAGTAGATAGAAAGAGAGAAAATAAAGAAATTAGAGAGAGAAAATAAAGAGGGTGTAGAGAGAGAAAGTAGAGCGAGAAAAGAGAGAGATATAAGAGAGAGAGAGTGTGTAGAGAGTGTAGAGAGAGAGAATAGAGAGAGAAAGTAAAGAAATAGTAGAGGTAAAGTAGAGAGAGAGAGTAGAGAGAGAATAAAAAAGAGAAAATAAAAATATTTAAGAGAGAGATTGTGATGGGAGAGAGAGTGTGTGAGAGAGAGAGAGAGAGTGTGTGTGTGTGTGATAGAGAGAGAGAGAGAGAGAGAGAGAGAGAGAGAGAGTTGGAGGGGGAGAGGGGGGTGTTGGAGTGGAAGGGAAAGAGGGGGAGAGGGGGTATATATAGGGGGAGGGAAAGAGGAGATAAGAGGGAGAAGGAGGAGATAAGGAGGAGGGGAGGGGATAAGGATGAGGAGGGGGAGGGGGATAAGGTTGGAGGGGGGGTTACGTGAGGGAGAAAAAAAATGTGAGTTATTATTTATTTTTTTTTTGAATTTGGATGAATTTTTATGTAAAAACTCACTAAATATTTATCAATAACAAGAGTTTAAAGAACTAATTTATTCTATCATATATTTGACCTATCAAACGTCAAAATTTGAAAAAGTGTTCAACATGAAACTTATAGATTTTTGAATTCTCTATCCAACGGACCTAATATTGATCATATTCTGATATTCCTATGAAAAGTTATACATTATTAAAGTGAGATAGCTATTTAATTTACTTAATAAGGTTCGTTAAATAATACCGTTCAAGGTATTAGACTTTAATTAAGGTAACATAAAATTCATATAGAATAACTATAAGATATTTAACTATCTTTCGGATGAATTCGGGTGTTACAATATCTGCCGGTGTCTCCCCCCTAGGATCGATGGGGGACCTATTTATATGAGTTGTCTTAGTGGTGGCTGTCCGTTTCTCAGTGAGAAAATGGTGTGGGTCGTGAAGTAACATCTCCTTGATCGTGGGAAGAGTTGCTCGTTGTGCACTTGTCTACTCCGGAAAAGGAGGTCTCGTGGTGAAAATCTCGACGTTGTGGGTGTGACCCAATCTTTTTCGGAGAGGGTGCTGTAACGGTGACGGCGTCTTCCTCATTTGGCAAACGTTACGGCACTTATGCCACGCGCGATGATTTCTCCGATGGACTGGCGGAGTTTTGTTGGATCTTAGTTGGGCCATTGCACACGGGCCAAGGCTCAGCCCGTCGTAGCTTGCTCGCACTGGACTGTATCGGACCTGTATTAGGCCTGGCGACGTTGGGCCGTAATCAGCCTGACAACATTGAGCCCTTCTAGACTTGGCGAGTGTTCCCCTCCTCAATGAGACGTGAACTTAAATGGTGATGTTAGACTTGACTAGAACCTAATTAATTACCACAGGAGCAAAGTTAATTAACGTAGCACTACTCCACTTTGGTAGTGGCACATTACTCTACACCGTCGTTGTTTAATCTTCATATCAGACAAATATTTAGACGAAATACCCTTTTCAAAACAATCTCTTCATTATGAAAATATTAAATTTAAATTCAAGTTCTTCTTAAAAAATATATTTCATCTTAACCATTTGATCTTTAATTAGAATCGAAATAAACAGTTGTATACAACTCCTAAAGTGGAGTGACATTGTAGCATTTCTCTTGCCACTAAGATCAGACTATTGAAATTGAGGATCGTTATGCCACCTCTTAAGTTAGGTTGGGCCATGCGGCAATACTACGAGGTTGGTTTGGGTCAATTCAAATTTTCGGCGGGGGGATCTCAAACCGAATTTAATGTAAACCCTAGATGACACAACCTAAGTTGCCAAAATCAGACCGAGTCTAAGGCCGTGTTTGGTTGGGCTTTCCTCAGATGCAACATTATGAAAATCAAGACAGTGGTACAGTAGGTATAATGTCAGAGATTTTTGTTGTGTTTAAAATCGCATTTGGAGAGTTGCAGCCATTACACTTTCACAAATGTGTCATGGTTACATCGTCACCCGTGCCATTTGCGAAAGTGCAAATGGTAAGTGCATAAAATCAATTTTTCTCATTTGTGCAAGTTTAAGCAGATTTAAATAATAGTTAAATCATTTGGACAAGTCATTAGGGTGAGATTAGACGTCTAGGAGTTTGACGATCTGCCCAAAAGCTGATTTGAGGGTGTTTCGCGGGATTTTTTTCTCCCCACTTACATGTGTCAGTCTCTCTCTACTTTTAAAAATTCACTTGGCACAAAAATCGAAACGCTCGTGGTGCATTTGGTTCTGCTTCGATAAATGTAAAAGATTTTAATCATTAAAATCCCAAAATCTCTTATCAAAACAAACACACCCTAAATCATGTGGTTGATGCCCAGATGGCATTTTATAGAAAGTCTTTGATACAAGCGGGGGAATAAACCCAAGTAATAATGACTTAATTTTTGTTATTGACAAAATCTGTATAGAGTCTGACTTGCGGCACCTTGATGGTGCGAGAGAAAAAAATAAAAATAATGATAATCAATCTCGATCTACATGTTATTATCGTCGAATCAAATGATCAAACTGTCAAAAAAAATAATTTAAGAAAATGTTACATCTCTACTAGATCGAGGCAGCCGACCATTGCTAATATTTTTACAACACATTTTTCCACGGTTTATCCTCTACATAACTTAATCAATTTTCATTTCGCACAAAATTTATAACACAAGTAAATAACAGTCACACGATAATATATATATATATATATATATAATATGGACACCAGATTTACGTGTTTCTAAGATACGAAGTTTCTTAGGGTCACTTTGGTAACGGGTTAAGGTGGGTTAATCGGGGTTGGGTGATTTATTCTCTGTTTGATACTTTTTCCTTTAACCCGGGTCAGATAGGGTTAAAATGGATTAACTCATTCCACTTAAATAGGTGGAATGAGTTACTCCATCCAGATTAGGGCCACTTTACCACTCGCCCTTAACTTAACCCGTTATCAAAGTGACCCTTACACACTTACGTCTATGGGGAGAGCGTCGATGAAAACTCACTCTGAGATGAAAGAGTACAACAAATGGAGAAGTAATCTTATATCGTCACCTATTGATTTATCGGAGGAAGGACATCCACAAATCCGTTGATCTCTATGAATGACGCTCTTGGAGCTGACGTTCATCTAGGATGAGAACAATAACGAAACAATAACACGATACAATGTGTCATCCCCTTATTCTAGAATGTGGGTCATGCACTTCTCTTTGGTATATAAATCCTTCCTCTCCACTTTCTAAATAAGGTCACACAGTAGCAGCAAGCATAGTGCGTTTGGGCACTCTCTTTATGGAGAGATTTTTTCAAAATCCCTCTAGAGAGAGAAGAAACTCCTTTTAAGGAGTTTTTAGAAATTGTCAACTATCCCTCCTTTTCTTCTTATATCTCTTTATATCTCAAAATCTATCTTAAAAAAAATTTGATGGGACATTATTTCATTTGTAAAGCATTCTAAAAAGTGAAAGATTTCAAATGATGGGAGAGTGAAAGTTTGATGAGACATTATTTCGTAAGGTTTCATTATTGCCGGTGATCTAGCTCGGACGGGTCGCGGGTCAATCATGACAAGTTACATCCCACCCGTCATGTTTGCCCCCCCCCCCCCCCCCAAAACGCCCCCTCATCTCTGTCTCACCAGGGATCGTCCCATCTCAACTCAACCCCCATTCCTTGCAGTTCGTACCATGGCGAGCTCCACCCTTCTCCCTCCTGCTGCAAGAAGGTACATGCTAGGTATCGATGCCGTGGTTCTAGGTAGCTCGTTTCCAGCTCATGAGCTGTGTGATTATTTATTGCCGCTTCGTGTTTCAACTAAAAGAGTATCATTCGAACGAGCGTCATCGATGCTGCGTTCGCGTATTAATTTTGATCATTTTTAAGATCACGTTCTTGATCACATATGCTGCCAACCGGGAATTAATGGAAGCAGAGCGTCTTGACCTTGATGGCTTCCTAATTAATCATGTAGGTTGGAAGGCAAGGTGGCGCTGGTCACCGGAGGCGCCAGCGGCATCGGCGAGAGCACCGCCCGCCTGCTGTGCCGCCATGGCGCGAGGGTCGTCGTCGCCGACAACCAGGACAGGGAGGGCGAGGCCCTCTGCCGCGACCTCGGAGGCCCCGCCGTCGCCACCTACGTCCACTGCGACGTCACCGACGAGTCCAACGTCCGGGACGCCGTGGACGCCGCGGTCGCATCCTACGGCAAGCTCGACATCGCGTTCAGCAACGCCGGGATATTGGGCCCGCCGGGAAATTTCCAGATACTGGAGACGAAGAAGGAGGACTTCGAGAGGGTGGTGGCCGTCAACCTGAAAACCGAAATCGAAACGCTCACGTGTATTTGGTTCTGCTTCAGTAAATGTAAAAGATTTTAATCATTAAAATCTCAAAATCTCTTATCAAAATCGTAACCAAACACACCCTAAATCATGTGGTTGATGCCCTGATGGCATTTTATAGAAAGTCTTTGATACAGGCGGGGGAATAAACCCAAATAATAATGACTTAATTTTTGTTATTGACAAAATCTGTATAGAGTCTGACTTGCGGCACCTTGATGGTGCCAGAGAAAAAAATAAAAATAATGATAATCAATCTCGATCTACATGTTATTATCATCGAATCAAATGATCAAACGGTCAAAAAAAATAATTTAAGAAAATGTTATATCTCTACTAGATCGAGGCAGCCGACCATTGCTAATATTTTTACAACACATTTTTTTCACGGTTTATCCTCTACACAACTTAATCAAGTTTCATTTCGCACAAAATTTATAACACAAGTAAATAACAGTCACACGATAATATATATATATGGACACCAGGTTTACGTGTTTCTAAGATACGAAGTCATGTAAGACTACTTTGGTAACGGGTTAAGGTGGATTAGGGTGGGTTAATCAGAGTTGGGTGATTTATTCTCTGTTTGATATTTTTTCGTTTAACCCGAGTCAAATAGGGTTAAAGTGGATTAATTCATTCCACTTAAATAGGTGGAATGAATTACTCCACCCAGATTATGGTCACTTTGTCACTCACCTTTAACTTAACCCGTTATCAAAATGACCCTTAGACACTTACGTCTATGAGGAGAGCGTCGATGGAAACTCACTCTGAGATGAAAGAGTACAACAAATGGAGAAGTAATCTTATATCGTCACCGATTGATTTATCCGAGGAAGGAGGGACATCCACAAATCCGTTGATCTCTATGAATGACGCTCTTGGAGCTGACGTTCATCTAGGATGAGAACAAAAACGAAACAATAACACGATACAATGTGTCATCCCCTTATTCTAGAATGTGGGTCAGGCACTTCTGTTTCATATATAAATCCTTCCTCCCCGCTTTCTAAATAAGGTCACACAGCAGCAGCAAGCATGGAGCAGCCTCAGCCCTCTCTTTTTTGAAGGGTAAATTTCGTGAACGCCATGTCTTGTCTCTCTTGCATGAACAGGGGAAGTTCTGTCGAAGAGCCCTACCGGACATTGAAAGCCAAAACGGAGAAAAATTAGGAGGAGATTCTCAGTTTTGCTGGTGATCTAGCTGGAACGGGTCGCGGGTCAATCATCACAAGTTACATCCCACCCGTCATGTTCCCCCCCCCCCCCCATGCTTTTGGTTCAGAGATTATTTAAAACGCCCCCTCATCTCTGACCAGGGAGTACTCCCATCTCCACCGCCCTCCTTCCAGTTCGGACCATGGCGAGCTCCACCCTTCTCCCTCCTGCTGCAAGAAGGTACATGCTAAAATATGAACTGGGTCATGCATCTTGTATCGATACGCCGGTTCTAGGTAGCTCGTTTCCAGCTCATGATCAGCTGTGTGATTATTTATTGCCGCTTCGTGTTTCAACTGAGAGTTTCATTCGAACGAGCCTCATCGATGCTGCGTACGCGTATTAATTTTGATCATTTTCTAGATCATGTTCTTGATCAATGTGGATGCTGCATGCCAACCGGGAATTAATGGAAGAAGAGCGTCTTGACCTTGATGGCTTCCTAATTAATCATGTAGGTTGGAAGGCAAGGTGGCGCTGGTCACCGGAGGCGCCAGCGGCATCGGCGAGAGCACCGCCCGTCTGCTGTGCCGCCATGGCGCGAGGGTCGTCGTCGCCGACATCCAGGACAGGAAGGGAGAAGCCCTCTGCCGCGACCTCGGAGGCCCCGCCGTCGCCACCTACGTCCACTGCGACGTCACCGACGAGTCCAACGTCCGGGACGCCGTGGACGCCGCGGTCGCATCCTACGGCAAGCTCGACATCGCGTTCAGCAACGCCGGGATATTCGGCCCGCCGGGAAATTACCAGATACTGGAGACGAAGAAGGAGGACTTCGAGAGGGTGGTGGCCGTCAACCTGACGGGGACGTTCCTGGTGACCAAGCACGCGGCCCGCGTCATGATTCCCGCCGGGCAGGGGAGCATCGTCATCACTGCGAGCGTCGCCTCGGTGACCGGGGGACTGGCTCCATTCGCATACACCAGCAGCAAGCACGCGGTGGTGGGGCTGTGCAAGGAGGCGGCGGCGGAGCTCGGGCGGCATGGTGTGAGGGTGAACTGCGTGTCGCCGTCCCTGGTGGCCACGGACCTGGCCAAGAAGGGCTTGGGGATGGAGGACGATGGGGCGGTGGAGGAGGCGGGGGAAGCGATGGCGAACCTGAAGGGGGTGAGGCTTAAGGCGGAGGACATCGCGGAGGCCGTGCTGTACCTTGGGAGCGGCGAGGCCAGGTACGTCAGCGGCCACAACCTCGTCGTCGACGGCGGAGTCACCGTTGTGAACGGCGCCCTTCGGGAGTGATCGAACCGCCGCACAAGATTGCGACAAGAAAGTGGAGACCACGAAGAACACTTTTTGGTGTGATGATACGTGAGGCAGTGGACAGGAAGAGAGGAGAATTGGTCGAGCAACTTATTAATTCCAGTTGTTTTCTTTGTAGAATTAGTTTTCGTATTTACGTACGCAAGCTGTAGGATTTGAGCGTACTTTGTTTTAATAATAAGATTTCGATGGAGCTGGGTGCGTTAATTAACGAGTGGTCTACGGCAGTGAGAGGTGCCTATTTATTTATTTACTATTCCAGTTGTTTTCTTTGTAGAAATAGTTTCGTATTTACGTACGCAGGCTATAGGATTTGATTATACTTGATTTATAATAAGATTTCGATGGAGCTGGGGGCGTTAATTAACGAGTGATCCACGGTAGTCGGAGTTGCCTATTTATTTACTGTTACGAGAGAGATTTGCTATCTCCCTTGCATGTGCGTAGGGGCCATCGATGGGGATGGATCTCCTACCCTCACTGACATGTACAGTTAATCTCTCTTTGATATTGGTTTATCTCGGGGTTAGTTCTAAGTTAAATTTTGGGATAAATTTTTTTGTACTTTGGTAAGGAGTTAGTGTTAGTCTGATTAGGTTAAGGGTTAATCCAGGGATATTCTTAGATTTTAAAATTCACACCCAAGGGTGGGTTAAGATAGGTTAACCTCCTATCTCAATAAATACTCAATTAAATGTGTCTCTCTCTCTCATAATAAATGTTATTTCTCTCTCTCATTATTACTAAGTTAACATATTATTTACCAAATCATATTACATTAAAATTAGGTTAGTCCACATCCTTACTCCCAGATTAACTACCCTCCTACTAAATCAAAAATGAGTTAATTCCGGACTACTTTAATCAGGTTGACACTTTAAAATAGACGCCACAGATTTTGACACTTTAAAAGTAAGCCCACAAGTAGCATGCACTCTCTAAACGTCGACCCATAATCGACTTGGTCCTAACATCCGCACGGTGGTAGGCAGCTCCCGTTAGAATATCTCACATTGAAAAAAAAAAGAGACAAAATCACAATATGTTTAAAATGGTGGTGCTCTCTCTCTCTCTATTAAATACTTTAAGATTTAGATTGGATGGGTCAATCCAATTAATATGATATCAAAATTCATGATTATGATTTGAGTCGGGCATCCTGTGTTTATTATGGTTTGGGGTTACAAGTGGAATTTGATATCCCCGAACTTTGACCCGGTTTTGATTATTTTTATAGGTTTCGGATGCATAAAATGTCACCCGCGAGTTATCGGAATTGGAATCAAATATTCTGATACGCTATTGAAATCGGAACCTGCTTTAGATTCATGATTCTACTGCTTTTTTAACTATCAAATCATTTTTAAAATATACATATGCTTTTATAATTGAAGTTAGCCGTAAATATTGTAATAATAGAGGAGCGATATGTGAAGCTCTGCGGAATTACTGGTCCATTATTGGAAAGCGATGAGATGCCAACTTAATTATTGAGATATATAGAGACTTGTGTTTCCGTCGACATTGTTTACACTTGTTAAGAGTACATGGAGAAGATGGGCAGAAGGGTTTTTTATATGTACTTCAAGTGTATAGGGAGAAATATGTTAATGACAGATTTGTGCATTATAGAATACATATAATCTTTTATATATATATATATATATATATATATATACTTACAATCTTGCGTATTCGACCCTATATCCCTATATTCTTTATAATGTCATTTTATCAGCATAATAATTAATTATATTTCATCATATACACGCTCATCGTTATCTACCGTTTGTTTAATTTAATTTTAAGTAAATTAAGATGAAAAAAACTAGTTCACCCTCGTTTAATCTTATCACATAATTAAGATAATGATCAGGCCTTTCCCAAAAGTGTCCAAGACTTCACTTCATTGCTGGTGGGTCAACGTCGTCTAAGGATAATTTCATTCATATTTTTTTTTGTCTTTTTTCTATGAAAATGATTAATAAATGACGCTGATTTTTGCACTTACGTACGTGCATACACAAGCAGAGATCTCATGTTGGAGCCACATGTATGGCACCCGTCAGACGGGAACAATGGAATACTGATCATCTGAATTAGAAGACTACCCCTGGAACGGGACCGATCAATGACCAAACAAGAAAATAAAAAGAATATAGCTTATTTTATAACAGAACCCACCATATATATATATATATATATATATATATATATATATATATCGATTCAAAGAACCGAAGAGACCATACCAAATTGGAACCAATGCAACAAAATTCATTTAAAACAAGAACAAGAAAAGGGGGGGGGTCACAGGGGGCTCTCTCTGTGACCAAACATCGAACAAGTGATAGGAGCCGCAGAATTCCGCTCCTTCCTCCCTCTTGTTCTGTGTACGTCGCGCCCGGCAGACATGGGAATCCATTTCTGTTCAGCTCTTTTTTTTTTCCCCGTCTTTTGGATTGAACCCGGGAAACAATGGAGTGAAGCATAGATAAATGCCATTCCGAACGGCAACAAGATCAGCATAACATATAAAAGTATGCAATTTGCCATTTGCCGATTCCTGCAAATACGAAAATTGGATGTGGCCATCGGCGGCACCTGAAACAGTGGCATGCACAAAGGTGGGCATCGACGTCACTGACAACTTGATCGAAACAATATCTAGATACTCTAGAAAGTGGACAAGATACGTACTCCAATTTAAGAGTAGAGAATGATATTATTTAATTCCTTTGGGTGGGCCTACTCTCTACGTTCGGCCTATACTACGTTCTTGGGCCGACATGGAAGGTCTATGCTTGAAGGATCCTTAATTATGATATGTATGAAAATTTCAAAAGTAAAGAATGATATGTTTGTAAATATACAACATACATAGTCCAGTTTAAGGATTGCAAAAAAAAAAAAAAAGGAAACAAAACTCGCATCCTTTCCTAAAAGAAGCAGAAATGTTTCACAGTCCATTATCTACCATCTTGTGGAAGACTTTAAGCGAAAAAATTAGCTGAAAGGTCTGCCAGTCAAGTGAACTATCATTAATTCCACGGTAATATATATATATATATATATATATATATATATATATATATATCTGCGAGACTAAAAATCAAGTTGTCGTCACACATAAGAAATTAATTTCATTAATTCTCACACTCTGCCATCAGATCGTGCTGGATGTCATATATATATATATGGTCAACACCACGTGATTATATGGGATGGTGTATAATTATGTATGCCAATGATCTAGCTCTCTGGCCAGGAAACAGATGCTTTCATTTGATTACTCGGTATCAATATTACTTTGTCTCTTATTAGAAAAGTTAATTAGCTTGCCTCAATTTTTAAGTTGATCAACATTTCTTTAATGGGAAAAGTAAATATGCCTTTAATTTCGTAAGAATTATCCTAGGCATTTTGTTACCTTTATGTAAATAACCCCTAAAGAATGGTGTGTTGGGAAACGTGACCCTCTCTCTCTCTCTATCTCATGACTCACTAATCGAGATCGGAATATTGAAACAAAGAAAAAATAGTAAAAAAGACAATCACACAGGAACATAGAGATTTTAGGTGGTTTGTAGGCGACGTGCCTTCCTACGTCCACGGCCGCAGTAGAGTTCCATTTAAATAATCACGCTCAGATCAAGTACAAAGAGAGAGTTCACCCCTGTTATACAAGGAGATTAGGGTGCCATTAGTTAGGGTACAAAGACTACAATGGCCCTATTATAAACAGAAATTTTCTTCCGCACAATCTGACCGTGCAGACCGATCTACGTGCGAAGACGCACGATGACGAGTTAAGACTCCACACTCTAACATGATATAGTTGCGAAACGAATATCTAACAAAAGTTCCGAATATGGTTACCAAACTCCATCAAGGCATCGAATCGGGGGGATTAAAATTTGTGTGTAGTAAACGTATGAGGAATTATTTTTATGTAATCACCGGGTATATGGATTTTGTTTACGACTACATACTAGATGATTTTATACAAAATTCCTCCATTTCTCATTTGTATGCTAGCTAATTTTGAGTTACCAGTCATATAGAAAGGAAATAGATATTATAGGTTAACATCAGTTATATTGAGTTAGTGTCGAAGATAAAAAGTGCCTCCTTCATTTTGTACTATCTTTTTAAGATTTATTTGATGGAGAAGAGCAATCGATCACTTTGAGAAAATATGCAACCACTAAGAAGAATGTCATAAAGATCTCGTTATCTAACTGGAGTCTCCTTCGATAGCGAGCATGTGAGGAGCTCTCTCTCTCTCTCTCTCTCTCTCTCTCTCTCTCTCTCTCTATCGCTATGTGGAAGTTTCTCCATGCTAGTGATGTGCGTATCTTAGTCGCCTGGTATGTGTCTGTGTGTTCTTCCGTGTGTTCCTCTTTCTCCCTTTCTCGGAGGTTCATCTGGGGACCTATTTATACTGGGCGCGGTGGCTTCGTCCGACTTAGTAATGACATCGTTCACGAAGTGGAGTCCTGTCTGGTGGGGACACCGGGTCCACTACTCGGAGCCGACGCCGCACCCCCCCGACTGCACCGAGCTTATGGCTCGGAGACTCGATTGAAGACCCGGCATACTGAGTAGATATACTTGTGTGTATTTATATATCTTTGAGTATTGAGTATTTGTACGTGTGTAAAATATGTGTTTTACTACATGTATTCACTTTTGTTTTATTAGGCAAGGCTGGTCAAAGTTATTTGTATTTTAATTTTGTTAAACCCACAAAGTCATTAGTGGGTTGGTGGGTTTGTCTTGTTAGGCTAGGGTATAAACCCAATTAGTGGAAGTTAGATGGTATTCATGTTATAGCATCTCCTATAAATAGGAGGCTAAGGGTGTGTTACGATGATGAATTGAATGAAGCTTTGGTTGTACGTGAGAGTTCCCTCTCTTGTGATATTCCCTTCCATCTTTCTCATTTTATGAGTTTGAGTGTCGCCCGGTGTGAGACCGTCCGGCGTGAGGCCGAGCTGCGCGAGATAGCAAGTTATCCGTCCTGTTCGTGATTCCGGAGTTACCGTCGATCCATTTCCACGTCGCCGCCGCGTCAGACTTGGTATCAGAGCCCAACACGGCACCTCTCTCGACCCCGACGTCCCCGTCGTCGGTCCTTCGTTCTTTCGGTTCTCGGAAGTGAAAAAAAGAAAGAAAGAAAGAAAGAAAAGGTAAAAAAAAGAAAGGAGAGAATCGGAAAAAAAGTCTCGATTGATAGATCTGAAAAAGAAATTGAAAATAAAAAAAAATTCTTTTCTCTTACCGTTAATCTCTCTCTCTCTCTCTCTCTCTCTCTCTCTGTTATTCTCTCTCTCTCTGTCCGTTTCTCTCGCTAGTTCAGCGCACAGTAGAAAGAATTGAAGTGAAAAAAAAAGAGAAAAAAAAACACAGAGAAGCGGTTGCGAGAGAGAGGAGAAGAGTGAAGAACATTAGGTTCTTCTCTCGGCAGAAAAGAAGGTGAAGAAAAAAAAAGGTTGAGAAAAAAAAGTAGAAAAGAAAAAAAAGTTTACGCCCCCCCTTCTTACCCCGTCGCCCGTGCCGCCTTTCAAAGCGGCCGCGATCGCAACGGTCGCCAGCGGCCCAGCTGCCTCCGCCCTCTACCGCCGCGAGCACCCCCGCCTTCGCCACCGCCCAGGCTCGCCCGCCGCCTCGCGCGCAGCAGCCCGCGCCGCCGTCAACAGGGCCTTCCGCGCGTCACCCGCCGCTGCGCCCACGCGCCCATCGCTGCCAGCGCCAGCACCGGTCGCCGCCCAGCGGCGCCCGCCCGGCCGCGCCAGTTGCTAGCGACCGCGCTCGTGCCGCCGCCCCGTACGTCGCACGCGCCGGCACCTGCCTCCCTGCTCGTGCGTGCCTGCCAGCGGGCCCGAGCACGGCCGCACTCGCGCCCGGCAGCACCGGCGCGTGCACCTGGTCACACCGGCGCCCGGCCACCCACGGGCCACCTCACCTTCCTCGTGCGCCCACACCTCCAACGCACCCAGCGCGTCCGTCCAACGTGCCTGCCGCCGTGGCCGCCCACGCGGACCACGCCCGCACCGCCCGCCCGACCGCGCTCGATCGTTTGCCCCGCCCGCACGTTGACCCGCGTGTCCATCCTCTCTCGCCCCGCCTGCGAGCCTTCACTGCCTCGCCTGCATGTCGCCCGAGCCCTCCTGGCCTTCGCGCTGAGAAGAGCCGACTTCCCTCCTGTCACCTTGGCCGACTCCCGCGTCGGCTGTATGCTGACCCGTCTAACTTGTCTGCTCGCGTGGAGAAGAGCCCACCTTGGTCCGCTCTACCGCAGCCGCGTAAGAAGAACATTGGAGAAGTTTGAAAAAGACGAAGAGGAGTTTAAAAAGAGTCAAAAATAGGAGGTTTGAAAAAAAAAAGAGATTTGAAAAGAAAGGTTTTTAAAAGGGTTTGAAAAAAAAAGTCAAAAAGTGGGATTTGAAAATTGAAAAAAAAAGTGTGAAAAGTCATAAAAGTAGGTGAGGTTTGAAAAGAAAGAGGTAGGTAAAGGTTGAAAAAAAAGAGTTATCTATATATAATATATATACTTTGGATATATAATATTATATCTATTATATATATAATCGGGATATATATTTAATACTCATCTATTTTTGGTTAACTTATTGATTGTGGCACCTAAGTTCACACAGCGACGGCTCTACCCGTGGTCGAGTCGCCCGGAAGCCGACAGAAGATCCGTAGATTACGGAACATGCATACGCGAGTCTCCCTGTGCGGAGAAAATTTTAGATTGATTTGTTCCCCTGCGTGAAAAATTTTAAGTGGTCTGTAATAATTAAATCCTCCCTGCGTGGAGTAAATTCATTGTAACCGGTGAAGCTTCTTCGACGCCGTGCGGGCACGCACGTCCTTGCTCGCCTTCGTCTCCGGCCGGAGTTAGACTTTTCAGTCTAGCTAGGTACGTGCTCCCATCACTTACTTATTTAGTATCCTTATCATTTGCCGCGCGACGAGGTGAGCGAGAGCCCGATCCATGCCGCCAGTCTCCTGAGTGCATCGCTGTGGACGAGAAGCGAGAGCTTGTATGCACCCATCCTTAGGCCCTAGACAGCCGCATTAAGGCACCCTAATTATCAGGAGGTAGTTCCACAACTACTTCACCTACGGGCGAGTAACTCCCCCTGACCGGTCCCTTCAAGTTGACCCTTTACTTATTAGCCAACAAAATTCGGGTCTATAGCTTGCTAATTTTCGGTCCAAGGATTACATCATTTAGGTTCAAGGTCATGCATGTCACGTTGGTCTAGGAATTCATCCGGCCGTCTAGAGCGCCCCTCGATGCTACCTATGGATCAAAAGAGCGTGACTGCTATGCTAGTCCAGCTCGAGCACAATCTCGTGGCCCACTTTGAAGAATCCATATGCCAACTACGAGCGGAACTAGATGAGAGGATCCGAGCCTTAGAGGATCGACTGAAGGGAGAGGAAGGACGAGTGAATGGCCAAGACGATCCCGTAGCCAATCCTAGGGAGGAAAGAGAGCAAGTCCTCCCGAATCAAGCTCCCCAAGGTAGAGAGCAAGAGGCCCGTGCACCTCGAGAGAGAGACCACGACGATGAGTATATCATCCTACGGAACGTCAAGATTGACGCTCCGAGTTTTGATGGGTCCCTCAACCCCGCTACATACCTTGACTGCGAGACCGGGATGAACCAATATTTTGATTGGCATCGCCGCATGACCCCTGCCACAAGGGTAAGGTTTGCCAAAATGAAACTCCTAGGTCAAGCCAAAACTTACTGGTGTAACGTTGAAAATCTCTTAGCCAGGAGACGGGAGGAGCCTATAAGCACGTGGGAAGAAATGAAGGAGAAATTGAGGGAAAAGTATCTGCCACCTTCCTACCATCAGCGTCTTTTAGACCAATGTCAGAAACTCACCCAAGATGGAAAGTCCGTAGACGAGTACATCGTCAAATTTGATGACTTCTTCCTTCAGAGTCGAGTCATGGAGGATGCCTCCATCACCCTCTCACGGTTTAGGACTGGCCTACACGAGAGTATACAGCGGGAGCTGTTCCTACGGGAAGTTAACACTCTCGAGCATGCCTATCAGGTTGCTCGAGATGTCGAGCGATTTCAGAGGGTGGCCCCACCTCGGGTCCCCACCTACCGCCAACCTGAGTCCCGAAACCCCATAGTCCGCTACTCTTAGAGGCCTGGTCCCTCCACTTCCTATGTTCCTACTGCTACCCCACTTAGGGCCGTGCCATAACCTAGGGCATATTGCCTGCAACTGTCCCACCCGAGCCTTAGTCATCACCGACCCCCAGCCTATGGAGTTTCCACCTCAGGAAGAAGAACCCCTTGAGAGATATGAGCCTGACCCTGATCTCATTGCCCAGTTTGAGGAATTAGATGCGGGGTTTGATAGCACGCATGTCGAGTACGTGCAAGTGAGAAATATTGCTGAGAGTTATGACCATGGACGGTTGGGTGTAGTTCGCTGCATTCTCGCACACCCACAGGAGGACGATTGGCGTCGAACCTCCATCTTACAAACCTACATCATGGTCAAATCTCAACCATGTAAGGTGATCTTTGACAATGGGAGCTGTATCAATGCAGTCTCTTCAGACTTTATCTCCCGTCTAGGTCTACCTACCCATCCTCATCCGAGGCCATACAATGTGGCTTGGGTTGACGACACGTCTATCCCAGTCACCACTACATGTGTCATTCCCATCCAGTTCCAGTCCGACCAAGGACAAATCCTATGCGATGTAGTGCCTATGAAGGTCGGGAGCATCATCTTAGGACAGCCATAGATCTACGATATAGACCTTACTACATTCGGTCGGTCTAATCAGTGTTCCTTCTCCCACAATGGAAAGAGGATTCAGTTGTGCCCGTCACCCCCAAAGGTGGCCACGGGAAAGAGTCCTACCTTCACACCCGCTACAGCCCCCAAAATTCAGGAGAATGCCCCAACCCCCACCAAAGGGAAGCTTCTCATTCCCTCCTCTCCTACACCTGTCATATCCATCCCTAAGGCCCCTAAGGTTCACCATGACACGATTAGGCGCCTTAACTTCATAGGTGTTCGTGAGATGAATAGAGAGGTTGCCAAGGGTGCCCCTGTTTGGGCTGTTGTCGTCACCATTACCCCTGAGGAGTCCCAGGTCTTCGTCCCACTTGAAGTCCAGGCAATCCTGCAGGACTTCCAGGACATCTTCCCTGAGGACTTACCCTCACATCTCCCTCCCATGCGTGATGTACAACACGCCATTGATCTTGTCCCTGGGTCCACCCTACCCAACCTTCCCCATTACCGATTGAACCCTAAGGAGCATGCTGAGCTCCAAGGGATTGTCGAGGACCTTATCCACAAAGGTTTCCTCAGGGTGAGCAAGAGCCCATGTGTTGTCCCTGCCTTGCTCACACCCAAGAAGGATGGCACCTGGCGGATGTGTGTTGACAGCCGCGCCATCAATAAGATCACTGTCAAGTATATGTTTCCCATTCCTTGTCTTGATGATATACTTGACATGATGAGTGGAGCCACCATATTTTCCAAGATTGACTTGAAAAGTGGCTACCACCAGGTCCGGATTCGACCAGGGGATGAGTGGAAGACAACCTTCAAAATAAAAGAATGTCTGTATGAGTGGCTTGTCATGCCGTTTGGGCTATCCAAGGCCCCCAGCACTTTCATGAGGCTTATGATAGAAGCCCTTTGTCCTCTCATTGGTCGCTTTGTTGTCGTCTACTTTGACGACATTATCATCTATAGCCACAACCCTCAGGACCACATTCACCATTTGAGGGAAGTCTGCGAGACTCTGAGGAAAGAAACCTTGTTTACCAACCTGACTAAGTGTGAATTCATGACAGACCGGGTCACTTTTCTCAGATTTGTGGTTTCAAGTCATGGAGTGTCTGTGGACCAATCTAAGGTCCGAGCCATAGTAGACTGGCCTGAGCCCCAGAACGTCCATGACGTTCGAAGTTTCCACGGGCTAGCCACTTTCTACAGACGCTTCATTCAGGGCTTTAGTACCATTATGGCACCCATTACGGATTGCATCTGTAAAGAGAAATTTGAGTGGACCAAAGTCGCCTCCCAGGCTTTTCATGCCATAAAGGAATTCATGACCAAAGCCCATGTCTTCCGCCTATCAGACTTTTCCAAAGTTTTCGAGATATCATGTGATGCCTCTGGCGTAGGAATAGGAGGAGTGCTTGTCCAGGAAAGCCACCATGTGGCTTATTTCAGTGAGAAGCTTTCTGATGCAAAGCTTCGTTACTCCACCTATGATAAGGAGTTTTATGCCGTGGTCCAAGTCCTCAAACACTGGAGACATTATCTCTTACCACAAGAGTTTATCTTATACTCGGACCATGAGACTCTGAAATTCCTTAGCTCTCAGAAGGGCTTAAACCCTAGGCATGGTCGGTGGGTAGAATTCCTCCAGTCTTTCACATTTGTCCTAAAGCATAAGGCTGGAAAGGAAAATAAGGTGGCCGACGCCTTGAGTCGAAGGGTCTCCCTTCTTTCCACTGTTCTGGTAGAGGTCACGAGATTTGACCGCATGAAGGAACTCTATGGAGAGTGTTCTGATTTTAGCCCTGCCTACTCTGCTCTGTCCACTGGACCCTCGACAACCTTTTCTGACTATCTACTCCAGGATGGTTTTCTATTTCGAGGGCAGCAACTCTGTGTCCCGAGGACTTCTGTTCGGGACTTCCTGATTTGGGAAATGCATGATGGAGGTCTTGCTGGTCACTTTGGCCGCAAAAAGACCATCCATTCTGTGGAGGAGCACTTCTATTGGCCTGGCCTGAAGAGAGATGTGGCCAAGATTGTAGCCCAGTGTAGGACATGCACGATGGCCAAATAGGTCAAATAGAACACTGGCCTCTACACTCCTCTCCCCGTTCCTGATCGACCATGGGTTGATGTGAGTATGAATTTTATCCTTGGTTTACCTCGCACTGCTCATAAGCATGATTCCCATCTTTGTTGTCGTTGATATGTTCTCTAAGATGGCCCACTTCATTGCATGTTCCAAAACATCTGATGCATTTAGAGTATCCCATTTATTCTTTGATGAAGTCGTGCGTCTGCATGGTCTCCCCCAAACCATAGTGTCTAACCGAGATGTCCGGTTCACTAGTTACTTCTGGAAAATACTTTGGCACCTAGTTGGCACCAAACTCAAATTCTCCACTGCCTATCACCCACAAATCGATGGGCAAACAGAGGTCGTCAATAGGAGTTTAGGGAATCTCTTGAGGTGTCTCGTAGAGGATCATTCGGGCACTTGGAATCTTCTTTTGTCCAGAGCCGAATTTACATACAATAGATCGGTCAATTGGTCCATCGGTATGAGTCCATTTGAAGTCGTGCATGGCTACAAACCTAAGAAACATGTGGATCTCATTCCCCTTCCCCTCGAGTCTAGGATGTCCAAGTCAGCTGAAGAGTTTGCACAGCATGTCAAGAGTCTGCATGAGTCAATTAGCAGGTAAATCAACCTCAGTAATGAGACTTATAAAAAATTGGCTGATTCGCATATGCGTCACCATGACTTCCAAGAAGGTGACATGGTTATGGTACGGGTTCAACCCGAACGACTGCCCTCGGGAGCCGTTAAAAAGTTACAAGCCCGTAGTGATAGACACTTCTCAATTCTGTGGAAGATTAGCTCCAATGCTTATGTTGTGGACTTACCTCCCGAATATGGGATTAGCGCGACTTTTAATGTGGCAGACCTGGTGATCTACAAAGAACCCACAGCGATTCGTAGTGACCCTTTCGAGCATTCTCCTCCCATTGAGAGTGAGCCCACCCCTGTGCGTCCCACAGCCTCGAGAGTACCGCGCGAGCACATTGAGATGATACTGGATGAGCAGGTGACCACTACACGGAGCAGGGTGTACCAGCGCTACCTTGTCCGCTGGCGGGACCGTCCACCTTCTGATGATTCCTGGATCAGCCGGGAAGATCTCCAGCGCCTCGACCCAGATCTGCTGGAGCACTACCACAGCAGTGTCCCCCCTTACTCGACGGAGTCGAGTTCCAGCCGCCCCGGGAGAGTTGGTGGGGACACTGGGTCCACTACCGGGTCACTACTCGGAGCCGACGCCGCACCGCCCCGACTGCACCGAGCTTATGGCTCGGAGACTCGATTGAAGACCCGACATACTGAGTAGATATGCTTGTGTTATTTATATATCTTTGAGTATTGAGTATTTGTACGTGTGTAAAATACATGTTTTACTACATGTATTCACTTTTGTTTTATTAGGCAATGCTGGTCAAAGTTATTTGTATTTTAATTTTGTTAAACCCACAAAGTCATTAGTGGGTTGGTGGGTTTGTCTTGTTAGGCTAGGGTATAAACCCAATTAGTGGAAGTTAGATGGTATTCATGTTATAGCCTCTCCTATAAATAGGAGGCTAATGGTGTGTTACGAGATATGATGAATTGAATGAAGCTTTGGTTGTACGTGAGAGTTCCCTCTCTTGTGATATTTCCTTCCCTCTTTCTCATTTTGTGAGTTTGAGTGTCGCCCGGTGTGAGATCGTCCGGCGTGAGGCCGAGCTGCGCGAGGTAGTAAGTTATCCGTCCTGTTCGTGATTCCGGAGTTACCGTCGATCCATTTCCACGTCGCCGCCGCGTCACTGTCCAATCGTGGGATCGTGCGCCGCCTACTCGTCCGTTTTCGGAGGGAAGACGTCGTGGAGAGTATATGGGCGACTTGGGGATGACCCAGGCCACGTCGGGACAAGTCCGGTGATAGCGACGCAACGTTCCATCTGTTGGCAAATTCCGCTGCACCAAGAACACCCGCGCACGGGTATCTCGCTCGTGTGTTAGCGATGTGATATTTTGCTCGTGGGTTGGCGATACTCTGGTGAGTCCCGATTGCATTGAGCCATGTCGATCAAGTCTCCGGTTGATTGGGGTGGTTCGTTATGAACTTGATCATTCCGATCTGTAACGGACCTGACGTTATTAGATCACGCTGGGCCTGATGGAATTTGCTGTCCCCCAGTTGGTATTAATTTCATTATTCTGTTATTTGTGGCAGTTTATGATGTGTTTTGGGACCGAGGCAGAAAAGAAAAACCCTCGGAATCAGCCTCAGTACCCTGTGGAATTCGAATGTGCCCTTCTTTGTGCGACAATGCTTTTAATAATTGGTACCTACCTTTGTGGACTCTTATTAGGTACCGAGATTTACGAATGCCCCTTTTGAATAAATGGAGCCCACATAATATTCCCTATAATTAAGTCACTGATTTGCGGGCGTCGTCTTTTGATTTATAACAAACCCAAGTGCACAGATACCGAGCTGCGACATCTCCTGACATGCTAGTCCTGAAGAGAGGTGCTTCGTGGATTGGCATCATATCTCACGCACATCCTAAAGAAGAGGTTAGATTGAGGACTGGAGCTGGCAAACGCACGATGAACCCAAGACCCGACAGGGGCGCATCGAGACCAGCCCAACACTTGGCAACTGTCGACAGCAGCACGATTAACCGGCGTTAACTCCGTGGCCGTGGAACCACCGCAATCCTGATCCGGCCGGGGAGGACGTCGACGCTAGCTCTTTGGTATATTCCCAAGTAGTAATGCAATATCGGTGGTTCACATGAAAAGGGTCCTAATTCACCTTAGCAGCTCCTGTCTGTGGGGGCTTGCTTGAGGCGGACACCGGCTCAGTCCAACACTCGGCTGCAGGCAGCTCTATCACACAGTATTTGCTAGCTACCTAGCTAGCTTGTAGAATTGTTGTAGGGTCATTTTAATTTTTAACTTAGCGTTCATCCTCTTAATTAATATCAAGCCCCCTGACAAACGACCAGAGATATCCATTCGTACAGATTATAATATTCCTTTATTTTTATATAAAATCCCCTTAGAATCATCTTTATCACACAACCCACCCTTCGACTCCAGCGGATGTCGATTGCAAACTTGCGGGGCGCCGCACCTTACAAGAGAGAATAAAACTCGAAACCGGAGCCATGCGAACCCATTTGACTGAAATATCTTTGTGGATAAAAGACGGTACGTATTGCGTCGTATTTTGATGATGCTTTATAGGGCGCGTTGTCTGGAACAGACACGACATTGACTCCATTTTGTAAAAATCATCTCTCGCAAGTGTCAAGAATTTCTCATTGTTTGAAATCTCAAGAAGCAGGCCACCGAGAGTTTCGAGAGATTTGAAAAATTCGACGCATTTGTACCTAGAATCTCTCTCCTCCGGAAATCACCTCCGCACAGAGTCCCACATGTTATTACTATACGCTATTCGATAATATTTAAAATTTATCAAAAATTTTAATCATCGAAATCTCCATCCATCACCGTTTCAAACGCGCCCTTAAAGTCACTACCGTCAGGTGTTGGAGTAGAAATGAGAGAATCTTGATATTTTGTGAAAGATATATATGTCCCAAAACTTACAACGTTGGTAATATCTCGGAGTTCTTCTCCGGAACCCTCGGCGACCTCTCCTGAGCTCACCGGAACCCTAAACCCCCCCCCCTCACTCTCCGACCATTCCCCTCTACAGCTGGCCCCCCTCTCTCCCTTGTTCCCGAAGAGGGAGTGTCCCCTCTGGCACTCCGGAACCCTCGGTGGCCTCTCTCGTGTCACACTGGAACCCTAGTCCATCCACCCTCCTCATCCCAACCTCCTCCTCCCCAGCCAGCCCCTCCTTCCCTGTAAACCCTCGACGAGTCTTGTGGCTCAACAGATTCCTAGCCCTACCCCCCCCACCCTCTTCCTCTAACCCCTTTAACCTTGTCCACCATCCAGTCGCCGGCCTTGCCCTTCCCCCTGGAACCCAAATCCCTCCCTTTTCCCAATCTCCGCATCCACCCCCTTCCGGGTAGCCTCGGCCTCCCCCCAACCCCATCCACCCCGTTCCGAGACCTTTGCTCCCGCGCCCCCCCCCCTCTCCACTGAAGACCCCCCCCCTTTCCTCCTCTCCCAACCCAGCTCTAACCCGTATACTAGTGCCGACCGCAGCCCGTCCACATTAGCCCCCCCCCTTTTTTTTCCTCTGCCCCGCAGATCCTTCCATCCTCCCCCCTGACCCAGCTATCCACCTGTACTTCATGGCAGACAGCGAAGGTGAGCCGATGCAAGAAGATGATGAAACAATCAGGAGGCGCTTCAAAAAATTGATGGTCAGAGAGAAGCCTACAGAGGTGATCGACGTATCAGACTCAGCTCAAGCAGGCCAGGAGCGCTGGAAGTGCTCCCTGGTGGTGAAAATACTATCAAAATATAAAATCAGAGTAGCGGGCCTCAAAGAATGGATGGAAAACCTCTGGAAATCCAAAGGTGAGTGGCAACTCATCGACTACCCGAACGATTCATATCTTGTTAGATTCACCGATCCCCAAGAGGTGGACCTCATATGCAAAAGATCACCCTGATTTTTCAAGAAGGATATTATGTTACTTCAGAGGGGGGAATCATTCATGTCGCCAACTCAATACTCCCTCACAAAAGCCGACCTCTGGGTCCAGATTTATGACCTGCCAGAGGAACTTCTCAATCCTTCCATAGTCAAAATGTTGGCAAACCAACTGGGGGAGCCTTATACTCCTATTCCTAGAGAGATTTCCTCATGGGGTTGGTTCGCGAGGATAAAAGTCTCAGTCAGTATCAACAAGGCACTCAAGACAAGCATTCAAGCTAGGCTCCCAGGAAATTCTACTCGGTCCTTCCAAGTGGCATACGAGCTGTAACGACCCAGATCCTGGATATCAGATATACCCGATAGGATAATCGAATACACATGATACCACTTGAAACCCACGAGGCCTCCCAAGAGCGGTAAAGCTTCGAAGGGAAAAATGATTGTCGTGTAGTACATTGAACTGACAGATATAGCAGTAAGCAATTAAATTTCATTAGACCGGGTTGCTGAAATAGCAGAAATAAAATTACTTTTTAATTAACAGATTACAATTAACAATTATATACTCAGAGTCAAGTCTAAAGGAAAGACATCAAGTCTACCAAGTACAGTCGACAGAGAAGAAAGACGTACCAGAGAGTCGGGGGAAACCCGACGAGGGTACCAGCTGGCCACGACAACACGTAAACCCAGGAGCCACGGAAGCAGAACGAACATCATCTCACCTGAAAAGCAGAGGTGAGCCTCGTGTCACTGGCTCAGTAGGGGTCACGCGGATCCCCACTGAAAAACACGTAGTAACACGTTAAAACTGCAGGTAAACGACAGCAGTAGCCAAACAGGAAAGCTACACTAGAAAGCTGCAAGTCTACACTAGAACGCAGTAAAGGAACAGACGGGTAGCAGGAGTAGAGAGCAAGCTAAGGAAGAGGGGGAAGAGCCCGTGCCAAACAACGGCTACCGAACTAACCTCGGCACCCCAAACTACTCCAAGCAACAGCAGGAAGGCGACTCAGAGCTGACACGGTCAGGAGTTGCCGATCTGTCGACAAAACGCCAGGCCTAAAGTGAAGACATGCAAGGACAACAAGAAAGCCTAGGAAAACCTAGACCGACAACCGACAACATGACCAGAACATCGTGCACACTGCCCCACACACGACTAGACCGTCGCGGAGGTGACAGAACACCGACCTCTAGTACAGCCACATAAAGGCTAACCTGGGAAGGTCACGACGCACAGAAACACCGAGAGTCACGTGTCACGTGACGGGAGTGCCTCTCCACAGCCAGCTGCGTCCACTGACGTCTTATGCTGCACCACCCGTACCGAGCCTAACCACGCCTAACCGAACAGGCGGAGTCTCTGGTACTCGCTGCCAGGACAGCAATCGAGTTCGAGTTCGAGTAACTAGACAGGGGAACGCCCGTCGACGTCTCGTCCAAAGCCCCTGACCACGTGTGCACACACTGGCTCTCGCATAAGCCAGGCCTCTAGCTAGTATTCTCCCCCCGTAGGATGCTACGGTAACCGAGCCGGGAGCCCAGGGAACTAGCTTAGGAACCGTATAACGGGAACACCCCTCCCACCACTCCTGAGGTGGGTCGACAACTGAAAGTCGAGGGTAACAGAAAGTGGAGGATCACGAAACACGGAGACCCAAAACACGAGTGTCGAAGTACAGACATGTTAAACAACCATTGTCAGCCATACTTCCAAGCACCCATGGCGGCACTGACAACTGCTGACCGACTCAGGGCAGGGCAACTAGACCTACCAGCGCAACGATCCTTGAGTCGGATGACTCGAAGGCAAGATCGTCACGAACAGCGGAACAAGCCGCCAATCGGTCTAAAACCTAAGCCAGAGAAAATGACATACTCCGTAAGAACACAACGCACGGAGACCTGAGGGAACACCGAGAACCCTCAGCACACTTGGACACACAGACCGAGGTAAGACAACACCTCGAGATATCCAGAACCAATGTCTCGGGCTGGACAGAAATGCCGAGACACGCAGGGCCACCCGTCAACCCTTGGGTAACCCCCGGTTCACCAGAGCCAGACAACACCGACACAAGCAATCGACACACACACAGCATGCACAAGCACTCCTGGCTGTCCCATCATGGTTACCACCCTCATAGGACGTCAACAGACACCCACAGGTCACAGGCAAACCACAAGACCAAGCCAAGACAAGCAGAAACCGAAAAGGCAATAACAACGCTCTGGCAGAACGGACCGTCATTCAACCGCTAGGCAGACCCAGCAGTCAAGGAACAGCCGCCACGCAACCAGAGGCAAGGGCATTGGCAGTTCTAGATTGCGTCGTTAGGGAACTGTCGCAGTCAGACAAAAGACCATACCCAGTCACCTAACCCGACCGATCCAGAAGACCACTGCCACACAAACACAGCCCTAGAACACAAACCTACGACCGACCAACACATGGGCGAACACCGAACAGCCTAACGGCCATCACGGCCACAACAGGACTGTAACACACCTCCATAGGCGCGTTACTTGCTGTGACGCACCTAGGTAGGGGCGTCAGAGCAACCAGCGCAATGACTGCAACACGAACCACGTAACGCGCCAGGTCAGGCGCGTTACAGCACCTGACGCACCCGGACAGGGCCGTCAGGGCCAACGAACCCGAACTGTAATGCCCCGGGTTTTTTTGGATCCTTGTCCGTGGGTCCCGGATCTATTTTCTTGGAGTGTCTGACTCCGTTGTGTTCGAAATTTTGTTTCAGACATCTTTCGTGTTCGGATCGGCGCGATCCGGAGTTGTTTCGGAGGCCCGGAAGCCTTCCGCGGCTTTTCCGCGTGTGTTTTCCGATTCCCGGTGTGTGTTTCGGTAATTCCTTCGGAACCTCGTTGCGGGTGAACCGGGCCGTTCACCTAGGTGAGTGTGGTACCGTTGCGATCGGTGCGTTCCGAGGATCGCAGAAATGTGATTTTCCTATTTTTGGTATTTTCCGGATTTTCCTATATATATAACCTTTTTCTCTCTCTCCCCTCTCATTTCTCTCCTCTCCCTCTCTCTTCTCACGCTCTCTCCTCTCTCCCACTCTCTCCGGTGGCCGACGGGGTGGAGCGTGGGCGAGGTGGGGACGGCGCGGGTGAGGCACGGGTGAGGATGGGTGAGGATCGAGGCGGTGGAGGCGCGGTGAAGCTCGGCCATGGGTTCGTGGAACGGTGAGGCTTCAATGGCGTTTTCTTCATGGATCGGCGTCCACGGTGCGTCGAATCGTCGGTGGAGGTAGGGAGATGGACCCTCAACCCGCGTACTTCATTTCCCGCGAGTTTTGTAGGCCGTGGTGAGCTGAGCGGGCTTGTTTGGGCATTTTTTGGAAAATGCATGTTTTGGGGTGTGTGAGCCGAATCTTGTGTTTTGATCGTGTTTTTGGGGTTTAAATGGGTCTTCTCGGTGTCAGAGAGGTTGGGGAATGTTTTCCCCTTTTGTTTCCCCTTCACCTGGGGGTGAATGGGGCGTGGAATGGATTTCCCACCGTTTTCCCGTTCTTCCGGTTTCGGACTGAGAACGCGCTAGTCTCAGGTAACGCGTTCTTGAGGGTCGCGCCGCCCCGATGGGGCGCGTTCATCCGAGAAGATGAATAGTTAGGCGGTTCCTGTCGCGCTATAGGGTCCTAGCGCGATCTGCCTAGTCGCGCTAGGGGATCCTAGGGCGTTCTTCCTTGTTGCGCTGTGGGTTCCTAGCGCGACCTGTCTAGTCGCGCTAGGGGATCCTAGCGCGTTCTGTCTTGTCGCACTAGGTGATCCTAGCGCAATCTGTCCTGCTGTCTCGTGCTCCCCTTCGGCCGTGGGTGTCCCGGACAGCCCGTGGAGTTCCGTGACCGTGTCTTTGGGTGTCTGGAGGTCCTGTTTACCTCGATTAGCCTGCCCGTGAGTTTAAGGGTCCGGGTGACCTTCTAGCGTTTCGATGGTGTGGTGTTGGTCTCCGGTAGACCCGGCTATGACCTAGTGGTCGACCTTTGGCCTTGTGAGTGTCCCAGATACCCCGTGGGTTTTGTTACCATATTTTGGGGTGTCTGGAGGTACCGTGTTACCTCGATAAGCATGCCCGTGGGCTTGGTGTGTCCGGGTGACCCCAGGTGTTCCGGGCTGCCGTGTTCTTGCTAGATCGAGTCACCGTGCATTGGTGTGAGTGCGGTGAGGTTTCCCGCAAGTCGTTACTTTTCTAGAAGGTGGCTTCCGAGTGGGCCAAGCGTGTGGCCTTGGACGGTGAGTCCAGTCTCCCAGCCTGGGATTGGAGTTTTCTTAAGTTCCCTCCTCGAGGGATGGGTCTCGGCAGTTGTGAACTGCCTCGTGAGTTATTGCATTGTGGTTTTGGACCTAGGGATTAGGCCAGATTGATGGCTCAGTGCTGTCGTGTGTAACGGTCTCGACCCCGAGTCTTGTGACTCAAAGACCGTTGAGTTTAGTAGGTCTAGTGGACCATCTAGAGTCTGATGGCGTCGTGCCACCTGTTACTCCGTGTTACTCGCAATGGGTGCGTGCGTGGTTTCCTGTGTCCACGTTCTGTGACACGTCCACTAGTCGTAGCCTTCTTACGGCGCGTGTGTGCTGACCCACCTGGGAGTGGTGGAGCGGCTGACCCGAGAGAGACGGTGAGTAGGTTGGTTACCATAGGGCCCCCACGTACAGCCGAGTCCGGGCTTAGGGGGAATTACCAGCTAGAGGACAGGCCTAGGGCGTATGGTCTGAGTGTGCACACAAGGTTGGGGGCGTCGGACGGCGCCGGTAAGCGCGACCCCAACTAGTCCTTGTTCTATGGTACTTGTTACTGAGTGTGACACGGCGGCGACGTGGGAATGGATCGACGGCACTCCAGGACGCGAATAGGATGGGAAGGGATAACTGCTATCTCACACAGCTCGACCTCAAGCCGGACGGTCTCACACCGGGCGACACTCAGATCTCACAAAAATGAGAAGAGAGGGAAGGAAATAACACAATACAATTCACTTCTTTCATTCATTCATATCATATCTCGTAACACTCTTGGCCTTCCTTTATATAGGAGGAGGCTATAGCAACCACACCTTTCAAACTTTACAAATAGCACATATGTCCTTAGTATAATAAAACAAGCTTACTTACCTAACTTTTGACTTGGGGGTTTTAACCAAATAAAATACTCAAAACACACATGTTTATTTGACTATGATTTAGCCTAATAAGACGAAAGTAAAAATACATGTACTAATACATGTATTTTACACACAATACACAAATACGTACAATACAAATACACACAAATAAATATGATGCTCAGGACGCCGAGTCTTCAAACGAGTCGCGGAGCCATAAGCTCGGTGCAGTGGCGGTGCGGTGTCGGCTCCGAGTATTGGGCCCGGTAGTGGACCCGGTGTCCCCACCAACCCTCCCGGGGCGGCTGGAACTCGACTCCGTCGAGTAAGGGGGAACATTGCTGTGGTAGTGCTCCAGCAGGTCTGGATCGAGGCGCTGGAGATCTTCCCGGTTGATCCAGGGATCATCAGAAGGTGGACGGTCTCGCCAGCGGACAAGGTAGCGCTGGTACTCCCTGCTCCGTGTAGTGGTCACCTGCTCATCCAGTATCCTCTCAATATGCTTGCGCGGTGCTCTCAAGGACGTGGGACGCACAGGGGTGGGCTCACTCTCAAGGGGAGGAGAAGGCTCGAAAGGGTCACTAGAAATCGCTGTGGGTTCCTTGTAGGTCACTAGGTTTGCCACATTAAAGGTCGAGCTAATCCCCTCTTCGGGAGGTAAGTCCACAACATGGGCATTGGCGCCAATTTTTCGCATGATTGTGAAGGGACCATCACTACAGGTTTGTAACTTTTCAACGGCTCCCGAGGGGAGCCGTTCGGGCTGGGCCCGTTGTTGATTGTTTGTTTACCTATCTCTTCTTATCTTCTTTCTTTTTTAGTAGTTGATTGTGAGGGTTTTGAAAAATGATATGGCAAGATGATAAACAAACTACCAAAGATCAGCTCAACCTATGCACATGTGAACATGAACCTAGGCAATCAAATCTGACTCTAGCATTGGCACGCTATCTCAATCAAATTACGCTAAGGGAAAAATGAAAACACACGCCGGGGCGTGGAGCAAAGATAAATAAAAACACACCGCTAGGGGTGGAACAATCAAGGAGAATAAATAGATTTGATGAAAAAGACAGCTAGTGCCCAACACTAAGGAAAGTCGTGATCGCCACCAAAGTAAACACAAGTCAAAGACTCGAATATACCTTGGAAATAGGTGGATGAAACACCCGCCCACGGGAGAGAAAACCAAGGAAAGCCTGCAGATCAACTTGCAAATAACGGTCCAAACCCTGTGCGTCGCTTGGAAGTAACGGTCGTACAATAGACCGCCAAAAGGAAATAACGCTCCTGCACCTGACCGTCAGATAACCTACAGTGAAAAGATATGAACTCTTTGAACTCCAACCCTTCCAGCCGGCTAGAAGGCTTGGGCCTCGTGCTAGTGATCCTGTAAAACCTGCCAAGGATGTAGAAAGCAAAACAACACAACCTCAATTAGCCCTCAACATAAGTATAGCATCAATCCCTAAAAAACTTGAGAACATCAAAAGGAGAGGGGATTACCGGGGAGTTGTTGGTTTTTAACCCCTCTGGGCGTTTTTTAAGTTTAGGAGGATATGTGTATGCTTAGCAACAGTGAAAACGTGGAGGAAGAGGAGGGACAATGCTTTTGATTAATAAAACCAAGGGAAACTTGAGCATGCAATGATGATGATCTTGACAAACTAAAACCCAAAATACTCCCTTGACTTGGAAGATGGACGTGGGAGGCAGCTCCTCCTGGATGTAGATGACTCCTGAATTTGGCAGCACTTCATCGTGAATCAAACCTTCCTCCCTTTTTGGTTATGAAATCAAGAGTTCTATTTATAGACTCCCTCAAACCCTCAGGTCGAGTTGAAGATAAATCAGCCAAGAAAGGAGGATAATCCTTAGCAAATCCTTAAGGATAAAATCAACAAGAGTCCAAAGAAACAAACAAGAGGTCCTGAGGATTAGAATTGAAGGAGATAATGCCAATCCAAAACCCTATCTCGTCCACGGAGTAGCAGAGAAAAGGCCTGAACTGTCAGGACTCTCTGAAGGAAGTAACGGCCTTACGATAGACCGCCACTTGGAAATAACGCTCCAAGGCATGACCGTCATATTCAATCTTATCCAAAGGATAAGATCGGCGGGAAGAAGATCTAAACAATAGGACTCTGTAAATAAGTAACGGCCAGGGAATAGGGCGTCATAAGGGAACAACGGCCAGGGAGTAGACCGTTATTATCAAAGGGCAACGAGACCCTAACTCTTGGGACTCTTCAAAGAGTGACGGCCTATGATTCATGCGTTATTATGAAATGACGCGCCTAGTCCAGACCGTTATTATCATTGATTTTCAAGAAAATAGAATGGAGGGATTGCCAAGCTTTTGAACGAAGTGCCACCAGGAACCAGGTCTAATCCAGGAATTGAGACCCAGAAAATAGGCTTCAACTGATTAAAAGAAATTCAATGAAGAGTGAACAACTCGGAGCACCATATTGAATAAATAAGGAGATGACCCGACTTATTGGGTATAAAACGGGTGTCAACAGATGCCCCTCCTTAACGTCCTCTTTGCAGGGGAACGAGCGGAAGTGAAGCGAAAGTGACATGGAACATGAAGATGACGCGGAAATGAAACTGAGTGGATCAAAAAGATGGCGTTAAGGTAAACGACACCCGTTTTTCACCAACAAGCGATAAGAATTTTCTGGAAAAACTTCAAAACTGATCACAAGGAAATAGCTAACCAAAGGACGCAAGTCTGGAGGATTTAATTAACTAAGGAAAGGAAACACGGCTGGCCGCCGGAGGCAACGGAAAGGAAAGATACTAAACTCCAGACAGGAATCTTCAGTCAACCAGATCAAGCGAGCAAATCGAAGGAAACTTTCAAATTCAGAGTGGAATAATTCTCCTTATCCGGGATCAAGAACCACTACAAGAAAAAGTGGCTATAGCGACCGAATTAGAGACCGATTAAATCGGTCGCTAGTCGGTCCCAAATAGAGACCAATTCGGCGACCGAAATAATCGGTCGCATATCTAAGACCGTTTTGGCGACCGAATTTATTTCGGTCTCCAATCGGTCGCTATATTTAGCTCGAATTTATTCCGGTCTCTTTTTTTTCAAAATCGACCGAATTGGAGACCGATGTTGCGACCGAATATATTTCGGTCTCAAATCGGTCGCTGATATGACTGCATTTACCCCGCGACCATCTCCCCCCTGCATTGATAACCCTTCCTCCACCGGAGCTCTCCCCTCCCCCTCCGGCCCCCTCGCCCTCCCCCCCCCCCCTCTGCCTTGCGGCCACGGGCATGGCGAGCGGCGTGGTGGTGGACGGACGCCGGAGCTCGCTGTCTCGGCCAGCCCCGCACCATCCTCGCCGTCGACCTCGTCGGTCCCCGTCGTCCTCGTCGTCACCCTCCTCGGTCTGGTAAGTCCTCTCCCTCTCGATCTCCCCCCCCTCTCCTCTCCCTCCAGCCCCGCGCCTCTCTCCCCCCCCCCTCTCCCTCCCCGCCGGCCATCGACCATGCCCTATTTCTCATTTTTTTTCTTCTTGGAGGGGTTCCAGTGAGGGGGGTTTCGGTGGGAGGGGGTGGCGGGGGAGGTTGGTCTGGGAGGGGGGGTGGAGCTCGGGTGAGGGGGAGGGGGCTCCGCAGGGGAGGGGGAGGGGGCTGCGCAGGGGAGGGGGAGGGGCTCCGGTGGAGGGGAGGGGGCTCCGCAGGGGTGAGGGGGAGGGGGCTCCGGTGGACGGGAGGGGGCTGCGCAGGGGGAGGGGCTCCGGTGGGGTGAGGGGGAGGGGGCTCCGGTGGAGGGGAGGGGGCTGCGCAGGGGGAGGGGCTCCGGTGGAGGGGGGGCTGCGCAGGGGGATGGGCTCCGGTGGAGGGGAGGGGGCTCCGCAGGGGTGAGGGGGAGGGGGCTCCGGTGGAGGGGAGGGGGTTGCGCAGGGGGAGGGGCTCCGGTGGAGGGGGGGCTGCGCAGGGGGAGGGGCTCCGGTGGAGGGGGAGGGGCTCCGGTGGAGGGGCTCCGGTGGAGGGGAGGGGGCTCCGCAGGGGTGAGGGGGAGGGGGCTCCGGTGGACGGGAGGGGGCTGCGCAGGGGGAGGGGCTCCGGTGGGGTGAGGGGGAGGGGGCTCCGGTGGAGGGGAGGGGGCTGCGCAGGGGGAGGGGCTCCGGTGGAGGGGGGGCTGCGCAGGGGGATGGGCTCCGGTGGAGGGGAGGGGGCTCCGCAGGGGTGAGGGGGAGGGGGCTCCGGTGGAGGGGAGGGGGTTGCGCAGGGGGAGGGGCTCCGGTGGAGGGGGGGCTGCGCAGGGGGAGGGGCTCCGGTGGAGGGGGAGGGGCTCCGGTGGAGGGGCTCCGGGGGAGGGGCTATGCTCGTGCAATGAACCTGATTTATTTAAGACTCTTGAGATGGTGTCCACATATCATTTGTTCTCCTGTAAAATAGTGTGAAATATTATAAGATTATCTTTTTAGTTTGTCCGGTCCGTTATTAATGTTCTGGCTTCAATATGCAGTCCATTTATTGTGTCATGTATTTTCCCCAATTCTTATTTTTCGATTTAAAACTGTAGCAAACCCAAAATCCAAGAACTTGAGAACCAACAAATCCAAACATTGGATTATGAGAATTTTAAAGCAAAGGTACAAGATGAACTCTACATATGACCCCATCATTCTTATGAGAACCAAAAATAGTGTAAAAATTCAACAGATGTAATACGTGTCACTAGAGTTTTATTTAAAGACTGAGGCTTAAATAATCATTCCATGGCCTCTTTTTCTATCTGCGTTCTCAAACGCAATCTTAACGTTTGAAGGCACTTTGTCACGACCCGCAAGCGATGGACTAATTTCGTAGGGCCACTTTGATAAAGAAGTAAATCCGATTACGATAGATTAATTAGGGTGAGACGAGTTATTCTTATTTAGTTCGTTTTTTTTTCTTAATCGGAGTCGGTTAGAGATAAAGTTAGGGTATGTGAATTCTTAAAAAGGGGTGAAATAAATCACCCGAGGTGGGTTAGGAGTGGGTCAGTCGGGGTGATATACCCGCCCCTAATTCACTCCAAAAATATCTCGGAGATGACAATCAAATATTACACTAGAGAATCTTAATCATGCCAATGGACAATACTATCACTCTCCAGATCAAATATTCCTGAGCTGTCAACACTTTATTCAAGGAGAAATTCATGGGTAATCTATGTTTTATTCAAGGTCCCTTACCAACTCAGTTTCTGTTTTAATCCGAATTATTTGCCGACTCCTCGTGTCATTTCGGCACAATTTTCTCATTTACGAAGAGAAAATGGCATCTTGTTACCCACAGAGAAAAAAAAAAAGCAAGACAAATGCCATCCAAAAATCTGAGACACACTGATCAGCACTTGAAAATGGAACACCTAAAGACAAAAAGATGGAGGGACATACAAGCAGTTTGGAACCAAAGGTTTACCTGTTGCAAGGTACTCAGGAGCAGCATATCCGTATGTTCCCATGACCCTAGTTGACACATGGCTCTTGTTACCAGTTGGTCCATCTTTTGCCAAGCCAAAGTCGGAAAGCTTGGCATTATAATTTTGTAGGTTTGCAAAGAAGGGATTTGAGAGGCAGAACATCATGACGGGGAACGTTAATCAAGAAAACATATCATCCATCAACTATAAGACAAGGGTCTCCACTTACTGAATCAAGAAGCACATTTGATGTCTTAAAATCCCGATATATAACCTTTGTTTCAGCACCATGCAGAAAGGCCAGCCCCTTTGCGGCTCCAAGAGCAACCTTCATCCTAAGGTTCCAGGAGAGAGGCTGGAAGTATGAACCCCCTGCAGAATCGACATTGTGGGGTTCAAAAACTGATTCAAAAGAACTACGTAGGTAACCATTGGGTAAAAGGTGAGGCCACTGCGCATTGCAATTTTTTTTCTTTAAGAAAACAGGTGCCTAAATGAGTCAGCAAACCAAACGGTGCAGAGAATAATCGAAACAGACATACTCCTAAAAAGATGGTTCTCCAGGCTTCCCCGTGGCATGAACTCATACACCAGCAGCCGGTGGTCATCCTCCAAACAGTACCCTATCAAACTCATAAGGTTGGGATGGTACAGCCGACCAAGAAAATTAACTGAATGTGTTGGATGTTACAATAAAATTCATGTTTTCATTGTGTACATGTATTGTCAATTTCACATGTTATTGCTATGTTTTTAGAATGTGTTAGTATCTTGTCAATATTTAATTAGTTGGGTGTTGTATGTTAGCTGAGATGCGTGGGTGCAACCTAACATTGCACGTATCTTAGGAGAGCGTGTTAAGCCCGTGTCAATCAATCTACCCGTTCAAGACTTTGGGATTGATGTGCACGTTCTCATTTTGAATGATGAGAATGTGTATATCTAACTCAAAGTCTTGAATTGTCCCGTTTGGACAGTCTGTGAATGTTTGATCGCACTTAGGTGGTTAATTACTATATGTGTTTGTGTTGTTTGTTAAAAATTTTGGCTGGATGCGTCTTCTCATTCCTCTCTGATATACCTTTATTGATTTTGATTATTTTCTTAACCACTTATTAGTAAGTGTTTAAGAAAATTTCTTAATCAATAAATATTTTGTGGTATATCGGAGAGGTGTGAGGAGATGCTGCCGAAATTTTTAGCAAATAACACAACACATATAGTAATTAATCGTGCGATCAAACCTTCACAGATGGGTTAAAAAGTGAAAATCTAAATGATATTTCCTTCCTATTTAAAATGGCAGAGATGGACGATGTGAGGAAAGGGTTGGAGTTTTTATTTTGTTAAACATGTTAAAGTTTTGTGTGTTTACATTTCATTTGCATAGGGAAAATGTCTGAAGATCGTTCATGGATGTACCGTAGAGTAGTTAAAATTTGAAATACCGGTCGGATGGCCGTGCCGGTCATTCCAATACGACTTGTGATCGGCGGCGAAGAACAGGGACGAGAAGCCGGCGGCGGCGGATGCGTCGGGTGGTTCTTCCGCCAAGAGGTCTGCTATCCCTGGATTTTTTTTATTTGATTTTTTTGGAGTTTCGTTTCTTTGATTAGTTTTGTTGCGTGCATAAGGGGAGTGCATGGTCCCGCTTGATTAATAAGATAAGATTGTCAGAGGTTTGAGGTGCGGAAGAAGTGCTTAGCACGTTTCTTTGGCAGGTTGCTGTCAGTCTCTGACTAAATCGTACGTGCGTCATACTGGAATTGGAAGCTAGTAACATATATTCTGATCAATGAAGGTGTGAATAGAAAAATGGGAATTGCTTGCACGACCGGATTTTTATTGCTATAAGAATGGTTAACGTTCTTCACCTTTCTTTCTTGTTCTTTTCCTCCCGGAAGGGTTCTGTAATTCTAATGCCTGCTCTTGAAGTCTACTTTTCTCATCTCTTGGAGACATGATGATAGATATAGAGATGTTTAGATATTGGATACCTGCTGGAATATTGCTGCAAATTATGAAATGTACCCCTCCGTTAAATTATAGTAATATAGATGATTAGACATTGGATTGTTATGAACTTCACATGCTTAGCCATTAACTTAAGATTGCTAAATTTTGCTCCTCGGTTTAGTATAAATTTGTACCACAAGCACTCAACCTACCATAAGCATTCGACTCAACTCTCAAAAGGTTTGCAGGGATGCCACTGCTCTGTTTATACAGAAGCTCGTTGTTAATTCTATTCTGCCGTTTGATATAGTCCTACTGAAAGGCGAAAGCACCCCTAATAGCTCCACAAATGGCATTATGTGCATGGAGAGCGATCATGTCAAGCTTTACTCATTGGTGTCTGATTTATTGAGGAGTTATCATCAAGTGTGTCGGCATTATTTGTAGACTTAAATGACACAATTCCATGATGATTGCTTTGTGTAGATCCAATTAAACTGTCAATGTGTGATGATTGCTTTGTAGATTCAAACAGACTGGTTTTATATGCATCAACGCATGGGAGTATGCTATCCATTCTGAACCAGTTAAACTTCCCTATCACTTTGGATCGATCATCATTATCCCTTCTTTCTGACTACACGGATTAACTATTGGTTTTCCAATATTTTGGTTTGCTATTTATCAATGAGTAATTCAATGCGATTTAGCTCCACCACTGTTTCCCAATGATGATGCGAAGGTGATTCTGATCATCTGAGGCATTTCAGTATGGGCTGCTGTTACTATATTCCAATACGACCGGGGAGATGAAAGTGACTTGTCAGAACTGACGGAATCCAAATCGGATGCCCGGTTTGAGCTCGGCGCTCAAACTTCATTTTTAAAATACACTTAGTTCAAATGAACTGTTAGGACGGGTCCGGGGGTCTAAAATTCGAAATACCGGTCGGATGGCCGTGCCGATCATTCCAATACGACCGGGGAGATGAAAGTGACTTGTCAGAACTGACGGAATCCAAATCGGATGCCCGGTTTGAGCTCGGCGCTCAAACTTCATTTTTAAAATACACTTAGTTCAAATGAACTGTTAGGACGGGGCATTTGGTTCTAAAATCTGAAATACCGGTCGGATGGCCGTGCCGATCATTCCAATACGACCGGGGATATGAAAGTGACTTGTCAGAACTGACGGAATCCAAATCGGATGCCCGGTTTGAGCTCGGCGCTCAAACTTCATTTTTAAAATACACTTAGTTCAAATGAACTGTTAGGACGGGGCATTTGGTTCTAAAATCTGAAATACCGGTCGGATGGCCGTGCCGATCATTCCAATACGACCGGGGATATGAAAGTGACTTGTCAGAACTGACGGAATCCAAATCGGATGCCCGGTTTGAGCTCGGCGCTCAAACTTCATTTTTAAAATACACTTAGTTCAAATGAACTGTTAGGACGGGTCCGGGGGTCTAAAATTCGAAATACCGGTCGGATGGCCGTGCCGATCATTCCAATACGACCGGGGAGATGAAAGTGACTTGTCAGAACTGACGGAATCCAAATCGGATGCCCGGTTTGAGCTCGGCGCTCAAACTTCATTTTTAAAATACACTTAGTTCAAATGAACTGTTAGGACGGGGCATTTGGTTCTAAAATCTGAAATACCGGTCGGATGGTCGTGCCGATCATTCCAATACGACCGGGGAGATGAAAGTGACTTGTCAGAACTGACGGAATCCAAATCGGATGCCCGGTTTGAGCTCGGCGCTCAAACTTCATTTTTAAAATACACTTAGTTCAAATGAACTGTTAGGACGGGTCCGGGGGTCTAAAATTCGAAATACCGGTCGGATGGCCGTGCCGATCATTCCAATACGACCGGGGAGATGAAAGTGACTTGTCAGAACTGACGGAATCCAAATCGGATGCCCGGTTTGAGCTCGGCGCTCAAACTTCATTTTTAAAATACACTTAGTTCAAATGAACTGTTAGGACGGGGCATTTGGTTCTAAAATCTGAAATACCGGTCGGATGGCCGTGCCGATCATTCCAATACGACCGGGGAGATGAAAGCGACTTGTCAGAACTGACGGAATCCAAATCGGATGCCCGGTTTGAGCTCGGCGCTCAAACTTCATTTTTAAAATACACTTAGTTCAAATGAACTGTTAGGACGGGTCCGGGGGTCTAAAATTTGAAATACCGGTCGGATGGCCGTGCCGATCATTCCAATACGACCGGGGAGATGAAAGTGACTTGTCAGAACTGACGGAATCCAAATCGGATGCCCGGTTTGAGCTCGGCGCTCAAACTTCATTTTTAAAATACAAGATGAAATTTGAACTTATATTGTGTGTGTGTATTTATATATATGAAAATGAGCTGGCTTAAACTATTGGCATACTCTTGTTAATGCTTGATTTCTTTATTAAGTCTTGTTAATGCTTGATTTCTTTATTAAGGATTTGATTATAATTTTTTTAAATGATATACAGGATCATCCGTCGCGAGATGTTGGACGAGACGACGACCAGGATGATGTTGGACGAGACGACGACCAGGATGAGACATATGTGGAGGATTTGTGATTTTATTTTAGTTGTGTATGTTGTCATTTTATTATTATGGATGTATGATTAATTTGTGATTTTATTTTAATTGTGTGTAATTTGAGGTTCGTGGAGATTGTGATCCGTGTAGTTGATTTATTATTGTTTTATGAAATTGTTATTTATCAGGTGTTTGTATGTGATGAATTTGAGATTTGTCGATATTGTTGTCTGTGTAGTTGATTTTATATTTATGTTATGAATTTGTTATTTATCAGGTAATTTATTTATCAGTTTAAATAAATTTTTAAAAAAAAAATAATGCAAAATTAGCGACCGCATGGAGACTTAATTGCGACCGAATAGCGACTATACGTTATATTTCTTTTATTAAATAATTATACTTGGCGACCGACTGGCGACCGAATCGAGACCGAATAAATCCGATAGGTTAATTTTATTTTTAAAAATACAACATAATTAGAGACCGAATAGCGACCGAATTGAGACCGACTTAATTAGCGACCGATCAGGCGACCGATTATAATCGGTCTCTGTTAACGACTGATACTGCGACCGAATTATGTCGGTCGCTATATAGCGACTAGTATATAGCGACCGACATATTCGGTCGCTAGATAGTCTCTGTTCGGTCGCAATGAAGATTTGCGACCGATCTAAGACTGAATAGCGACCGCTAGGTCGGTCGCTATCCGCGATTTTTCTTGTAGTGAACACAGCTGTTCACCGTCAATGAGACCTCTTGACCAAATGAAGCTCATGAATGCTCAAAGGATGCGTATGATGCATGCTGGGCTAAAGAAAAACAAATCTTCAAAGCAAATGCAAAGAAAGATAAAATATCAAATACTCGAGAATAATATTGCTAGATTGGAGAAACCAGAGTCAAGACACTATCTGCAACCACGGCGTGCAAGATAGAACCATCATCCCCAACTTTTCCAACCTAACGGCCTGTCCAACGATTATTCATGTGAACTTAGATCATCATCATTTTTGTTTAAGGGGAACATCAGATCCCAGGACACCTGAATGACAAGCCGGTTCTCGAGGTAATACATCATAGATAACATATAGTAATGCATTAAGGGATAAGGGAACGAGATACAATACCTGACTTACCTGCTTGACGGACGGCGAAGCGTGCCTTCTGTTCATAGTTCCAACAATAATCCATCAAAATAAGAGTTTAGGCATAACCAATGTCTGTGCAAAAAGTACCCATAAGGAACAACATGATAGACAATAGGAATATTCAAGTATTAATTGGACCATTCATTCATCAAGAAACTTGCAAGCATATAACGGCCTGACTCAAGAGCGTCACATGAAAATGACGGATTAAGCCTAGTCCGTCAACACCAAGTCGGTTCAAATTCTTCAATAAAACAGTCAGTCACAAATGACGGCCTTAGAGGGGAGCGTCAAGACGATGTGACGGTCTAACGATAGACCGTCGCTTCTCCTGAGTTTTCAAAAAAAAACAAACCGAACGGCTTCGGTCTCATTCCATACACTCAACCCCCCAAAACACCAAACCAGAAAAACCCACCGGCGATCTCCACCTCCACCTCCCAATGGCCGGCGACGAGGCACCGCAGCCACCACCTCAGAAGAGAGGGAGAGGAAAGAAGATGGCTATACGGCGGCTTCGCCGCCGGATCGAACGGGAGGTGATCCCGCCGGCGGAAGCGGAACAACCGACGAGGGGAGATCAAACGGAAGAAGAAGAAGTTCCCACGACTACGGGGGACGAGGGGGAAGTTCCCTTGGGTGCAGAGGAGCCCAAGGAACCATAGAAGAAGAAGAAGAGAGCCATGGACCACGAGGTAGGCCCTCCGCCCTAATTTTCAAATTTTGATTTTTTATGTTCTTAATTCATGTGTGCATGTGGGGAATGAGGGTAGAAATGGGTCTACGAACCCACTAGGAGTCATTGTAGGCCCTTTGGCCAAAGTGGGAAACCACAAGAATGCAAGGGAAAAAAATCCCAACCAGCAGACGAAGTGACGGTCCTGCCAGCGACCGTCACTACCCTGACGCTCCATCCTGGGTGCGTCAGAAACAAGTAACGCCCTAACACAGGGCCGTTACTTCTGCCAGGGATTCAAACTATTTTCTAGGGTTTTCAATTTTCAATTTTTGTTTTGTTTTCAATTATGAATGTTTATGCCATGATTATATGATGCAAAAATGGACTAACTAATGATCTAATATGCAATGCAGGGAAAGAGGAGATCACGGATCTCCTGGCTTCAGATCCGGGCGGTGTACCAGGCACTGCCCGACTACCAGAGGGAGAGACTTGCCGAGATGGGATTCGCCGAGGTGCTCAGCATCGAGGTGATCCGGATGGATACGCCACTGCTATACGCACTTCATGAGAGATGGGACCCGATCAGCCGTGCTTTCATCTTCCCGTGGGGCCACATGATCCCCACATTGGAAGACATAGCGAGGATTACAGGATTAAGAGTCCACAGCTCCGCAGTGACAGGATGGACGTACGGGGACTACCGGGAGATAGCGCAGCAGCTGCTGGGGTTGGACCTGATCAGGCCGGGTCAGTCCTCTTCCCAGCTCGCGAGATCGGTGCTGCAGGAAAGTTTGGGATTGAGGGGAGCGGCAATCACCGTAGGAGAGTTGCCGGAAGAGCATCTGGGCAGGGTGATTGACCAGGTGCGCCCTCGCGTGGCGGCAGAGGCAGGGGCAGAGGGAGATAGAGTGCTCAGGCGCTTCCTGATGCTACTGTTCGGGAAACTCCTGTTCGCGACTCGGGCAGATGTCATCAGCTGCAGATTGCTGCCGCTGCTAGAGGATCTGGGCAGAGTGAGGAAGTATGCATGGGGGGCAGCGGTACTAGCATTCCTGTTCGACTCCCTGAGCACCACGGACCGGCAGACCATGCTGGGCGGCTTCTCGCCTTTCCTACAGGTAAATGCATTTTAAATGCTTTCTACTATGCCATGTTTATGCAATGCAGTGATTTATGCAAAATGTCTTATGCAAATGATTCGACTGACTTGATCTCTAAATGCAGGTCTGGAGCTACATGTACCTCCCGGGCATTGGGAGAGGTACATTACTCCATCCCGGCCTCATACCAATTGCGAGGCGATGGTCGGTGGCGAGGGACACGGGATCGATCCTCAGATTGACCCGGACGATCCAGGACGACCTGGACGCCTACCCACACACATCGGTAAGCCCGAGACTCAAAATGATTTCTATATGCTTCTATATGCTGACAAATGCTGACAAATGGATGAAATGAATGAAATGCTTTCAGGTGAGATGGACCCCGTACCGCAGCGAGGGCTACACAGGACAGCCGTGGGTGGAGGCGTCCTTATCGTACCGGGGGCGAGACATATGGTTGCATTGCATCCATATCATCGAGCCTCTGCACTACAGGCTGATCCTGCGGACTCGGGGACTACACCAGCCCGAGGTGGCCTTTCCACATCGCAACGATGACCGCCCAGGCAAGTCGGCGAGGGGCATCAGTGGGAGTGTGGATTGGCGCGCCCGGAAGGCGAAGTACGTCCTCGACTGGAGGCAGCGAGGCAGGGCCGTGAAAGAGCGGGACGAGAGCGACGAGGCCTACCTGAAGGCCTTCGCTCGACACTACGGCGACCGGGTATACCGAGGTACCCGACGACCGGTATGCAATTCTAAACTAAGAAACTCTTTCTTATATGATGCAATGTGGAGGTGACATGCTGGCTTATGCTTTCTACATGCAGCTCGATCCTGAGGGGCGGATAGCTGAGCTAGAGGGACTACTCCACTCTACCATCCTGCAGCGGGATGAGTACCGGACTGCTCTGGAGCTCCTGGTGAGATTCTAAATGCTCATGATATGACTATGATTATGCATGATGCTAATGCTTCGGCTATGACAATGCAGCGGGCAGAGGGAGCTCAACGAGCGGGACCGGATGCCCCATCGTCGTCCTCGCAGCCTGCGGGAGACAAGGCTGGGCGAGATGCTGATTTTGCTCGGGCGGTCGCCCGGGCCGAGGAGGCGGAGGCCACCCTCGCGGAGCGGGTAAGATACTTACATGCTTTTTGATTATGCTTATGCTAATTAAATTTATACGACTAACCCATATACAATGCAATGCAATCTACAGGCGATAGAGCTGGCAGCGGCAGTGGCGGAGGCCACTCAGGCGAGGGCAGAGGTAGAGAGGAGCCGGGCCGAGACTGATCGAGCTCGAGCAGAGACGGAGCTCGTGCGGGCAGAGATAGCCCGACTGAGAGCGGAGACCCCTCGTCATGCGGACGACGTGGAGATGGAGCGACTTCGGGCAGATTTAGCACGGGCGCAGGCCGAGGTGAAGGACCTTCGCCTTGGGACCGCGGATCTTGATCGCTACCGGACCGAGGCACGGGAGACGCGACGCCAGATCTTCACACTGAAGATCAGGCTGCAGACCATGGAGCAGACAGTCCGGATGCTAGGCCGGGCACCAGAGCGGAGTTCTTCCCGGAGCGGGGCTCATAGGAGTGCTGCCCCTAGTGGCTCGGTTGGGGATTTCCTAGTTAGTTCCGCCGGCCAACAGAAAAATGAGAGGGCGGAGAGAGGACAGCATGAGGAGAGTGCTTCCATAGCACCGCCACCTCCGAGGAGACCAGAGGATGGGGAGGATGAGGGTGGCCCAGCGGATAAGCCGGCCGAATGATGCCTTTTCTTATGTTTTCTTTTTATTTGTATAGAATCTTTGGTTAAAATGGAATGAAATTATCTTTTTCATTTTTCTGTTTTAATTTGATGCGAGCGTGAATGGATGAATGAGATGTACAGGATGGATAAAATGTGGATGAATGAATGAGATGTATGCCGGAATGTATGTATGAAAATGGGAAGAAGATGAGGTGTATAAATGTGAAAGACCGCCAGGTCTAGTCAAGGATTAAAGGAATAGCTTGAACCCAGCAGCAGAGAAAGTGACGGTCCAAGATCTGACCGTCATAATCAAGCGACGCTCTGGTGAGAGACCGTTAATCATCAGAGGCCCACACGGGCTGTGGGGCTTCAGGATAAACGACGGCCAATGGATGGTGCGTCAGAGACAGATAACGGCCAAGGCTCAGACCGTTGATCATGGCAGAACGTTAGTTGGGCAGGGCAACTAGCAGGAAAATGTGACGGTCCGAAGGGGATGCGTCAGAATCAAGAGACGGTCAGAAGTAAGACCGTCAGGAAGCGTTTTAGCCCAGAAGAGAAAGAACCAAGTGGCTAAGAATGTGACGGCTCAGGGATAGAGCGTTACAGAAAGCGACGGTAGACCCTACGGCCGTTACTCTCCACAGAACATGATCCGGGGAACTGAAACCCACAGAGAATGCGACGGTCGAGTGATGGCGCGTTAGAGTGGAGTGACGGCCATGCGATGGACCGTTAGAGTCTGGGTCGCAATCCGAATCGGATTGAGCCGAGATAACTAAAACCCGAGGTTTAGCCACTTAAATCACCGCTAGGACTTATCCTAATTGAAGATAAAGCCTTCTAGCCCGGGTCTTACCCTTCCAACGTTAAATACAAGCCTTGGTAACTTAAAACCTTAATCAAAATCGCAGTTTTGCTAAAACCTCTGTTCTAGGGTTTGAAGAGCCCTCTCTAAAGGGCAGAAAATATGATGAAGAGGAGCTTCGAGGTGATGGCTATGGAGGAGAAAGCCCACACCGGCCCTAAAGCTGCAAGGAAGGAACATGGAGAGCTCCAACGGCTAACCTCAATCCCCAAGCATCTAAGCTCTAATGTCCAAAGGGTGGTAAGCTTGCATGACTTCATCCAAAGTTCAGATTTTTTTTTTGCTGCACTTTAATTTTCTTCATAACCTTCCTTCTTCTTTTCTTCTTCAAGCCTCTTCCTGGCCCAAGGTGTTACTCCAACCTGAAGTGGGTGGCTCCCATGGTAAAGGCACTCTCTTTAGAGGTGGTATCAATCCTCAAAGCGTGGCACCTCCAACCCCTCTTGGTTCTAGGCAAAAACTTTCAGAAATTGTCTTTAGATTGGCCATGCCTTTCAGCCCTTGTGGAACTATGGCATCCACAAACTCATACCCTCATCTTCCCTTCCTTTGAAGCAACCGTCCTATTGGAGGAGGTAGAGACCTACCTAGCCCTTCCTAAGACTAAGGTGGGGGATGAGGATCGGGTTTGCTATACAATAGAACCTATTGATCCGTCCTTGATCTTAAGCGACTTCATTCATAACCCAAAGGACGTGCGGACCATGATCAGCCCGCGCCACATTCACTTGATCCCTATGGCACAATGGATAGTGTCTCACTATAAAAACAACTGGGAGAGACACGAAGCAATAGCCAAGGCGACAGCGGTTTGCTTGTGCGGGGTCTTCCTTTTCTCCACAACCGACCACCTCTTAGATATCCAAAATCTTAGCATTATTAGCGGATTGTGGCGGGGTATGTCTATTTCTCAAGCGGTCCTCTCATACCTCTATGAAGGACTAAGCTCGGCTTGCCTTGGAGGGCCTTTGTTCGGTTCCATGATACTCCTTGAGTGTTGGATAGGAGTGAGAATCAAATTCCTTCCCAAGGAAGATATAACTTCGGCGAGCCGGATCTTTGGGAGCCACCCCCTCTTCTTCATTGGAGGGGCTTTTGGATATTCTTCTCATGTTGAATGCAGGACGGCGGATAAGAAAACGCGTGATGAATGGCGCCTCTTCTTCAATGCTTTGCCTCTTGAAAGGTTCATCATGCGACCAAGCGTTCTTCGAAGCATTCTTCTTATAATACCGCGGCGTCAAGGCCTGGACCTCCAGCTAGTTGGAAACACTACCATGGCGATCTACAACCCGCACCGATGCCACCTTCAGATCGGATTACCTCGAATCAGTGTTTCTGCACTATCGCACTACCCTCCCCTCCTACCTAGGAAGATGGGGACCGAGGAAGATGAAAGAGCGATCCGGAACGCGCTGACCATGTGGGAGATCAGCAAGGTGCGCCCGTGGCAGGCAGAAGTTGAAGAAAACGACGAAACACGCCGAGATTACTTGAAAGAGTTGAGAAGAATCCGCCCTCTTGCGGATAAGAAGTTGAATGTACTTTGATTTTCCTTTGCTTATGAAAGATGTTATGAGATTGCCACTCAGAACTTGGTTTATCATGAATTACATTTTATTAAGCTTGCTTGAATGAGATGAGATTGCCTCAATTGAAAGAACTTGAGTTGTGTGCTTTGGAAGATTAGATTGATGTGAATAATCAGAGTTTCTGGGGGGAGTAACGGATGTACTCTGGCGCGTTATTTGGAAACGACGGTCTGAAGTAGGCCGTCATAAGGGAAGTAACAGGAACTCAATCTCTGAAGGAGGTGACGGATGGATCTTGGGCCGTTATTTCAAAGTAACGGTATGTTCCCAGACCGTCATGATGATGGTTTAATTGAAAGGAAGAAGGCCCACGCCTGAAGGAAGTGACGGTCCGAGACGGGCCCGTTACATGACTTTAACGGTCTGATGCTGGCGCGTTACACACCTGAACCTGCATAGTTGTGAGCTTTTACCTTTGGGCTTGCCCCTGTACTCTGCACACACTTAGACATGGAACAAGTTAGATCCGTTCTTAGACTCAACCCCTTGCCTCGAAGCAAGTTAGATAATGACCGTTTCTTGATATTTGGTCAAGGGGTGGAGCCTTATTAAATAGGCGAAAACATAATGAAAATGCGATGCATGTTATGCAGATGATGGAAGTATTGAATGCTTTTGAAAAGATTTGATTTGTTTGGATTTTTTTGAAATATTTGATGTTTTTGGATTTTGAAAACATTTGATTGTTTTTGGATTTTGAAACATATTTGATGTTTTTGGATTTTGAAACATATTTGATGTTTTTGGATTTTGAAACACCAGTGCCTTTCTAGCAACACGAGACCTCCCTTGTTTTTAGCTTGAGTCTCGAGACCGGCGTGCAAATAGCGTGACAACCCCTGGCCGAGACCTGATCATCGTGACGGTGTTTTTACCAAAGCCATACCTAGGGTACTCGTCTCAGTCCTAAAAAGAAAAAAGGAATATGGGTGTAAGCTTAGGCCAGATATAGAAGTTTTTAGAACTTGATTCCCTCACCGTACAACCTTATTAGAGATTTGGTCTGTTGTGCCGGGGCTTTTTTATGTCCGTCATCGAACCTTTATCCACTTAGGTATGCATGCGACCGGGCTCATAACGTCCCGCGGGGAACTGTACTGCCACTCTTGTCATGCCTAATTTCTTTTCTTTTGGAGCTTTTGAGAATTCATTCACAGACCTTGAGGTGATGTTTTTTTTGATTTCATGGTAAAGAGCACTCCTTTGCTTTTCTTTTCTTTACTTTCTTGTGGAGTCAGGTCATAACGGACTTGCCCCTATTTGAGACCTCTTCTCGTTAGGGAGTTTGGATCGGTTGTCTCCTTCTTATTTACTCCTTGCCCCTGGATGCAGCCGAAGAATGAAACGTACAGGGACTTTGACTTTCCCCCAAAGCATGGCCGAGGAAAAACGGTGTCTTTTTAAGCAAGGAACCCGACCAGGGGCGTCGTGTAGTGTGTGTTTGCCTTACTCAAGACTCTCTTTTGAAGATAGGGAGGCATTTCTTATTGCCGGAAAAGTACATGGTTTAGATTTTTAAGGAAAGAAACGCTTAAGATACAACCCATTCCACGGGTGAGAGAGCTCCTCACCTTCCGCGTTGATTAGACGATAAGCATTCCCTGAATAAGTTCTTTTATTACAAACGGTCCTTCCCAGTTAGGTTACAATTTAGACCTAGGACCTGTAGACCGAATGAATTTGCGTTTCAAAACCATTTCACCCTTGCAAAATTTTCGTTCAATTACCTTCTTTTGAAAATAACGCGAAACTCTCTTTTGATAAACAGATACGTGATCGGCCGCATTCATCCTCTTCTCATCTAGGAGTTCCAGTTGGATCAGCAACGCCTCTCGACGTTCATCGAGATTAAGTTCCTTATCGAGCTGTACACTGAGTGAAGGGATTAAGATCTCATATGGGAGCACCGCCTCCATCCCGTAGGTTAGAGAATAGGGGGTTTGTCCCGTAGGAGTACGGACGGAGGTGCGGTAAGCCCACAGAGCTTCCACCAATCTTTCAGGCAAATCAGAAAATTTGTGTGCTTCACATGTTTTCTTAATGATTTTAAGAAGAGTTTTATTAGTGGCTTCGGCTTGACCGTTGCCTTGAGGGTAATATGGTGATGAATGATGCAATGTAATTTTGAATTTCTTACAGAGGTCTTTAAGCTCCTGGGAGACAAACTGGGGCCCGTTGTCGGTGATGATGCTGCTTGGCACTCCGAACCGCGAGATGATATTCTTCATGATGAAGCGGCACACCGTTGTAGCTTTGATCTCTACGTACGCCTCGGCTTCGGCCCATTTGGTGAAGTACTCAGTTGCTGTGAGAATGAAGGATTTCTGCTTGATCTGAGAATTAGGATCACCGAGTGGGCCGACGACGTCGAAAGCCCACATAGAGAATGGCCAAGGAGCAGTCATAGGATGAAGAGATGAAGCTGGAGAGTGGATTTTATCAGCATGGAGTTGGCATTTAAGACACCTCCGGACATAGAGGGAGCAATCTTCCTCCAGAGTGGGCCAATAGTAGCCCTGCCTAAGAATCTTCTTTGCTAGAGCCTGGCCATTGACATGACCTCCACACTCGCTAGAATGTGCTGCTTCTGCTACTTTCCAAGCTTCCACATCATCTAGGCATCTCATGAGCATTCCGTTAGTAGCGCGCCGGTATAGTTCTCCTGCAATGATAGTGTACTTTGCAGCGGCTCTTCTTATTGCTTTGCGCTGCTCAGCTCTTGCCCCTTCTGGGAATGCCCCTTCTCTGCAAAATAACTCGATTTCATGGTACCAAGGTAATTCTTCCTCATCCAAAATTTCTTCTAGTTCTGCTAATGATACCTCCTTGAGATCTTCCTTTTCAGCTCTCACTTCTGCAGACTTCCTAAGGTTGGTGAACCAAGGATCCTGGAGAGAGGGTGCGTCCATCCTCTGGACGACGACGGTCTCAGTACTACGACTGAGAGGGAAGGATAAGGAGGAGGCCAGAGATGCCAATGCATCCGCCAGAATGTTCAGAGAACGGGGAGTATGGATATAGATTAGCTTGCGGAATCGCTTAGCGATGAGCGTGACCAAATCTTGGTAGGGTTTGAGCTTGGGGTCACGGGTACGGTAAGTGGACAGAACTTGCCGTAAGACGAGCTGAGAGTCTCCTATGATGTTTAAATAACGCGCGCCTAAGAGATAGGCGTGCTTCAAGCCGGCCAGGAGAGCCTCATACTCAGCGATGTTGTTGGTAGCAGGAAATCGAAGTTGATAAGCGAAGGGGATGGTTACTCCCTCAGGAGTAAGCAGGACAGCACCGATCCCTTGGCCCTGTGAGTTAAGCGCACCATCAAAATGCAGAGACCAGAAGGGATGCTGAGAAAGGACAGAGAGATGCTCATCAGGAAAATCGTCCTGAATAGAGTCGGTGTGAGGAATAGGGAGATGCGCAAGATGCTCAGCGATGGCATATCCTTTGACTGCCTTCTGAACGACAAAGGTGATATCGAATTGAGAGAGGAAGCTCTGCCAGCGAGCTAACCTACTAGAAAGAACGGGCTTTTCTAAGAGATAACGGATCGGGTCCATTCTAGAGATCAGCCAAACTGGGTGGGCGAGAAAGTAATGTTTAAGCTTCTGAACTACCCACACTAAGGCGGCACAAGTCTTCTCCATAGCGGTGTACCTGGATTCAGCTGGATTAAACAACCGAGAAAGATAGTACGCAGCCCGCTCTTTTCCTTCATCATCCACTTGTGCTAAAACTGCCCCTAGGGAGTCCTCAATGACCGAGATGTATAGGATCAGGGGTTTCCCAGGGACAGGAGGTTGCAAAACCGGGGGATTGGATAGATATTCCTTGAGGTCCTCATAGGCCTTTTGACAATCTTGATTCCATTCGAACTTGACCCCTGCCTTGAGCAATTCATAAAACGGACGGCACCTTTGAGAATGCTGGGATATGAATCTTCTAATGAATTGCAATCTACCAATCAGTCCTCGAAGTTTCGTAATGTTCTTCGACGGAGGCATATCCATGACGGCCTGTGCTTTGTTAGGATCAATCTGGATCCCTCGTTTGCTCACTATGAAACCTAGCAGCTTCTCCGAGGAGACTCCGAATACACACTTCTTCGGATTCATCTTTAGCTTGTACTCCCTGGCTCTCTGCAGCACTTTAGCCAAAATAGAGGGGTGTTCTTCCACTACAAGAAAAATCGCGGATAGCGACCGACCTAGCGGTCGCTATTCAGTCGTAGATCGGTCGCAAATCTGCATTGCGACCGAACAGAGACTATCTAGCGACCGAACATGTCGGTCGCTATATACTAGTCGCTATATAGCGACCGACATAATTCGGTCGCAGTATCAGTCGTTACCAGAGACCGATTATAATCGGTCGCCCGATCGGTCGCTAATTAGTCGGTCTCAATTCGGTCGCTATTCGGTCTCTAATTATGTTGTATTTTTAAAAATAAAATTAACCTATCGGATTTATTCGGTCTCAATTCGGTCGCCAGTCGGTCGCCAAGTATAATTATTTAATAAAAGAAATATAACGTATAGTCGCTATTCGGTCGCAATTCAGTCTCCATGCGGTCGCTAATTTTGCATTATTTTTTTTTTAAAAATTTATTTAAACTGATAAATAAATTACCTGATAAATAACAAATTCATAACATAAATATAAAATCAACTACACAGACAACAATATCGACAAATCTCAAATTCATCACATACAAACACCTGATAAATAACAATTTCATAAAACAATAATAAATCAACTACACGGATCACAATCTCCACGAACCTCAAATTACACACAATTAAAATAAAATCACAAATTAATCATACATCCATAATAATAAAATGACAACATACACAACTAAAATAAAATCACAAATCCTCCACATATGTCTCATCCTGGTCGTCGTCTCGTCCAACATCATCCTGGTCGTCGTCTCGTCCAACATCTCGCGACGGATGATCCTGTATATCATTTAAAAAAATTATAATCAAATCCTTAATAAAGAAATCAAGCATTAACAAGACTTAATAAAGAAATCAAGCATTAACAAGAGTATGCCAATAGTTTAAGCCAGCTCATTTTCATATATATAAATACACACACACAATATAAGTTCAAATTTCATCTTGTATTTTAAAAATGAAGTTTGAGCGCCGAGCTCAAACCGGGCATCCGATTTGGATTCCGTCAGTTCTGACAAGTCACTTTCATCTCCCCGGTCGTATTGGAATGATCGGCACGGCCATCCGACCGGTATTTCGAATTTTAGACCCCCGGACCCGTCCTAACAGTTCATTTGAACTAAGTGTATTTTAAAAATGAAGTTTGAGCGCCGAGCTCAAACCGGGCATCCGATTTGGATTCCGTCAGTTCTGACAAGTCACTTTCATCTCCCCGGTCGTATTGGAATGATCGGCACGGCCATCCGACCGGTATTTCAGATTTTAGAACCAAATGCCCCGTCCTAACAGTTCATTTGAACTAAGTGTATTTTAAAAATGAAGTTTGAGCGCCGAGCTCAAACCGGGCATCCGATTTGGATTCCGTCAGTTCTGACAAGTCATTAATATCTCCCCGGTCGTATTGGAATGACCGGCACGGCCATCCGACCGGTATTTCAGATTTTAGACCCCCGGACCCGTCCTAACAGTTCATTTGAAATAAGTGTATTTTAAAAATGAAGTTTGAGCGCCGAGCTCAAACCGGGCATCCGATTTGGATTCCGTCAGTTCTGACAAGTCACTTTCATCTCCCCGGTCGTATTGGAATGACCGGCACGGCCATCCGACCGGTATTTCAGATTTTAGAACCAAATGCCCCGTCCTAACAGTTCATTTGAACTAAGTGTATTTTAAAAATGAAGTTTGAGCGCCGAGCTCAAACCGGGCATCCGATTTGGATTCCGTCAGTTCTGACAAGTCATTAATATCTCCCCGGTCGTATTGGAATGACCGGCACGGCCATCCGACCGGTATTTCAGATTTTAGACCCCCGGACCCGTCCTAACAGTTCATTTGAAATAAGTGTATTTTAAAAATGAAGTTTGAGCGCCGAGCTCAAACCGGGCATCCGATTTGGATTCCGTCAGTTCTGACAAGTCACTTTCATCTCCCCGGTCGTATTGGAATGACCGGCACGGCCATCCGACCGGTATTTCAGATTTTAGAACCAAATGCCCCGTCCTAACAGTTCATTTGAACTAAGTGTATTTTAAAAATGAAGTTTGAGCGCCGAGCTCAAACCGGGCATCCGATTTGGATTCCGTCAGTTCTGACAAGTCATTAATATCTCCCCGGTCGTATTGGAATGACCGGCACGGCCATCCGACCGGTATTTCAGATTTTAGACCCCCGGACCCGTCCTAACAGTTCATTTGAAATAAGTGTATTTTAAAAATGAAGTTTGAGCGCCGAGCTCAAACCGGGCATCCGATTTGGATTCCGTCAGTTCTGACAAGTCACTTTCATCTCCCCGGTCGTATTGGAATGACCGGCACGGCCATCCGACCGGTATTTCAGATTTTAGAACCAAATGCCCCGTCCTAACAGTTCATTTGAACTAAGTGTATTTTAAAAATGAAGTTTGAGCGCCGAGCTCAAACCGGGCATCCGATTTGGATTCCGTCAGTTCTGACAAGTCATTAATATCTCCCCGGTCGTATTGGAATGACCGGCACGGCCATCCGACCGGTATTTCAGATTTTAGACCCCCGGACCCGTCCTAACAGTTCATTTGAAATAAGTGTATTTTAAAAATGAAGTTTGAGCGCCGAGCTCAAACCGGGCATCCGATTTGGATTCCGTCAGTTCTGACAAGTCACTTTCATCTCCCCGGTCGTATTGGAATGACCGGCACGGCCATCCGACCGGTATTTCAGATTTTAGAACCAAATGCCCCGTCCTAACAGTTCATTTGAACTAAGTGTATTTTAAAAATGAAGTTTGAGCGCCGAGCTCAAACCGGGCATCCGATTTGGATTCCGTCAGTTCTGACAAGTCATTAATATCTCCCCGGTCGTATTGGAATGACCGGCACGGCCATCCGACCGGTATTTCAGATTTTAGACCCCCGGACCCGTCCTAACAGTTCATTTGAAATAAGTGTATTTTAAAAATGAAGTTTGAGCGCCGAGCTCAAACCGGGCATCCGATTTGGATTCCGTCAGTTCTGACAAGTCACTTTCATCTCCCCGGTCGTATTGGAATGACCGGCACGGCCATCCGACCGGTATTTCAGATTTTAGAACCAAATGCATAAGTTGCTGCTTCTCGCTGCCTCCATTCAGGTTTGTTAATGTTTTCTTCTATGAATGGCATAACAAGAGGCACAATGTCATCTCCCACGGTCCGTGCAACCAAACCCAAGCATGTTCCTCCAGCCATTGCAAGATTCCAAACTCCTTCATCCTGATCTTGGTCGTCTTCTTGCTTAAGGAGTGTCTCCAACAGCATAGGGACAAGCGCAGGTAGTGCCTGCTTGATAAAATAAAAGCAAGGGGTGTCAGAATCAGCAGAAAAATCCCCTCCATATTCATCTAAGATGTCAATCTCTTCATCGCATATTGAGCTCCAGAATTCAATAGCTTGTAGAGCAACAGGTTCCTCATCTTCCCTCACAGCTTTTGCAGTGATGTTAAATATGTCCTGCATATACGATGCAAGCTTCTCATAATACATGGAGGATATGGAGACCAAGCATTCGAATGCAGCCTGCCGTATCTTCACCTCAGGGGACAGAGTAGCTTCACAAATGACTCTCATGATATAATCCCTCTCCATATCATTCCCGAAGTTTGCCTGAGCAAATCCCAAAGAATTATGCAGAGCTCGAGTTGCAGCCAGCCTAACATCATATCGCCTTCGGCATATCTCCCTCTCTCCTCTCCTAGTCCTCGCCTACTAACCCTGCTCACGACATCATCACTAATCTCCCTCCTGGCCTACTAACCCCACTCACGACACCAACGCTACCCACGTTGTTAGTCACCGCACCACTTAATCTCCCTCTACTCTCCTCACCCCTATTAAACGGCGTTGCACCGGTCATTGCCCGAACTTGATCGACACCCACGTTGTTGGTCACCTCGCTACTTACTACTCACCACGCTACATTTGCTATCATCGCTACCCACGTTGTTGGTCACCACGCCACTTAATCTCCAAATCTATCAGAATCTATCTTTATTGGAAACTACAGAACTAATTTCAACAAAATGCTCTTTTGGATCTTCAAAAGTTGTCAATATTTTAAACCAAGAAAAGCTGTTTTGATTTAGTTTCGCAAACTTAAATCAAAACAAATAGAAGAAATAGTAGGGATAACCTCGGTGCTCCTTTCTACAGTTCTTTGATATTTCATATGCTCAAGCGATTTATAAATATATGTGAAAAGCTTACAAGAATGGTGTGTAAAGTTCGTTGTCGTGGAAAATTTTTGATTGACTCTTTGACCAGATGGAAATGATTGAACATTTAGAGGGGTATATAAACTAATATGAAATAAAAATGATTTAACAAAATATTCCTTCAGAAAATATTCTTTCAATGGTTTAGAGGGGTATATAAACTAATAGAAATTTCATATGGGTCAATATACCATTAAATCATATGATAAAGCAAAAGTTGGCCAACTCATCGTACCACTGCAAGTCGATCGACTCATTTTCTTTCACTAGTTGACTGACAGTGGACAAGAAGTTAGGCAACCCAACCAGAACCACAAGTACCCTCCCGTAGGCAACCTCCCTTTGCCATGAACCCCCTCCGCTGGCACCTCCTCCACCACGAGCCCCTTTTGTCCGCAACCTCCTACCTCGCCCACCATATTGGCAGTCTCCAAGCACTTCAGCCTCTCTACTCCTGGCCGCCAACCCCAAGCCCCAACCCCTCTCTAAGCAAACCCATCACCCTCCCCGCCAACTCCAACACGTGCTCGTTCCACACGGACAATTCCTACCAACACACCTATGAACTTTCAGCCTCTGGCATCCCCCCTCCACCATGCATCTCTCCTCCGTCACCATGGCTGCACTACCCTCCATCCACAACAATCCAATACCTAGAACTCCACCAGAGAACCTCACCCCGCCACCCCATCTCTCTCTCAAGCCAACCAACCTATCGACTGCCACCGCCGTCTGTCAGTGACCTGACATCGGATTGAATGCATACCAACATGCTACCCTATCAATTTTCACCTAGCACAATCGAGTACGTGCAATATGCACCAATCCAATGCAACCCCACAAACCTTGTCTCATCTTAATCTACTTAACCACAAATGGCAACAAGGTATATCTGATATTACATTAAAAACATACAGGCATGTAATATGCAAGATTCTAAAGGTACATAAGTATCCCTTCCTAAATAATACATTAAAAAACATGCGAAAGTTTGGTGTCAATAGACCCATAATCTAATCAATATTGCCAAAAATCACATCCAGTTAGATAGAATGCACTATGTAGAGTTAAGATTTCCCATGTCATGCACAATACTCTGGGGTTGCTAGATTCGTGTCAACTGTATATATCAATAGTACTTCTGTATTGTTATTAGTGTTTTTTTTGTTAGTATCGATTTTGATATTCATGCACTACAAGAATATAGTATTATAAACAAATCTATATAAATCAAATATATGTTTAAAAAAATAGAATTCACATTCCTTCACCTCCACCTCTGCTTACCTTTCAGCTGCCATCTTCAATGCTTCTAGATCTCAAAATTCTATATTCTAAACATATTAGTATCAAAACTAATACTCCAATCAAACAAGACATAGCAATCTTTACCTTGGCTCGAATCTGACTGGGCATCCTAAAACCACCACCTCCCCACATCTGTTTATCCTGAATCATGGGCCTCTTCAGCACACAATCCCAGAATCATGAAGGCCGAGCCTGCCAAATGGCTAGTAATTGATCAAACCAATTAGCCCGGTCTCCCTAGCTGTTTCACATGAGGCACATCAGTAATGTCAAAATAGTAATGTCAAAATAATACGATCCTGGTTTCAAACAGGTAACGCGCATCTGAAGCCTCTAAAGGGACCAAACAACTGTGGGTTACAACAGGGAGGGAGCTAAATAAAAGTTCATCTATACAACCTATTTCCACGCACATTAGCTTCTATCACGTACGCCGCACATTAGCTTCTATCACGTAAGCAGATCTACAACCGAGAACTCCTTCGGTTGGGCTTAAACGCTTTGTTAAAATAATTGCGTATCTCTGGGATCATACGTTGGATCAGCTGAGAATACCTTCATAAACCATCACTAGGTGATCAGAGCTTCTCAAAATAATGCAAGACATAATAATTCTGCTATCAATATCAACTGAGGGCATCATTTACCCAGGCTTGGTGCTAATTTTATCGAACTGCTCCAAAACAAACAGGACACAAGTGTGGCGGAGTGACATAGCATGGAATGCCTCCGACAACTCGTACATGCTGGAAATGTTATCCAGAGATACATCCTGAAAAAGGGGACTAAATATTATCAAAACAAGAATATATGTTGACAGCCCTAAGGAATCCAGGCTCTCAGATTTCTTCCCTACCTGGGCAATCTCATATTCACACAGACGTTTAAGACCCTCTAACAGATACTGATCAGCAGCCTTAAGAAGATCTTGCGAGATATCCTGGGTTATTTCAACAGAACCTGTATAGATGAATCTGTTGAAGTATTAAAACCACAGTCAGAAGAACGTGCACAAGCCTCTGTCCGGGGGGAACGTCCTCAAGCTCGAGTCCTGCGGCCCGGAGCGCCGCCGCGACTGGCCATACGAGGTCTGGGACGAGTCCCTCCGGGGCGAGCTGAGGCACATCATCGTGGCACACGACGGGGAGAGAGTAAACTCCATCCAGATCGTCGGCGGCGCGGTCGTCCTCTCCCACTGGCTCGGCTGCAGAGGCGACGAGTTTCCCTGCATGGAGCTATCGGAGTGGGAGCACCTTGTCGCCGTGAGCGGCCACTATACGGAGGAGGAGGGGGGCTCGGGCGGGAGGGCTCGGGCGGAGGAGGGGGGCTCCGGCGGAGGAGGGCTCGGGCGGGAGGGCTCGGGCGGAGGGGGGGCTCCGGCGGAGGGGGCTCGGGCGGGAGGGCTCGGGCGGAGGAGGGGGGCTCCGGCGGAGGAGGGCTCGGGCGGGAGGGCTCGGGCGGAGGGGGGGCTCCGGCGGAGGGGGCTCGGGCGGGAGCGGGGAGGGGGGCTAGGGCGGAGAGGGGGCCGCAGGGGAAGGGGGCTCGGGAGGGGGGGCTCGGGCGGGAGGGGGGGGGCTCGGGCGGGAGGGCTCGGGCGGGCGGGGGTCGTAGTAGGAAGTATAACGGCATCAGCGACCGACTAGAGACCGAAGTTAATTCGGTCGCAATAATAGAGACCGATTAGCGACCGATATACATGCGGTCGCTGAAACGGTCTAGGTTATGCGACCGATTATTTCGGTCTCCGAATTAGTCTCTATTTGGGACCGACTAGCGACCGATTTAATCGGTCGCTAATGCGGTCGCTATAGCCACTTTTTCTTGTAGTGTTCTTTTGATCTTGACTTCACCAAAATGTCATCCACATAAGCTTCCATATAGACGTGCATCATGTCGTGGAAGATAGCCATCATCGCCCTTTGATAGGTGGCGCCTGCGTTCTTTAATCCAAAAGGCATAACTACATAGCAGTATGTGCCCCAGGGCGTAGTGAAGGAAGTTTTCTCTTGATCTTCAGGAGCGAGACCGATCTGATTATAGCCCGAGTACCCATCCATGAACGACAGAGCTTCATACCCGGCGGTGTTATCAACAAGGACGTCTATATGAGGCAGTGGGAAATCATCTTTAGGACACGCTTTGTTAAGGTCCCTGAAATCAATGCATATGCGCACTTTTCCATCCTTCTTGAGAACAGGGACTATGTTTGCCACCCACTGAGGGTATAAAACTACTCTGACGAACTTGGCCTTGTAAAGTTTGTCGACCTCTTCCTTAATCCGCAAGGCCATGTGGGGGTGAAATCTTCTCGACCTTTGTTTAACAGGTGTTGCCCCTGGTTTAAGCACGAGTCGGTGTTCCACTAAGGAGGGGTCAAGACCTGGCATGTCCTCATAAGACCAGGCGAAAGAATCGCTATACTCCCTCAGTACCTTAATTAGATCCTCTTCTACCTGTGGAGGGAGATTAGCTGAAATATTGATGGGCCTTGGATCTTCTTCTGTTCCCAAGTTGATTTCCTTTGTAGGCTCATCCACTGCCGTCGACGGCTGGTCGAATCTCTTCAGTCCCTTTGCATATAAGTCGGCAGTGTCCTCTACATCGCTGTCTTCATCAATTGGGTCTTTCTCATCCAGCACTTCATAGACGCCTAATCCGTCATCGCTCCACACCCCTTCTATTTCTTCTTCATCTTCAATCGTAATCGCCGTGGCGACGAATTCTGGGCACTTCAAAAGAGCATGACACCGCTGAGCTAGATCTTGCAAGAACCTATCAGGAATAGATCGGGAAGGATGCGCAAGCGAGCGTGGCTCAGGAGGGGAAGGGTTGAACGACCTAGAACAAGACCCTACTTCTTTAGACCTAACTGACTCTAGTTCTCTAGACTCGCTAGACCCTAACTCTGACCTGGGAGAGAGGAAGCTTAATGGAAGGGAAGGAGCAGGGGACTCGTGCCCCTGGGAGGAGGAGGATGGAGACAGGATAGCATAATCTTCCACTGAAATCTCCGTTTCAAATTTGACGTTTTTTTTTGGAGATCAGTGGAGACCACGTAGCACGACGGAGGAGGCGGGAGCTGCATAGGGAACAGCTCAGGAAAGATGCAATCGAAGAAAAGATCACAAGAGGAGGAACCCCACATCTCGTGGATTTGAGAGTTAAAAAAACGGAGGGATGGGGAAAGCAGGCAGATTAATGGGGCAGCGAGGCCCATAAGCAGGAGGATTGATCGGAATCTGGAATGGATCACTGAAGGATGGATTGATTATAATCGGAAGAGGACGGGGTACAAACCCCTTCAGCTGGATCATGCACTGAAAATGAGAGGGAGATAGAGAAAGGGCAATCAGCGAGCTCCCTTCTTTCTTTGAACCATTACCAGGCCGCTTCTTCGGCCTCCACTGCATGAGCTGATCCTTCTGTGGCTTCTGGCTGCCTCTTTCACAAAACAGCCCCTGGAGAGCCCAGCTGTAGTCGATCACATCGTCACTTAGCCCCCTTGGCAACGGGGGTGGACTGGCGACTGGACAAACCGTGTCGGTTTCTGACTGGACTGGCTTCGCAGCTAACGTGCCCGGCTGTGGGGGCCCTCTGACAAAATGCTGACGGTAATCCCAGGTAAGCGGCCCAGAGTCACCCATCATTGATAATGCTGTCTCCTTGTAACCGAGACCTCGTCTGCCCTTTTTTCTTCCTTTTGGTATGGGCTTGGTCATCCCTTGCAGCTGTGCACCGAGGTCTCTCCCCGGTTGATAGCCCAGTTTCAATATAATGTTCCACCCCTTTGAATCTAGAATCTGCGGCTTTGCCTTGATATTGACCGGGGTAGTGACGGGCCTAGGAGTGGTGTACGCCCAAGGAAAGTTTAGGTCCAGCACTGATAGCACGGGCCGGCTGCTTGGCCAGAGAGTAGGAAGAATCTGTTCAGAGATGGCCTTCACTGACTGTACCGTGGATAAACTTTTAACTTTGACGACCCTCCCTTGAAAAGGGAATTTAATGCATTGGTGCGCAGTAGAGGGCACGGCGCCAAGTGTGTAGATCCAGGGACGACCCAAGATAGCCTTGAACATAGGGTCGATATCAAGTACATAGAATTCTACAGCCATGGAAAGAGGCCCGAGCTCAGCCTGAATAGTGACTACCCCGTGACATGTCCGCCTTGAGTTGTCGTATGCTGCTATAGTGGTGGGGGTAGACCGTAGTAACTCCTCAGATATATTGCAGGCTCGGAGAGTGCTGAGGGGGCAGACATTAATTGAGGCCCCAGTGTCGACCAGTGCTGCTTCAACGTCGACTTTGTTCAAAGTAATTGTTATGCAGAGCGGCATTTACCGAGCCCCCGGAGGTGCAAGCTCGGTCTCAGAGAATGTGATTGCCGGCCCTTTAGAGATAGTTGCTAGTGCCGTTGGTAGACTGTCGACTGCCATGTCTTCACTAACCATGACCTTCTGCAAAAAATCCCTCAGTGCATCTTGATGGAGAGTGGACCTTTTGATTAACTCCAGCACAGATATCTTGGCGGGTACCCGATCTAGATGATGCAGTAAATCATATTGAGTCCCCGGTAACGATTCAGCTTCCTCTTGTTCGGCCACCGGTTGGGAAGACTGGGGATTGCTAGTAGTGGCGTAGTTCCGATGGAACATCTTCCCGCTCCTTAGAGCACAATTTGCCGCGGCATCGGGGGATAGTATGATGGGCCCTGCGGGGCGAATGAGTGGAATAGGTGGCGTGGGGGAGGCAGTTTGGTAAAGCGGAGGGTTGGTGAAGTTAATGGGGGATGCGCGGATGATAGGTGAAGGATTGGTGGGTGGTAGGGTGGTGATGGATGTGGGTGCTGGCGAAGGCAGGGTGAATGGATGGGTAAGGATAGGTGCGGGATTGGATGGTGGTGTGATGACGGTGACGGGGGTTGGCGAAGGATACGACGGGATGGTGAGCGGAGCGGGTGTGAATGGTGGGATGAGTGGAGAGGGTGTTGGTTGGGTAGGGAGGATGAAGGAAGGTTTGTGGTGGAAGGCCATGACCTGTGGTGCGGCGCCATCATCATCAAATGACCACCCAGCGTTGGAGGCCGGTGGTTGGACTACATTAACTTGTGCTGGTGCTGGCGGCTGCTGCGGAGGAGCGGGTTGATGGTTTGGCATCGGATTCTGATGGATGCCCAGATCTTGCGCTTGCTGCGGTGGCTGCTGTTGTGGCGGCTGTTGCGGCTGCGGTGCTGGATGCTGCTGCACTTGCTGCCCCTGCGGCTGCCTTCTCTTCTCTTGGATCTCCATAATGGCCCTATGCATCTCGGCCCAGTCTATTCTCTGTCCTTCGTGTAAGTCGTACACGAGATCTCGGAAGTGAAAGCATCCTTCTATAGTGTGACCCGGCTGCCGATGGAACATGCAATACTTAGTTTGATCAACAACTGGGTTCCAGACAGTCTTTTCTGGAGGAAGTTGAATTGCATTTACTGCCATGAGTGCTGAGAATATGTCGGTAAGTGTCTCTGGCAATGGAGGATACTGGGCTCTTCTGGGAGCCGGGCGCTTGCTATTGGGATTATTATTGTTGTAGCCGCCGGGTGGAGGGACGTTATGGTATTGCGGTGATGGTGGTGGTTGTTGTGGTGCGGTGAAGGTGTTCTGCGGGATGGTGAAAGTAGGCGGAGGGTTTTGTGGAGTGTTTTGAAAGTGTTGCGGAGCGGAGTTTTGCGGATTGCGGGGGCTTTGGTTGTAGCGGAATGGTGCGGCTTGGTAGGGAAAAGCAACAGCTTGTACTTGCTCATTTGTCTGGACTCCTTCGGTAACCGGCCCTTGTGGTTTCTTATGGTACTTGGGTTTTTGATTTTCAAAAAGAGAATGGATAGGGGAGTCCTTAAACTGAGTTTGTATAAATCGCGCCCGGCTATACAGTTGATGCATATTGGCTATATCGTTCATTGCCATGATGTTCTTGAAGGTGGGCGTAGCATTTGAAATTAGCAGTTTAACTTTTTCTTCCTCTGGAATATGGCCGGGCACCCTGGCGGCCATCTGCCTCCATCTATCTGCATAAGTTGCGAATTCCTCATCCGACTTCATTTTCTCGGCCACCAGATCTGTGAATGAATATTCCGGGCCGACCCGGTCTTGGAACCGCTGAATAAACTTGTCCTTGACCACTTTGAAGCTCTCGGCCTCTTCTAGGGGCAGAGAATAAAACCATTCCAGAGCAACGCCATCCAATGATCGGCAGAATAGGTACGCCATAAGGCGATCATCATATTGGAACTGCGCCGATTCATACAGAAAATCCCTCACATGGATGAAGGGATTGCTGTTCCCATCATACTTACGGTAGTTGGGGAGCTCAGACTGCGGAGGGAAACGGATGTTCTGGAAGCTTGGGACGGGAATATCAGCCAAGGATTGTGGGCCCACCTTCTTCTGAGAAAGTCAAGCTGTTGCTGCATGGCGGCCCACTTATTAAGCAAATCCTGCTCTCGAGAGGGAGCAGGGGCAGTGAAGGGAGTTGATTGTATCTGGTGAGCAGAAGGAATGGCGGTTGCCGAGGGCGGGAGCCCATAGGAAGGAGCAGAAGGATAACTAGTGGAATTAGGGGGGCCGTAAGAAGAATACTGGGCCTGAGATAGACCCGGATTGGAGTGAAATTGGGCCACCCCGTGCTGTTGGGGCAAGAAATCGGATGGGCCCACGAGGACCTGTGGGGCCGCCGGAGCAGAGGGGTGATAATCCATCGGAAGAGAGGGGATAGGCGATTTCCCCTTATCAAAAGATTGATGGGTCGAATTGGAGGATTGACCCATCTCCATGCCAGCAAAGGTGATGGTCCGGGGCTGGACCGGGGTGAGCTCAATCGGGGTGGGCTGAACAGACGACCCAATAATGGAAGAATTAGAGTGCCCCTGGACGGTAGCGGAGGGAGGAGGACTGGACCCTTGCATGGCCTGATAGAGGACCTGGAGTTGGGTCGGATCTAACTGGGCCATCATATGGAGGACAGAGCCCGCGGAAGGAGTGGATAAAGAAGGGATGACCTGACCACCTTCTACGGGAGTGAAGGATGAGAGAGGGGCGGTCCCCTCTCCAGCGGAGAAAGAAATAACTCTCGGGGGGTTCTCAAGGAGCCCTTGAGGAAGGGAATCTTCTTGGGAGCGAGGAGGATTGCAGGATGCCATGGTAGACTCGAAGAGGGGATTGGAATAGAACGTGAAGGAGGAAGCGATTCGAGGATATGATTCGGACGAACGAAAATAACTCCACATGCAACGGACAACCTTGATAAATGCAAAACAACAAACACAACAAACACACAATGAGCAACCGCACCTAGGTGACTCAAACAAGATATAAGTGATAGGGAATGAAGATACTCAAAAGCCAACCAAGTTGCTTAAAATGATGCAAACAAAGTTTCTTTATGGTTTCTCCGTTGGAACTTTAGTGAATTGATTGATATGTGCTCTCTCCAAATGGGTTCTTAATAGGAGGTGGATATGGACTTGGCTTGACTTTAAGTGTGACCACTCCTTCACTTATGCAACCCTAGACACAAGGGGGGGAAGGTACAACCGGCCCGGCGTCCGTGTGGGAATCCACGGCTCGCGGGGACTTATGGAGGTCCCTGCTGTGATTTCCTAGTCGGCCCCAAGGAATATGGAGACGAGAGGTCCTCACAACAAGGTAGGAAAATGCAGTCTAATATATGAAAAGATGGATGACCCTATGTGCACCGGAGTGCATGCAAAGTCTAGCCTAGAATCTAGCAAACAATGGTGCACATAATGATATGAAGATATGAATGGAATTATGGCAGAAATCAAGCAGCACCCAAGCAATAAATCACAGCCAAAAACTGCGGAAATAACTGCACCTCGGATGCGTACCTGCCAGGAGAATGACGGACGAAGGCCCCTGCGTCAGAGCCGAATAACAGTCAGAGACCAGACCGCCATAAATAATGTAACGCAGGGCTTCCAGACCGTCGTATGAGCCAGGGAACCAAAAACAAACTGAAGTAACAGGAAAACCCGTGAAAGCTCACACCACAAAGACAAGCGACGGCCAGATGTCCCTGCGTCAGACCACAGTAACGCGCCGAGACAGGGCCGTCGTATGTTTCAGAAAACCAGAAAGGGGGGGAAAACAAAGGGATCAAAAGACAACTGAGCAAACAGATGATGGCAAGTTTAAACAAGAATCAGAAGCACGATTGGCACTAGTTGTCCCACCGTGATCGCCAAAAAATTATCTGTTGATTGTTTGTTTACCTATCTCTTCTTATCTTCTTTCTTTTTTAGTAGTTGATTGTGAGGGTTTTGAAAAATGATATGGCAAGATGATAAACAAACTACCAAAGATCAGCTCAACCTATGCACATGTGAACATGAACCTAGGCAATCAAATCTGACTCTAGCATGGGCACGCTATCTCAATCAAATTACGCTAAGGGAAAAACGAAAACACACGCCGGGGCGTGGAGTAAAGATAAATAAAAACACACCGCTAGGGGTGGAACAATCAAGGAGAATAAATAGATTTGATGAAAAAGACAGCTAGTGCCCAACACTAAGGAAAGTCGTGATCGCCACCAAAGTAAACACAAGTCAAAGACTCGAATATACCTTGGAAATAGGTGGATGAAACACCCGCCCACGGGAGAGAAAACCAAGGAAAGCCTGCAGATCAACTTGCAAATAACGGTCCAAACCCTGTGCGTCGCTTGGAAGTAACGGTCGTACAATAGACCGCCAAAAGGAAATAACGCTCCTGCACCTGACCGTCAGATAACCTGCAGTGAAAAGATATGAACTCTTTGAACTCCAACCCTTCCAGCCGGCTAGAAGGCTTGGGCCTCGTGCTAGTGATCCTGTAAAACCTGCCAAGGATGTAGAAAGCAAAACAACACAACCTCAATTAGCCCTCAACATAAGTATAGCATCAATCCCTAAAAAGCTTGAGAACATCAAAAGGAGAGGGGATTACCGGGGAGTTGTTGGTTTTTAACCCCTCCGGGCGTTTTTTAAGTTTAGGAGGATATGTGTATGCTTAGCAACAGTGAAAACGTGGAGGAAGAGGAGGGACAATACTTTTGATTAATAAAACCAAGGGAAACTTGAGCATGCAATGATGATGATCATGACAAACTAAAACTCAAAATACTCCCTTGACTTGGAAGATGGACGTGGGAGGCAGCTCCTCCTGGATGTAGATGACTCCTGAATTTGGCAGCACTTCATCGTGAATCAAACCTTCCTCCCTTTTGGTTATGAAATCAAGAGTTCTATTTATAGACTCCCTCAAACCCTCAGGTCGAGTTGAAGATAAATCAGCCAAGAAAGGAGGATAATCCTTAGCAAATCCTTAAGGATAAAATCAACAAGAGTCCAAAGAAACAAACAAGAGGTCCTGAGGATTAGAATTGAAGGAGATAATGCCAATCCAAAACCCTATCTCGTCCACGGAGTAGCAGAGAAAATGCCTGAACTGTCAGGACTCTCTGAAGGAAGTAACGGCCTTACGATAGACCGCCACTTGGAAATAACGCTCCAAGGCATGACCGTCATATTCAATCTTATCCAAAGGATAAGATCGACGGGAAGAAGATCTAAACAATAGGACTCTGTAAATAAGTAAGAGCCAGGGAATAGGGCGTCATAAGGGAACAACGGCCAGGGAGTAGACCGTTATTATCAAAGGGCAACGAGACCCTAACTCTTGGGACTCTTCAAAGAGTGACGGCCTATGATTCATGCGTTATTATGAAATGACGCGCCTAGTCCAGACCGTTATTATCATTGATTTTCAAGAAAATAGAATGGAGGGATTGCCAAGCTTTTGAACGAAGTGCCACCAGGAACCAGGTCTAATCCAGGAATTGAGACCCAGAAAATAGGCTTCAACTGATTAAAAGAAATTCAATGAAGAGTGAACAACTCGGAGCACCATATTGAATAAATAAGGAGATGACCCGACTTATTGGGTATAAAACGGGTGTCAACACCCGTACCATAACCAAGTCACCTTCTTGAGATTCATGGTGACGCCTATGCGAATCAGCTGACTCATGTAGATTAATGACGTGATGTGCAAACTCTTCGGCTGACTTGGACAGTCTAGACTCGAGGGGAAGGTTGGGTAGGGTGGACCCAGGGGCAAGCTCAATAGCGTGTTGTACATCACGCATGGGAGGGAGTTGAGAAGGCAAGTCCTCGGGGACGATGCCTTGGAAGTCCGACAGTATGGCCGGGTCTTCAGTTGGGACTGAGACTCGAGACTCCTCGGGTGTGATGGTGACGTCAACAGCCAAAACCGGAGCACCCTCAGCAACCTCTATGTCTAGCTCACTGACATTCATGGAGTCAAGGCACCTAACTAGGTCATGACTAACTTTAGGGGCCTCAGAAACGGGTGTGATAGATGCAGGAGAAGAGGGAAGGGGAGGTTTCCCTTCAGTGGGAGTTTGGGGATTCTCATGAATTTTGGGAGTTCCGGTGGAGGTGGAGGTGGAACTCTTTCCCGGGGTCACCTTTGGGGGTACCGGGTACAACTGAATCTTCTTCCCATTGTAGGAGAAGGAACACTGATTGGACCGACCAAAGGTAGCGAGGTCTACATCATAGATCCATGGTCGTCCTAAAATGACGCTCCCGGCCTTCATAGGCATTACGTCAGATAAGATTTGTCCTTGGTAAGACTGGAATTGGATGGGAATGACACATGTGGTGGTGACTGGGATAGAAGTGTCATCGACCCAAGCCACGTTGTATGGCCTTGGATGAGGGTGCGTAGGTAGACCTAAACGGGAGACAAAGTCTGAAGAGACTGCATTGATACAGCTCCCGTTGTCAAGGATTACCTTATAGGGATGAGAGTTCACCATGATGTAGGTCTGGAAGATGGAGGTTCGACGCCAATCGTCCTCCTGGGGTGTTGAGATACAGCGAACTACACCTAATCTTTTCTGGCTAGAACTCTCGAAAATGTCTCCTACCTGCATGTACTTGACATGCGTGCCATCAAATATTGTATCCATTCCCTCAAACTTGGTGATGAGATCAGGATCGACCATATATCTTTCATGTTTCATGCGTTCTAGACGGCCTGATGAATTCCTAAACCAACGTGGCATGCACGAGCTTGGACCTAGGTGATGCAATCCTGAGACTGAAAATTAGTAAGTTGTGGACCCAGCTGATATGCAAAGGGTCAATTTGAAAGGACCGGTCAGGGAAAAGTTGCTCGCCCGTAGACGAAGTAGTCGTGGAATTACCTCCTGACAATTAGGGTGCCCTTAATGCGGCAGTCTAGGGCCTAAAGGATAGGCTCAAGCAAGGTCTTTCTTTCCGTCCACAGCGATGCACTCAGGAGACTGACTATATGGATCGGGCTCTCGCTCACTTCGTCGCGCGGCAAATGATAAGGATACTAAATAAGCAAGTGATTTGGAGCACGTACCTAGCTGACTGAGAAGTCAAGCTCCGATCGGAGATGAAGGCTAGCGGGGATGTGCGTGCCCGCACGGCGTCGAGGAAGCTTCGTGGTTACAGTGAATTCACTCCGCGCGGGGAGGATTTAATTATTACAAAACCACTCAATTTGAAAGTTTTCCCACGCAGGGGAACAAATTAATCCAATCTTCTCCACGCAGGGAGACTCAGTGGCACGTACGTTCCGTAGTTTACGGATCTTCTGTCAACTTATCGGGTGACCCTGGCGCCGATCAGGCCGTTGTTGTTGACTTGTGGTGCCACAATTTTCAATTAATATATATAGATATACATATATAACTATGAATATATATATATATATATTATATATATATCCCTTGATATTATATATATATATTTCAACAAATGTTATCCTCCCTTTTTTTAATCTCTTTTTTTTTCAACCCTTTTTTTCAACTCTCTCTTTTTTTTCTTTTTTCAAATTCTACCTACTCTTTTCTCTTTCTTTTTTTGACTTTTTTCAAACCCTCCTCACTGTGAGAATTGCGGCTGCAAAAGAGATGCACAAAGGGTCCACACGGGGTGGGGGGCGTGGTCAGCACAGGCACGAAGGCAAGCACGGGTCAGGGAAGCTGGGCCGTTCTCACGCTGGGGTTTTCAACACACAAACAGGCGCTGTCGGCCAGGGCTTTCTTCACACACGAACAGAAGGCGGGTCCTCTTGGGCAAAGTGACTTCAACAGGTTCAACACATGCAAGGGCTTCACGTCGGCAGCACGTGGTGGCCAAGCTGGCCAGGGGCTTCAATGTCAACGAACGCGGCAGGAGTTTGGCAGAGCGGCTGGGCGACTCCTTCACGTTTGGGCGGCTGGCGTTCTAACGGCAGGCGGCCTTGGACGTGTCGGCAGGTGAACGCGGCTTCAATCCTTCGCACAGCGGGCACGGCTTTGGAGGGCTTCAAACGCAAGGGTCACACGGGATGCATGGCAGGCCAAGGACCGATGTGCACACAAGGCAGGGAAGTCGGCCAAGGAGGCTTCACACCGCCGACGTGGAGAAATAGAGAGAATGTGGTTGCAGGCACAGGCTTCATACAGGGGTCAAAGCGGGCGGTTCGCCGCGGTGGTGGCGTGAGGGCGTCCGTGGTGGGCGCTGCAGTGTGAGGCCGGCCGTGGCTGTTAACAGGGAGGTGTGAGAGGAGGAGGAGGCTGCCGGAGGAGGTTGACTGTGCGGAGGGGATCGCGGCTGGGCTGTTGCGGCACAGTGGACGACGGCGGCGCTGCAGGGGGTGCTGCTGTGGCGATGCGGGCGGGAGGCCTCGGGTGCGTCTGCGGGCTGGAGCCGGGCTACGGCGGGTGCCGGAGATGAGGGAACCACCGCCGCGGGCGGCTCGCCGTAGCCGGAGAAGAGAGACGGAGAGGGGAGGCGACGCTCGCGGTGGTCTCCGCATCGGCCTCGGGCAACGTCGGTGGCCGCGGGGCGCTCGCCGGCGTAGGCGGGCTCGCCGGTGACGGCACCGAGGGCCGGTGGCGGCGTGCGTTCGTGCGCGACGGCGAGCCCAGGCGGGGCGTCGCGTGGCGGTGGGCTCGCAGGGGGGGTGCTTGTCGGGGGCGCCGGGATCAGGAGAGAAAGAGCGGGAGAGAGAAACTGAGGGAGAGAGAGAGAGAGAACTTGGGAGGGAGGGAATCCGTGAGAGAGAGAGAGAGAGAGAAAAGAACAAAGGGGGAGAGAAACTTGCGAGAGAGAGAGAGAGAGATCACGTGAGAGAGAACAGTGAGAGAGAGTAACAGAGAGATGAAATAAAGAGAGAAAAATAGTTTTTTTTTCTTCTCTCAATCAACAAGTAAAATTTAACTATTCTTTTTTTTCTCTTTTCTCTATTTTTTTTACTCTAACAACCTAGAAAGAGAAAGGGAGATGACCTCGGGGATGTCGGGGTCGAGGGAGACGCCGTGTTGGGCTCTGATACCAAATATGAGGCGGCGGCGACGTGGGAATGGATCGACGGCATTCCGGGAAGCGAACAGGATGGGAACGGATAACTGCTATCTCACACAGCTCGGCCTCACGCCGGACCGTCTCACACTGGGCGACACTCAGATCTCACAAAAATGAGAAGAGAGGGAAGGAAATAACACAATACAATTCACTTCTTTCATTCATTCATATCATATCTCGTAACACTCTTGGCCTTCCTTTATATAGGAGGCGGATATAGCAATCACACCTTTCAAACTTTACAAATAGCACATATCTCCTTAGCCTAATAAAACAAGCTTACTTACCTAACTTTTGACTTGGGGGTTTTAACCAAATAAAATACTCAAAACACACATGTTTATTTGACTATGATTTAGCCTAATAAGACGAAAGTAAAAATACATGTACTAATACATGTATTTTACACACAATACATAAATACGTACAATACAAATACACACAAATAAATATTATGCTCAGGACGCCGAGTCTTCAAACGAGTCGCCGAGCCATAAGCTCGGTGCAGTGACGGTGCGGTGTCGGCTCCAAGCATTGGGCCCGGTAGTGGACCCGGTGTCCCCACCAGAGTGTGTCTGAGTCTCCGCCTGGGGCGTTGTAGCTAGACATTGGTGACGCAGTGTAAGACGTCAGGGGACACATCCGGTCGTTCTTCTAGTGGGTGGTGCTCCTGTCACGTGACGTGAGTTGTCGTGTACCGGGTTCTGTTTACGTCCGCGAGACGGGACTTCGTGAGTGGTTTCGGGAGTGTTCCTGGAGTCGAGGTCTGGGGTTTCCGGTGAGCGTCACCAAGGGCCTTTCCCCAGACAGTGTTGTGTTCACGACGGTGAGGTCGTGACCGTGTTCCCTAACCGTGTGGTTTTGGCTCGGGCCCTTTTTGTGAGGGTAGGCCTCCGCTACGGAGGTATTGTGGCTTTTTCCTAGTAGCGTGGCTAGGGCGATTCGTGTCTGGTGGTCCCCTATCGTGGAATCGGGTGGTCGGGTGCGTGGCTCGGTTGTCCCCCGACGGGAGACCGGGTCGTGTTTTCTGGTACAGTAGGAGTAGTTGTAAAGCCGAGGTTTTACCGGCCACCGTAGTTACTTTCCTGCTTTCGTAGTTACTGCTTTCCGTGCCGCCGTTGTTCTCAGTTGGGGTTCCGCGGGATCCCTACTGAGCCAGTGACAAGAGGCTCACCCCTACGTTTCAGGTGCGGCGGTTCTTCCTCGAGGTTCGAGGGCGTTGTGTGGAGGTTCTTAGTTGCCAGCTTGCCGGGCCGAGTGTTCACTTGACATGTGGTACGATTTACTGCTTTAGACTGTACTTTCTGTTTGACTGGACTCTGTTGTAGTTATTTATTTATTTATGTTAACTGTTGAATTGTCCTGCCTTATTTCCTATTTATTTGTACCTCCACACTCCTTTTTAGCCCTTCCGACCCTCCCGCTCGTGGGCGTCATGGCCTTCCGCCTAAGCCGAGCTGTACGGCGTCATGACTTTACGTCTAAGCCGTTAAATATTCTTGTCCGGCGTCATGACTTTCCGCCTAAGCCGGTAAATATTCTATCTTGGCGTCATGGCCTTCCGCCTAAGCCAAGTTGTCCAGCGTCATGGTGTTTCGCCTAAGCTGGTAAATATTCTATCTTGGCGTCATGGCCTTCCGCCTAAGCCAAGTTGTGCGGCGTCATGACTTTATGTCTGAGCCGTTAAATATTCTGCCTTGGCGTCATGGCCTTCCGCCTAAGCCAAGTTGTATGGCATCATGACTCTATGTCTAGGCCGTTAAATATTCTGCCTTGGCGTCATGGCCTTCCGCCTAAGCCAAGTTGCACGGCGTCATGACTTTATGTCTAAGCCGTTAAATATCCTTATTTGGCATTGTGGCTTTCCGCCTAAGCCGGTAAATGTTCTGCCTTGGCGTCATGGCCTTACGCCTAAGCCAAGTTGTACGGCATCATGACTCTATGTCTAACCTGTTACATATCCTCCCTTGACGTCATGACCTTACGTCTAAGCCGAGTCATTCGACGTCATGACCTTTGGTCTAAGTCGACAAACCTCTTACCCTTGGATCGGAAATATTCTCCGAACTAACGAACGAAAAGACCTCCTTTGGTTTTATACCAACCCGTGATCCTTCTAAGGATTTACTACCACATATGACTCATTCCCTCCACTGCCATGGCATCGGGTCCCCGACGCCAGAATCACCAACCTGTGGGCATGTCCATTAAGCCCTTTAGAAAAGAAAAAAAAGAGAGAAAGAAACCAACAGAAAAAAAAAGAAGAGAAAAAAAGGGAAGACAAAGAAAGAGAGCAAAGAAAGAAAAGAAAAAGAAAAAGAAAAAAAAAGAGGATGATGATCATGATGTGGTTTATGTGCTTGCTTGTCTCACATGCATGTCCGCCTATAGTATAGCATTAACACGCTTCCTTCAAATTTCTAAGGCCGCGTACTTCCTTGCTAAGTAACGTTGCCCTGATTCAGGATACGTGTGCGTCACGACACACACTAAGGAATGAAAAACCAATTCTCGGTGAGTGCATACGGCCAGGGGAAGAGTCGTAGGTGTGTTGCTAGCACAACTCGCATGATATACCCTAGGCGAAACTCCTACACTTCGCACATAATGTGAGCAATGGTCTTTAGTCATAGGGACGTCATAAATTCTTCTTAACACTTCATGGACGCTTAAATCTCTACACTCGCGTAAAGGGTGATCGTGAGGAAAAAGCTGCCTACCCCCGTTTTAAAAAAAAAAGAAAAAAAAAAGAAAGGAAAAAAATGATGATGATTGTGATAAGTGGAATGTGAATCCAAGTAGCCAGGAATCCCCACTGAAACAAATGAGGAGACTTGCGTGAAAACGGTGCAACAAACCCTATAATTAAAGTAAGGATGAATCCAAGTAGCCGGGAATCCCCATTGAGACACATGAGGAAACTCGCGTCAAACGGTGAAATCCATCATAAAACCATAATATAGGATGAATCCTAGTAGCCGGGAATCCCCATTGAGACACATGAGGAAACTCGCGTCAAACGGTGAAATCCATCATAAAACCATAATATAGGATGAATCCTAGTAGCCGGGAATCCCCATTGAGACATATGAGGAGACTCGCGTCAAACGGTGAAATCCACAATAGTACCATAATATATGACGAATCCTAGTAGCCGGGAATCCCCATTGAGACATATGAGGAAACTCGCGCCGAACGGTGAAACCCGAAATTAAGAAATAAAAGGGGGTTGTGCGAAGCTACCAAAAGTCGAGAGCCCCGAATGTATGTGTAGGCGATAAAGTAATCCTCCAGTGTTATGCAGAACGTCTGCACATCCCTATGTCTAGGGTTCACTACCCATATAATTGCACTTTCACTATGGAGGAATAGTCATGGGTGTAGATTGTGATTTATGCTACGCGTACGTTCTATGCAGTGTCCCCTTTACGTATGCACATCTCCCTTAGTTGTGCTTCGTGAGCCGCACTCTGTCCGTGAATCGTGGGCGTTGTCCTTATCCTATCCCTGTTATAGGGGAACTATGCTACATAGCTATTCTATGCTTGTGGTCATTGAGTGCCTGCATGCTTGGATGAGGCTATATATAAAAGAAAGAGAGATAATAAAAATGAATGACGAAATGAAAAATGAATGATGATAAATGAAAATAGAATAAATAAAAGGAATGAATAATAAAAAGGATCCATGCAATATTTTCAAACGGGCCATGGGTTGCACCCGCACGTCCCGCTCTTTCGTCCCTCTGTCGCGACACCCGCGGGTGGGGGGCATTTGTTGACACTGAAAATATTCCTAACATTTCCTAACTTCTGCTTCCGCAGGTCTTAAGTTCTGATCAGGTGCTCCTATGCCGACAGAGAAGAAAAGAAAGAAAAGAAGGAAAACAATGGCAGAAGCCGAACAAAAGATGAGACCAAAGAAAAGAAGAAAAGAAAAGATGCTCGGCTTCAATGAACAGCCGCTAAGGCAAGACCCGGGAGCTTGGGAGAGTATTCGGGATCATCCCCAAAGAAGCAACTAGAAAGCTACAAATACAAGTGAAGTCGGCCCGGCATCACAAATTATTGTACCGAAGGCCATGTGAGCGGAAGACCCGCGTGCTCGAGCCGAACGCACACGAAGTTCCGATTAAGGCCAGTCATCATGCCGAGAGCTTCGTCAACGCCCCGTCAAGGTTTTCCAAGGACCAGGGCGAGAGGAACAGTCAACGGAAACTTCCAGAACCATCCCCGGACCCACCGGTTGGCCCGCGCCGAGCAAACAAGTCAAAACGGCGCGTGAAGGGTCACCGGCGCCACTTAAAACGGCGCCATCAAAAACGGCGCGTCCATTTCTTCATTCGAGGAATGCTTCCCGGCGCCATCAATCCGGCGCGCTAAAGCCACCACTGGGGCATCCCCGGCGCCGTCAAAACGGCGCGCCCTCCTTTCTGGGGCGCCGATTTAACCAAGGCTATATAATAGCCTGCCTTCGCAAAAAAAGAGAGGAGGAGATTGCCGAAGAGCCTCCACCAATCAGAGCTTCAAAGGGGAGGGTTTCTTGAGAGAAAAGCTTCCTCTGAGGGTCCTCTTGCGGCGGCCGTCCTCCGCTTTGCACGAACCTCCCGGTGCCGGAGAAGAAGATTGTCTGCTCCCTTGTTTATTTAGGTGGGTCATCGTGATTTCTCGGTCGATCCCCCTCCGTTTGAGTTTCTTCTCTGATACACTGTAAGTGAGAAGGGGGTGAGGGCGATGATATGAGCCATTTTCCCCCCTTTTCTCACCATCTCTGTGATTCTCCATCTCCCCTCTGTAATTTCTTCCCTCTCTGTTAATGAAAATGGTGACCGCGCGACAACGCCGGCACCGGAATGATAGGCTGTTTAGCTCTTTTTTGTTCCTTTCGTTTATGGAATGAATGGATATGTCAACGAGCCGAGGGGTCTAATGCTCTTATCCTTCCTCTGCACTGTTCCTTTTCTTTCATTGCATTTTCTTCTTGCGACTGGTGAAACGGTGCTGTGCAATAGTGCCGGCGCTGGGGAGGGTGATGTACATAGAACGAATGGACGTGGGCATGCCCGGCGCCGTGGTCACCCCTCTCGTTTGCTTCCTCTTCTGTCTGTATGTGCGTCCACCGGATTTGCGGCCCCGGCGCCGATCATGCCCTGCTACGCATTGGGCTACAACAACTACTCCCCTTCTCCCCGGGGTTTTCCTTCCATCTGAATGTCATAAGTTTCACCGCCGGAGGTGCATACACACGTGCGTTTCTCCGACCCGTCTCGGGCCATCCCCTTACTTTCCCCTCCTGTTCTCGACCATGAACAGGAGGAGATGAGGGCATCCCCAGGTGCCTTGTCGTTGTCTTCTAAGCATCGCCTGACAGATATCTCGTTAACATATCAATATTCATATGCATATATATAGGCATGCCTACATGCATCAATTCTAATCTATTGACTGCGCATAGTTTTCCCACCGTGCCGTTTTGTCACTTCATTATTGAGATTCGGTGACCCGGGGAGGGGGAACATTCCCCTGACCTCTCATCCTAATTTGCTCGGTCTGCAAGAGTCCATTTTCCAGTAATGGATCTCCGAAGGCCAGTGAGTGCACATAAATTGGGTTAATCCCCAACACTTCAAATCCACAGCCCCTAGTGGGCCTTGTGGTGGCCGTGAGATGCGTGCCCCTCGTAGGCTGGCCCTCGGGGTTTCCTTCTCTAACTGGTCGTCCCGCCTTGAGCCTTGAGTCGACTCAGGTCGCGTACCCCTCGTAGGCTAGTCCTCGGGATTTTCGCTCCCATAATGAGTCGTCTCATCCGCCCGCTCTCACCCACGGACTTGGTGCCCCTAGCAGGCTGGACCTCGGGGTTTTCCTTTCCGTTCGGGTCTGCCGGCCGCCGTTGCGCCACCCGGCTCTTAGGGGTTTACTCCGCCACGTGAGTACTCCCCGATTCTCCCTGACAAATCCTCCGGGATGGGGAGATGCTGCCGAATTTTCAGCTCGAATGAGTTAAATAAACCATTTAATAAACTAGTCGGCCTGACTCGGAACAGTCGCCGCGCTCGAGTGCGAACCTCGCGCGAGCCTATGATTGACTTCCGGACGGCCCGGGACCGATCCGATGAATGACTGACTTAATAAACTTTCAAAATCTTCCAAAATATTTTAATAAGTCCAAAAATAAACCAATAGAACCTCAGTTTCCGTGAAACAGGGCTAAATCGGCGCCACTGGCAACCGGCGCGCCTTAAAACGGCGCGCCTTAAAACGGCGCGCCCTCAAAGGGGCGTGCCGTTTTAAGGCCTCCCCCTCTCCGCTTTTGTGGCGCCGTTTTAAGGCCCTCCCCTCTCCACTTTTGTGGCGCCGTTTTAAGGCCTCCTCTTCACCTGTGTGGTGCCGTTTTAAGGCCTCCTTTTCACTTTTTGTGGTGCCGTTTTAAGCCTACACCTACGGTTTCCCGTGCCGTTTTAAGCCCTTTCCCTGAGCGTTCCACGCCGGTTCAACCGCGCCGTTTTAAGGCTTTGATCCTCATGCCGTTTTAAATGATCACTCTCCGAGTGAATATTAAACTGCCTTAATGGCGAACACTGTCCCGATTTGGATAACCCGTGGACACATCGGTATCTCTCGTAGAGTCTCCCTCGGGGCCTCTGTCCACTCGGGTCCACCGGTCACCGTGTCTGGCCTCCCGGCCTTTAAGGAGCTTACCCCATTCCATGGGCATGCCTCCACTTTCCCCCAAACACTCCGGGTCTAGGGAGACGCTACTAGATCTTTGCCAGGATATTTTAACCATTTGTAAAATCGAGAACATAAATTAAAAAAAATGAAATAAAAAATAATAAAACAAACAAACAACAACTAAATATCATAATAATAAATAATAAATAATAAAATAAACAAAGCAAAACAAAATAAATAAAGCAAAAAGAATAAACACCGTTATCCGACGTGCTCACGTATTTGCACGCCGTTTTAACCGTAAAATTTCATCTAAACCTGCGGATTAAGCCATGTGTTTCCCCTTCATGAATAAAAAAAAATAAAATAATAACAACACAAGATGCGCGCCGTTTTAGCCATCTGCACCTGCACCGCCACGCCATTTTAACCATATGCATATACCCGCGCCGTTTTACTCCTTGTGCCTCTCACGCCATTTTCACGTAACAAAACAAACTCATGCACCCTCATGTACACATGCATGTATCATCTTACGTAAAACACACCTAATCACGTAACACATGCCCCATTTAAATTCAACACACACACACATGCACATACGTTGCCTATCTAGGGATAAAGACATAATAAAATAATAACATGAGAAAAACACACTCGTGCATTCATATGCACAGCATCTTTTATACACTAAAGTAAGGGGGGAAAATATATATAGGTAAAAAAAAGGGGGAAAATGATGAATAATAATAACAATAGTAATCATAACAAACAAATAAATAAAAATATAATAAACAAATAATGGTTAAATAAATGACAATAAAAATAATAAAACATAAAAGTGATGAATAAACAACAAAGAAAATAATGAATGAATAAATGACAAATAAATGTCAATAAAGGAAATAAAAGATGCATGCATCCAATAAAAAAAATACTAATAAAATAAAACAAGAGAAACAAGTAAATAATAAATAAAGGGCATTCATGTATTAAAAAAATAATAACAAAACTAAATAAAGAATAATGAACATGACCGTATTCACTCCGGAGCTCTCACCTCCTCTAGACCCCGGGCATGGGAATATTGATGACCCCCTGACAGGTCGTACCTAGATCTCGGGGTTAACCCCATTATGGTCACGGCATGATCTTGTCCTGGGCCGATAAGCCGTTGAATTCAATTCCTTTTTGACCGGGTTTTAACCGTGTCCCTTCATTTCTCAAATATCAAATTTGCCATACTCTGGCATACATTGTCCCGATGATACACAAGTCTGCCCGAATACGATCATACTCGGCCCACCTCCCGGGCCCATATGTATGCACCGTAACGCTATGTGCAGTCTCAAAATAAAAAGGCAATGACTAATCGACAACCCTGCGAGTGACAGGGATTGCCAAAGTCTTCCTTAAATTTACAAATAAATGACTAAATAAGCAATAAACAATAACACTAATCACCTTGCATGCCTGCATGATCTGACTCTCCGGTATATCGAATGATGATTAGCGGAAAGTCGGGTTACGCCCGACCGGAGGCTCTCACTATGCGTAATGATGGTTCTCGGATCTAAGTTCTCCGCCCTGTACCGGGAGCCGGCCTAATAAACAAATACTACCATATTGTGTGCTTGCATGCAATCACATCTTTGCATAATCTATGGGCCTCATGGCCTCTCTATTTTGGCGATTAATCAAGGGTTTCCTCTCTTCTGGGGAGGTGTAATTAACATCGTAGCCTTCATGGTACGGCGGGTTTTGGGTCCCGACACGATCACCCATAATCGTCTGGTTAGTCGGACGGTGCGCATAATAAATTTGTCACTCAGTGACTGGCACGCCCCACGCGAATAAACCTCTAATAAATAATCTAAATAAACCCATAATCATAATAAAAATATTCTTAATAAAAAAATCATCTCCCACAAGCTGGCACGCCCGGTGGGACTTAACCTCCCTTCATCTTTTCGCCAAAATAGAGGGACCATGGGGCCCCCACCCAACTACCTCAAATGTTAATTATTCATTCGTCTTGTTTCTCCTCTTTTTAGGTTGAAGTGATGGCGAGCGGACTGGCTGGAGTTGTTTTCTGTCCCCAAATCGTGGCCGACCATGCTGCATGCGGCTACCTCGCCGTACCCACTCCCTTCGGCAACTTTTCCCCGGTCATTGGCTTCCCCAACTTCTTGGGAGTTGCATTCGCGGATCTCCTGGACGTGGAGAGTTCTGAACCTGCGAAGCTGAAGAACGACAAAATTGCGGCTCGCCGAAGGGAGGGCCATGTCAAGGAGGCTTTGCTGAAGAGCCCGGTGGTCGTGAGCTGTCACGTCTACCATACTGTTTGTCCAACTGCGGCACATGAGAAGAAGCCTGCTAGGGGCAACAAGAAGAGCTCCAGAGGAAGAATTGTTGCTGCTCCTCGGAGTCAACTTTCAGCATCTGGGAAGTCCTCGTTAATTGGGGGCATCCGAGTCTACTTCAATGGCCGTGGCGCCGAAGTTCTACCGGATCGGATCATCCCGACTGTGCCCACTCATAACACCTTCCAAGTGCTGACAAGCCGAAGGGTGAATTTTAATGACAACGAGCATGGGAGGCCAACCCCGAACTTGCCGAAGTCTAAGCAAATCTGGGTTCCCAAGAGGATTCGAGGCCCTGCACCAGCCTCACCAGGCTTCAAAAATTCTGTGGATGTTCCCAATAGAGGGGGCAAAGGGGCTATGCATGTAGAAGAAACCGTGATTGCAACTCCTCCACCTGTCGCCAGGGCCTGCGCAAGGCAGGCTGATATTTCCAAATATTCAAGAAACTTCAATCAAGCTGCCAAGATGATACGGCTTTCACATATGCCGTCCGTCCGAGTCCAAGTGCTGTCTCCTGCCATTTCTCCAGAGTGTCATCAGAAAGACATGATAAAGAGGGTCCGGGAATATTTCTGTGACTTCAAGAATTCTTCCCTGGGCCAGCAAAGATTGATTCGTGTCGTTAGGGCTGAAAAAGAAGAAAAAGACAAAATGTCACCCATGGTGGCGAATGAAAAACAGAAGCAAGGTGGGGCTGGAAACTTTGAAAGGCCTTCACAAAATGAAAAGATGAAAAGAATTTCAACAAATCAAGGGCCAACTCTCCCTAGTCAGGCCCAAAGGGGAGTCAGAAAGTACAGCAGAAGAATGCAAATCATCACCTGTAATATGACAGGGGTGATGAGCGGGCATGACGCCCTGCTAAATGAACCAGAACGGCTGGCCGAGGTTGCCAAAAGAGAAGACCCGGTGACAGGACGGGGCAAAATTGAGGCTGGGTTACTACAAGTCTCTAAGGACAAGTGGGTTGCTGATGAAGACAACACTACTCTCAATGCCAAGACAATGGCATCTGAAGAAGAAGGGGTACCCCTATCTGGATGCACCTTTGGTGAAGCACTCGAGGGCATCAGTAGCAAAACAGCTATGGACCCTGCCGTGCTGATGACGCTGCAAAGATACCAGCAGGAGGTAGAACTGCTGAAGAGAAAATTGAATGAAAAGACTGGGCACGCTATGGCGCCCGAGGAATCGGGGGCACGAGCCGAGCCATCACATGAAGGTTTCAACCCTGGGGGTGCTCCTTCACAGGCCATTCTACAAACTACAGCTCAGAATCGGGCTACTCCTCAACATTATTCCCAACGGCTCCAGCCAGCACAGCCAATGCCCCTTCAGATGCAGCGGCAGGCCCCCCTGTCAGAACCTTTGCCATCCAATGCTATGACTTCGGCCGCATTATTGATGCAGCCCACCCACCTCTGCCCTCAACTAGAAGAGCCATCTATGCTGAATAAGTTGATGGTGGAGCAGATGATCGAGGCAAGACTGCCAAAGAGGGGTGGCGATGACTATGCCCCCTTTGACATATATGAAGTACCATATCTAGCCCATCATGCTGCCAAAAGACTGCCACCCGGCGTCAATAGACTCCCAAAATTTGACAAATACAATGGGCAAGGCTCCCCGAAGGAACATATTGCACATTATATGACAGTCATGGGTGACTTGGCGGCAGACGAGTCATACCTACTGAGGTTCTTTGGGCCTTCATTGACAGGACCTGCTTTTGAATGGTACTCTGACCTGCCAGCCGGGTCTATCCACGACTGGCCAGACATGCAGCAGAAATTCATCGAAAGATTCCACGTCGCTGAGATGGAGGTGACCATGGCCGAGTTATTGGCGACCAAACAAAAAGATGATGAAATAGCTACAGAATATATCAAGAGATGGGAGGATCTCTGCATGAGATGTCGGCGTCCTCCGCATCCAGAAGACGCAATACAAATATGTAAACAAAATCTAAAAAGGAGATTCTGGAAAAGATGATTGGAATAGAAATCCGGTCTTTTGACCGATTAAGTGATATTGCCACAGAGGTTGAAGATTTCTTCACAAAATATCCCTCCATTTCTGCTGACTCAAGTTACGAAGCCAAGCAGGCTAATAAACGGCCGATACTGAAAGCGGTTCATGCTGTCAGCCTCACGGCGAAAAGGCATAAATGGGTGCACAATCCTCCTCTCAATGAACCTGCTGAATGTCGAGAGAGTCATCCTCCGCAGAACAAAGCAAAGAAGCTCTATGCCTTCCCCCGGGATCGGACTCGAGCATTGTTCGAGTGGGCTGTCAAATATAGCAGAATCAGGCTTCCGAAGCCAAAGAGACCTGATGACGTCAGAAGAAGAGATGATCCTTACTTCTGCCCCTACCATCAGATCTTGGGGCACCCTATTGAAGATTGTCAAATATTCAAAGACATTGCCCAAGGCTTAATAAAAAGAGGGGAGCTACGAATGGAGGAGGACAGAGTTGACCCTCCGCGCCCTCATGAAGTGCCTACTCCGGGGGCATCAATTAATGTAATATCTATATGTCAGCGACTGCCTGAAGAAGTGCCAGAGGCTTGCAGCCAACACACCAATGAAGACTTTGCCCTAGCGCCCGAAGAAAAGCAAAGAAATTGGCAAGCATCGTCAATGAAGAAAAGAACAAGATCAACATCCCTTCCGACTCCAAGAGTCCATGTTAGTGGAGCCATGGGCCGGCCCGCTCCACCCCCTATAGCTCCTGCTTGGCATCAAATAGCCTCTGCTGCGGCTATCAGAAGGCCAGTGGATAACACAAAGAAGCAAGCCCCGGCGCGGGCGCATGAAGAAATCAACTCAGCCATGAGACGGCTACAAACTATTACAGACAGGCTAGACGTGCAGGAGCAGCTCAAGAGCCAGCCTATGCAGGTTAAGAAGCATGCCCTTCAAGGACACAATAGGTCTCACATGCTAACAAAAAGAACTAAAGAAAAGGCAGGGGTGTTCAATGCACCGAACAACCCACTACAGGGGCAGAGGCCAGCCATATGGGAGAAGGAAAATGAAAATACAAAAGCTAAAATAAGACATGTTGCTCTCTCTTGTAACATGCTGTCAGCACCGTCCAGTGTGGCTCAAGCTGCTGATGAAGAAGATGAAGAAATTTGCTTTATGCCAAAAGGAGCAAATCAGGCTAAAACTTCTGCCTCCCATCATGCTGCCGAATCCGGGAGAATACCAAGACGCCCACCAGCCAACAAGGGAATGCAATACCATGTTCCTCCCAGGCTCGAAGGCATGAAACCCAGGGAGTTTATCTCGAAGAAACTGGGCGCGTCCAGCAACGATGACGGGATGCCACTCACCCTAGTCAAACCGGAGGCGCAAGATAGCACTTCCGGCCCCTCTTGGCAAGGCCCCACTGTGATGGCACTGCTACATCAGAAGCAGCAGGAAATTGAAATGCTGCAAAGGCAGCTGAATGAAATGAATCTAAGTCCACCTATGCCGCAACTGGTAGGACGTCTACATGAGGCGACACGAGGTAGTGCTGGCTCACCTGAAGCTTTAGCGCGTCAGTCATACCCCGAATAGCACATGATCATACAAGGGGTATCCTCCCTCAACCACTTGAGCACACAGTCTCCCGGGCACGTCAGGGGGCAACTAAGGCATCTCCGAAGATGGTGCAAATGAGGCCGCACATGCAGATGAACGAGCTGAAGGCGAAACAAATAATGAATATGGAGACAGCCAAAGAGGAAGTCACCGAGCCCGAATTACAAGCAGCCAAACAAAAAGATAATGAGTCTGTCACTGACTACATAAGAAGGTGGAGGAATCTCCGTGAAAGATGCAGACATCCACCGAGCTACGGGGACTCTGTTCAAATCTGCAAAGAAAATTTGAGAATAGAAATTCTACGATGGGTCATTGACATTGAAGTCACGACCTTCGAACAACTAGGCGACATTGCAGCCAATGCCGAAGCAGTTCTGGCAAGACTTTGCTCAGCCTCTACGGTCTCGAGCCAAAAGAATAAATCAATCAACAAACCTCCGGCACAAGAAGAAGTTTGCACCTCAAATTTTGAAGCCTTCGAGCAACAGAAGAGAAGATGAAAGAGGCATCTTCCGCCGATCCAGCAAAACAAGGGCCCCCGTTAAGGGGCAAAACGACGAAACTGTATTCCTTCCAAAGGACAAGACTAGGGCACTTTTTGAGTGGGCCCGAGAGTACGGCAAAATAGTGCTTCCAGAGCCAAAGAAGCCAGGCGATGTCGAAAGAAAAGACGATCCACGATTCTGTCCTTATCACCAAATGTTGGGGCATCCCATTGAGGATTGCTATGTGTTCAAGGACATTATTGAAGGCCTGATCAAGAAAGGCGAACTACAGATGGGCGAGTACAGGGTGGACCCACCATGCCCTCATCAAATATCTGTCCTTAAAAGAGCAGCCCCGCGCGATGCTACCGCCTCAACTGCTCCTCGCAAATCTGGCTGAAGCCGATGTCTAGCAGGCCCGCATAGCTTGAATGCGGATGCTTGCCAACAAAAGAAGAATGGCAAATAAAAAAAAGAGGAAAAAAAAAAGGAAAGGTCATGTTCTGGGGGCATGCACCAAAAAAAAAAATAATAAAAAAGGGATGGCAAATGAAATTTGCATATATAGAGATAAGGCTCCACCTATTGAATCTGAGATGTCGTCTCTCAGAAGGTCGGGTCTTCCAAAAAAAAAAAAGGAAAAAAAATCAAGATAAAATGAAGGAGGCCTTGATGGTTACATCTGTCAAGGGAGATGTCACTCCCCTCATGTCTTGGTCCATGCCAAATAAAAAAAAAACTACCATTGTGGGGTTGGTATGGTGGAGTGAACCACTCATCCCCTCTCTGAGGGTGTGAGCGCTCTCCTGTACACCCACCTTGGACTATAAAAAAAACGCATGGCGAATGCCCAAGGGGATAATAAAATGACTACATCATCTGTGGAGGTAGGAAGACCCTGCAACTGCAGCTTCTAAGAATAAGCGTCAAGAGGATGACACTTGGCGTAAGCGCCGGAGGCCCGAATCGAAGCTATTTGGAGCATCCCCTAAAGAAATCAATGACGAAAGAAAATAGCTATTGATCTGATGTATAGCTGTCACTAAATACTCCCAGGGGGATCATGTTAATCAACAGTCCCACCGATGCTAAGGGACCTTCATTGGCCACCAGGCCTCCCGTTTTAAATACGGGTCCAAACCCTGTTAGGGAATGAAAAGAACAAGTCCTCCCGAATTGTATGCACTCTCATGGCCTTTCGGCATTCAGCCACAACAATGCCATATTCGTCCCATGGGACTCTCCTATCAATGCCGGTTTGGATTCCTTGTCCAATGTCGGCCCAATAAAATCTCCTATTTCCTTGGCATAAGGCACTCTGCCCTTGTCGAGCTCAAAATTTGCCCATCAGCCCCGTCGGACTGAGCCCACAAAAGCTTTCCCTTGGGCGGAGGCGCTCTGCCCCAGCCGAACTTGAAAATTACCTTATGTCCCATCGGGCTGGGTCCACAAAGTCTTTTCCTTAGCCTGAGGTGCTCTGCCTTCGCCAATCTCGGAAATAAGCTTCGTCCCATTGGATAGGATTCATAAAGCCATCTTCCTTGGCCTGAGGCACTCCGCCATCGCCGAGCCCCAAAATTATCCTTTGTCCTACTGGGCGGGATTCATAAAACCCTTTCCTTGGTCTAGTGGCACTCCGCCCTGACCGAGCTACCTCACCTTGGTCTAGTGGCACTCCGCCCTGACCGAGCTACTTTTACCTTGGTCTAGTGGCACCCCGCCCTGACCGCGCCACCCTTTCCTTGGTCTGGTGGCATTCCGCCCTGACCGAGCTACCCTCACCTTGGTCCAGTGGCACTCCGCCCTGACCACGCTATCCTTACCTTGGTTTAGTGGCACTCCGCCCTTTTCAAGTTGGTTGACTTCAGCAATCTGTCTAGTCAACAACCATATTCTGCCTTGGCCCAGACCCTTTGTCTCTTCCAGGGTGGTCATTTTCAACATAACGTCGAGAGGACAACAAGGTTTTATGTCTGCCCTTGTCTTGGACAGGCCGTCTAAGCAGGGTTTGTTGGCTCTAACATCCTGTTGGGTCAGCACTCATATTATATATTCTGCCCTTGGCTTAGGCCTCACGTCTTTGCCAAGTTCGTTGGCTTGACATGACGTCGAGTCAACACCCATTCAATGTTCATATCCAACATGATACTCTTGGCTTAGGCCTTACGCCTCTGCCAAGTTTGTTGACTTCGACGTTCCATCGAGTCAACACCTATGCTATACTCTGCCCCTGGCTTAGGCCTCACGCCTTTGCCAAGTCTGTTGGCTTCGACATGCCGTCAAGTCAACACCTATCCTACATGATGCTCTTGGCTCAGGCCTCACGCCTCTACCAAGTTTGTTGGCTCCGATAGGACGTCAAGCCAACACCTATGTTACATTCTGCCTTTGGTTCAGGCCTCATGCCTTTTCCAAGTTGGTTGACTTTGGCAATCTGTCTAGTCAACAACCATATTCTGCCCTGGCCCAGACCCTTTGTCTCTTCCAGGTTGGTCGTGTTCGACGTGACGTCGTGACGACAACATTGCATTGTTTCTGCCCTTTCCTAGACATACCGCCTAGGCAAGGCTTGTTAAGTCTGACATCCCGTCAGGTTAACGTTCATATTCTACCTCTGGCTCAGACCTTTCATCTGGCCAGTCAATAAAAAGACCCTTTCACCTCTGGCTTGGACCTTTCGTCTAGTCAGTCAGCAAAAAGACACTTTCATCTTTGGCTCGGACCTTCCGTCTGACCATACAACAAAAAGACCCCTCTACCTCTGGCGTGGATCTTTCGTCCAGTCAGTCAACAAAAAGACCCTTTCACCTTTGGCTCGGGCCTTCTGCCTAGCCAGGAAATCAAAAGATCTTTTCTTCTTGTGACTCTACCCTTCCATCCAGTTGAAGAACAAAAAGACTCCTTCTATCGACGGTGTCATGACTTTATGTCTAAGCCGTTCAATATTTTCTTCCAGCATCATGGCTTTTCGCCTAAGCTGGTAAATATTATATCTTGGCGTCATGGCCTTCCGCCTAAGCCGAGCTTTACGGCGTCATGACTTTACGTCTGAGCCGTTGAATATCCTTGTCTGGCGTCATGGCTTTCCGCCTAAGCCGGTAAATATGCTGCCTTGGCGTCATGGCCTTCCGCCTAAGTCAAGTTGTCCAGCGTCATGGCTTTTCGCCTAAGCTGGTAAATATTATATCTTGGCGTCATGGCCTTCCGCCTAAGCCGAGCTTTACGGCGTCATGACTTTACGTCTGAGCCGTTGAATATCCTTGTCTGGCGTCATGGCTTTCCGCCTAAGCCGGTAAATATGCTGCCTTGGCGTCATGGCCTTCCGCCTAAGTCAAGTTGTCCAGCGTCATGGCTTTTCGCCTAAGCTGGTAAATATTATATCTTGGCGTCATGGCCTTCCGCCTAAGCCGAGCTTTACGGCGTCATGACTTTACGTCTGAGCCGTTGAATATCCTCGTCTGGCGTCATGGCTTTCCGCCTAAGCCGGTAAATATGCTGCCTTGGCGTCATGGCCTTACGCCTAAGCCAAGTTGTCCGGCGTCATGGCTTTTCGCCTAAGCTGGTAAATATTCTATCTTGGCGTCATGGCCTTCCGCCTAAGCCGAGCTGTACGGCGTCATGACTTTACGTCTAAGCCGTTAAATATTCTTGTCCGGCGTCATGACTTTCCGCCTAAGCCGGTAAATATTCTATCTTGGCGTCATGGCCTTCCGCCTAAGCCAAGTTGTCCAGCGTCATGGTGTTTCGCCTAAGCTGGTAAATATTCTATCTTGGCGTCATGGCCTTCCGCCTAAGCCAAGTTGTGCGGCGTCATGACTTTATGTCTGAGCCGTTAAATATTCTGCCTTGGCGTCATGGCCTTCCGCCTAAGCCAAGTTGTATGGCATCATGACTCTATGTCTAGGCCGTTAAATATTCTGCCTTGGCGTCATGGCCTTCCGCCTAAGCCAAGTTGCACGGCGTCATGACTTTATGTCTAAGCCGTTAAATATCCTTATTTGGCATTGTGGCTTTCCGCCTAAGCCGGTAAATGTTCTGCCTTGGCGTCATGGCCTTACGCCTAAGCCAAGTTGTACGGCATCATGACTCTATGTCTAACCTGTTACATATCCTCCCTTGACGTCATGACCTTACGTCTAAGCCGAGTCATTCGACGTCATGACCTTTGGTCTAAGTCGACAAACCTCTTACCCTTGGATCGGAAATATTCTCCGAACTAACGAACGAAAAGACCTCCTTTGGTTTTATACCAACCCGTGATCCTTCTAAGGATTTACTACCACATATGACTCATTCCCTCCACTGCCATGGCATCGGGTCCCCGACGCCAGAATCACCAACCTGTGGGCATGCCCATTAAGCCCTTTAGAAAAAAAAAAAAGAGAAAGAAACCAAAAGAAAAAAGAAGAGAAAAAAGGGAAGACAAAGAAAGAGAGCAAAGAAAGAAAGAAAAGAAAAAGAAGAAAGAAAAGAGAAAAAAAAGAGGATGATGATCATGACGTGGTTTATGTGCTTGCTTGTCTCACGTGCATGTCCGCCTATAGTATAGCATTAACACGCTTCCTTCAAATTTCTAAGGCCGCGTACTTCCTTGCTAAGTAACGTTGCCCTGATTCAGGATACGTGTGCGTCACGACACACACTAAGGAATGAAAAACCAATTCTCGGTGAGTGCATACGGCCAGGGGAAGAGTCGTAGGTGTGTTGCTAGCACAACTCGCATGATATACCCTAGGCGAAACTCCTACACTTCGCACATAATGTGAGCAATGGTCTTTAGTCATAGGGACGTCATAAATTCTTCTTAACACTTCATGGACGCTTAAATCTCTACACTCGCGTAAAGGGTGATCGTGAGGAAAAAGCTGCCTACCCCCGTTTTAAAAAAAAAAGAAAAAAAAAAGAAAGGAAAAAAATGATGATGATTGTGATAAGTGGAATGTGAATCCAAGTAGCCAGGAATCCCCACTGAAACAAATGAGGAGACTTGCGTGAAAACGGTGCAACAAACCCTATAATTAAAGTAAGGATGAATCCAAGTAGCCGGGAATCCCCATTGAGACACATGAGGAAACTCGCGTCAAACGGTGAAATCCATCATAAAACCATAATATAGGATGAATCCTAGTAGCCGGGAATCCCCATTGAGACACATGAGGAAACTCGCGTCAAACGGTGAAATCCATCATAAAACCATAATATATGATGAATCCTAGTAGCCGGGAATCCCCATTGAGACATATGAGGAGACTCGCGTCAAACGGTGAAATCCACAATAGTACCATAATATATGACGAATCCTAGTAGCCGGGAATCCCCATTGAGACATATGAGGAAACTCGCGTCGAACGGTGAAACCCGAAATTAAGAAATAAAAGGGGGTTGTGCGAAGCTACCAAAAGTCGAGAGCCCCGAATGTATGTGTAGGCGATAAAGTAATCCTCCAGTGTTATGCAGAACGTCTGCACATCCCTATGTCTAGGGTTCACTACCCATATAATTGCACTTTCACTATGGAGGAATAGTCATGGGTGTAGATTGTGATTTATGCTACGCGTACGTTCTATGCAGTGTCCCCTTTACGTATGCACATCTCCCTTAGTTGTGCTTCGTGAGCCGCACTCTGTCCGTGAATCGTGGGCGTTGTCCTTATCCTATCCCTGTTATAGGGGAACTATGCTACATAGCTATTCTATGCTTGTGGTCATTGAGTGCCTGCATGCTTGGATGAGGCTATATATAAAAGAAAGAGAGATAATAAAAATGAATGACGAAATGAAAAATGAATGATGATAAATGAAAATAGAATAAATAAAAGGAATGAATAATAAAAAGGATCCATGCAATATTTTCAAACGGGCCATGGGTTGCACCCGCACGTCCCGCTCTTTCGTCCCTCTGTCGCGACACCCGCGGGTGGGGGGCATTTGTTGACACTGAAAATATTCCTAACATTTCCTAACTTCTGCTTCCGCAGGTCTTAAGTTCTGATCAGGTGCTCCTATGCCGACAGAGAAGAAAAGAAAGAAAAGAAGGAAAACAATGGCAGAAGCCGAACAAAAGATGAGACCAAAGAAAAGAAGAAAAGAAAAGATGCTCGGCTTCAATGAACAGCCGCTAAGGCAAGACCCGGGAGCTTGGGAGAGTATTCGGAATCATCCCCAAAGAAGCAACTAGAAAGCTACAAATACAAGTGAAGTCGGCCCGGCATCACAAATTATTGTACCGAAGGCCATGTGAGCGGAAGACCCGCGTGCTCGAGCCGAACGCACACGAAGTTCCGATTAAGGCCAGTCATCATGCCGAGAGCTTCGTCAACGCCCCGTCAAGGTTTTCCAAGGACCAGGGCGAGAGGAACAGTCAACGGAAACTTCCAGAACCATCCCCGGACCCACCGGTTGGCCCGCGCCGAGCAAACAAGTCAAAACGGCGCGTGAAGGGTCACCGGCGCCACTTAAAACGGCGCCATCAAAAACGGCGCGTCCATTTCTTCATTCGAGGAATGCTTCCCGGCGCCATCAATCCGGCGCGCTAAAGCCACCACTGGGGCATCCCCGGCGCCGTCAAAACGGCGCGCCCTCCTTTCTGGGGCGCCGATTTAACCAAGGCTATATAATAGCCTGCCTTCGCAAAAAAAGAGAGGAGGAGATTGCCGAAGAGCCTCCACCAATCAGAGCTTCAAAGGGGAGGGTTTCTTGAGAGAAAAGCTTCCTCTGAGGGTCCTCTTGCGGCGGCCGTCCTCCGCTTTGCACGAACCTCCCGGTGCCGGAGAAGAAGATTGTCTGCTCCCTTGTTTATTTAGGTGGGTCATCGTGATTTCTCGGTCGATCCTCCTCCGTTTGAGTTTCTTCTCTGATACACTGTAAGTGAGAAGGGGGTGAGGGCGATGATATGAGCCATTTTCCCCCCTTTTCTCACCGTCTCTGTGATTCTCCATCTCCCCTCTGTAATTTCTTCCCTCTCTGTTAATGAAAATGGTGACCGCGCGACAACGCCGGCACCGGAATGATAGGCTGTTTAGCTCTTTTTTGTTCCTTTCGTTTATGGAATGAATGGATATGTCAACGAGCCGAGGGGTCTAATGCTCTTATCCTTCCTCTGCACTGTTCCTTTTCTTTCATTGCATTTTCTTCTTGCGACTGGTGAAACGGTGCTGTGCAATAGTGCCGGCGCTGGGGAGGGTGATGTACATAGAACGAATGGACGTGGGCATGCCCGGCGCCGTGGTCACCCCTCTCGTTTGCTTCCTCTTCTGTCTGTATGTGCGTCCACCGGATTTGCGGCCCCGGCGCCGATCATGCCCTGCTACGCATTGGGCTACAGCAACTACTCCCCTTCTCCCCGGGGTTTTCCTTCCATCTGAATGTCATAAGTTTCACCGCCGGAGGTGCATACACACGTGCGTTTCTCCGACCCGTCTCGGGCCATCCCCTTACTTTCCCCTCCTGTTCTCGACCATGAACAGGAGGAGATGAGGGCATCCTCAGGTGCCTTGTCGTTGTCTTCTAAGCATCGCCTGACAGATATCTCGTTAACATATCAATATTCATATGCATATATATAGGCATGCCTACATGCATCAATTCTAATCTATTGACTGCGCATAGTTTTCCCACCGTGCCGTTTTGTCACTTCATTATTGAGATTCGGTGACCCGGGGAGGGGGAACATTCCCCTGACCTCTCATCCTAATTTGCTCGGTCTGCAAGAGTCCATTTTCCAGTAATGGATCTCCGAAGGCCAGTGAGTGCACATAAATTGGGTTAATCCCCAACACTTCAAATCCACAGCCCCTAGTGGGCCTTGTGGTGGCCGTGAGATGCGTGCCCCTCGTAGGCTGGCCCTCGGGGTTTCCTTCTCTAACTGGTCGTCCCGCCTTGAGCCTTGAGTCGACTCAGGTCGCGTACCCCTCGTAGGCTAGTCCTCGGGATTTTCGCTCCCATAATGAGTCGTCTCATCCGCCCGCTCTCACCCACGGACTTGGTGCCCCTAGCAGGCTGGACCTCGGGGTTTTCCTTTCCGTTCGGGTCTGCCGGCCGCCGTTGCGCCACCCGGCTCTTAGGGGTTTACTCCGCCACGTGAGTACTCCCCGATTCTCCCTGACAAATCCTCCGGGATGGGGAGATGCTGCCGAATTTTCAGCTCGAATGAGTTAAATAAACCATTTAATAAACTAGTCGGCCTGACTCGGAACAGTCGCCGCGCTCGAGTGCGAACCTCGCGCGAGCCTATGATTGACTTCCGGACGGCCCGGGACCGATCCGATGAATGACTGACTTAATAAACTTTCAAAATCTTCCAAAATATTTTAATAAGTCCAAAAATAAACCAATAGAACCTCAGTTTCCGTGAAACAGGGCTAAATCGGCGCCACTGGCAACCGGCGCGCCTTAAAACGGCGCGCCTTAAAACGGCGCGCCCTCAAAGGGGCGTGCCGTTTTAAGGCCTCCCCCTCTCCGCTTTTGTGGCGCCGTTTTAAGGCCCTCCCCTCTCCACTTTTGTGGCGCCGTTTTAAGGCCTCCTCTTCACCTGTGTGGTGCCGTTTTAAGGCCTCCTTTTCACTTTTTGTGGTGCCGTTTTAAGCCTACACCTACGGTTTCCCGTGCCGTTTTAAGCCCTTTCCCTGAGCGTTCCACGCCGGTTTAACCGCGCCGTTTTAAGGCTTTGATCCTCATGCCATTTTAAATGATCACTCTCCGAGTGAATATTAAACTGCCTTAATGGCGAACACTGTCCCGATTTGGATAACCCGTGGACACATCGGTATCTCTCGTAGAGTCTCCCTCGGGGCCTCTGTCCACTCGGGTCCACCGGTCACCGTGTCTGGCCTCCCGGCCTTTAAGGAGCTTACCCCATTCCATGGGCATGCCTCCACTTTCCCCCAAACACTCCGGGTCTAGGGAGACGCTACTAGATCTTGCCAGGATATTTTAACCATTTGTAAAATCGAGAACATAAATTAAAAAAAATGAAATAAAAAATAATAAAACAAACAAACAACAACTAAATATCATAATAATAAATAATAAATAAAAAAATAAGCAAAGCAAAACAAAATAAATAAAGCAAAAAGAATAAACACCGTTATCCGACGTGCTCACGTATTTGCACGCCGTTTTAACCGTAAAATTTCATCTAAACCTGCGGATTAAGCCATGTGTTTCCCCTTCATGAATAAAAAAAATAAAATAATAACAACACAAGATGCGCGCCGTTTTAGCCATCTGCACCTGCACCGCCACGCCATTTTAACCATATGCATATACCCGCGCCGTTTTACTCCTTGTGCCTCTCACGCCATTTTCACGTAACAAAACAAACTCATGCACCCTCATGTACACATGCATGTATCATCTTACGTAAAACACACCTAATCACGTAACACATGCCCCATTTAAATTCAACACACACACACATGCACATACGTTGCCTATCTAGGGGATAAAGACATAATAAAATAATAACATGAGAAAAACACACTCGTGCATTCATATGCACAGCATCTTTTATACACTAAAGTAAGGGGGGAAAATATATATAGGTAAAAAAAAGGGAGAAAATGATGAATAATAATAACAATAGTAATCATAACAAACAAATAAATAAAAATATAATAAACAAATAATGGTTAAATAAATGACAATAAAAATAATAAAACATAAAAGTGATGAATAAACAACAAAGAAAATAATGAATGAATAAATGACAAATAAATGTCAATAAAGGAAATAAAAGATGCATGCATCCAATAAAAAAAATACTAATAAAATAAAACAAGAGAAACAAGTAAATAATAAATAAAGGGCATTCATGTATTAAAAAAATAATAACAAAACTAAATAAAGAATAATGAACATGACCGTATTCACTCCGGAGCTCTCACCTCCTCTAGACCCCGGGCATGGGAATATTGATGACCCCCTGACAGGTCGTACCTAGATCTCGGGGTTAACCCCATTATGGTCACGGCATGATCTTGTCCTGGGCCGATAAGCCGTTGAATTCAATTCCTTTTTGACCGGGTTTTAACCGTGTCCCTTCATTTCTCAAATATCAAATTTGCCATACTCTGGCATACATTGTCCCGATGATACACAAGTCTGCCCGAATACGATCATACTCGGCCCACCTCCCGGGCCCATATGTATGCACCGTAACGCTATGTGCAGTCTCAAAATAAAAAGGCAATGACTAATCGACAACCCTGCGAGTGACAGGGATTGCCAAAGTCTTCCTTAAATTTACAAATAAATGACTAAATAAGCAATAAACAATAACACTAATCACCTTGCATGCCTGCATGATCTGACTCTCCGGTATATCGAATGATGATTAGCGGAAAGTCGGGTTACGCCCGACCGGAGGCTCTCACTATGCGTAATGATGGTTCTCGGATCTAAGTTCTCCGCCCTGTACCGGGAGCCGGCCTAATAAACAAATACTACCATATTGTGTGCTTGCATGCAATCACATCTTTGCATAATCTATGGGCCTCATGGCCTCTCTATTTTGGCGATTAATCAAGGGTTTCCTCTCTTCTGGGGAGGTGTAATTAACGTCGTAGCCTTCATGGTACGGCGGGTTTTGGGTCCCGACACGATCACCCATAATCGTCTGGTTAGTCGAACGGTGCGCATAATAAATTTGTCACTCAGTGACTGGCACGCCCCACGCGAATAAACCTCTAATAAATAATCTAAATAAACCCATAATCATAATAAAAATATTCTTAATAAAAAAATCATCTCCCACAGGAAGCAGGCTACGAGGTCCGAATTTTGGGAAGCAGGCTAAAAAAGTCAGGATCTGGGAGGCCTTTGTCGGTTTAACGCCCCGTCGGCGGAAGGTCTAGTCGGTTTAACGCCCCGCCGGCGGAAGGTCTAGTCGGTTTAACGCCCCGTTGGCGGAATGCTGATTGGTTTCTGTTTGTCGGGTGGCTGAAGGTTGGAGGTAAAAGTTCATCTTGTGACTCTTCTTTCTCTTCTTTTCTTCCTCTTTTGTGAGGAGAGGCGGGTGCAAGGACCATGTTTGTCTTGTGATCGTTTCCTTCTTTTCTTCTCTTCTTCTTTTGTGTGAAGAGGACGGGTTAAAGGACCGTGTTCGCCCCCTGACTGTTCTTTCTCTTCTTCTCTTCTTCTTTTATAGGGAGGCAGGTGCAGAGACCATGTTCGCCTCGTGACTGTTCTTTCTCTTCTTCTCTTCTTATTTTATGGAGAGGCAGGTGCAGAGACCACATTCGCCTCACGCATCTTTTTGTTTCTTCTCTTCTTTTTTTGTAGAGAGGCAGGTGCAGAGACCATGTTCGCCCCATGATTGCTCTTTTTCTTCTTCTCTTCTTCTTTTGTAGAGGCAGGCACAAAGACCATGTTTGCCTCGTGATCATTTCTTTCTTTTCTTCTCTTCTTCTTTTGTGTAGAGAGGCGGGTTCAAGGACCGTGTTCGCCCCCTGACTGCTCTTTCTCTTCTTCTCTTCTTCTTTTATAGGGAGACAGGTGCAGAGACCATGTTCGCCTCGTGACTGTTCTTTCTCTTCTTCTCTTCTTATTTTATGGAGAGGCAGATGCAAAGACCATGTTTGCCTCATGACCACTCTTTTTTCTTTCTTCTCTTCTTCTTTTATGGAGAGGCAGGTGCAGAGACCATGTTCGCCTCATGTCTCTCTTTTTTTTTCTCTTCTCTTCTTCTTTTGTAAAGGGGCAGGTGCAGAGACCATGTTCGCCCCATGATTGCTCCTTTTTTTTGTTCTTCTCTTCTTCTTTTACGGAGAGGCAGAGACCATGTTCGCCTCGTGATCGCTCTTTTTTTTTCTTCTCTTCTTCTTTTATGGAGAGGCAGGTGCAAGGACCATGTTTGCCTCGTGATCATTTCTTTCTTTTCTTCTCTTCTTTTGTGTAATGAGGCGGGCTCGAAGACCACGTCCGCCTCATGTGTCTTCTTTTGGTTCTGCTCTTCTTCTTTTGTATGAAGAGGCGGGTCCAGGGACCACGACTGCCTCATGTGTCTTTTCTTCCTCTTCTTATTTTCTTTTGTGTGATGAGGCGGGCTCGAAGACCACGTCTGCCTCATGTTTCTTTTTTTCTTCTTTTATGGGATGAGGCGGGCTCGAAGACCACGTCTGCCTCATGTGCCCCTTTTTTCTTTCTTTTCTGCTCTTCTTTTCTCATTAACGCTTCCGTGCTGGAGTGTATTTCTCTTAATGTGCCCCCAGGTTGGGGTGTAGCTTCGTTTGGTGTGCATCCCCTCCCGAGGGGTGTGTTTTTCCTCTTTGCTTCTGTGCCCCCAGGCGGGGTGTATTTTTTTTTTGCCCCCGAGGCGGGGTGTAGCTCTCTTCAAATACCCCCATGGTGGGGTATACTCTTCACGGCTTCTATGCCCCTAGGTGGGGTATGTTTCTTCTTCATATGCCCCTAAGCCAGGGTGGACTTCTCTTCATATGCCCCTGAGCCGGGGCGTGTTCTTTATAGCTTCTAGGCCCTCGAGGCGAGGTATGCTTCTTCTTCACATGCCCCTGGTACGGGGTGTAGCTCTCTTCAAATACCCCCCTAAGCCGGGGTATACTCTTCACGGCTTCTATGCCCCCAGGTGGGGTATGTTTCTTCTTCATATGCCCCTGGTACGGGGCGTGTCTTTTGTTTCTTATACCCCCCCATAACGGGGGTGAATTCTGCTCTCTTTCTACCCCTGAAGGCGGAGGAGTGCTTCTATTCATATGTCCCCGGCACGGGGCTGTATCTCTTGCTTCTTATGCCCCCCTGAGGCCGGGGTGCATCTCTTTACGGCTTCTGTGCCCCCGAAGTAGGGTATGTTGTTTCTTCAAATGCCGCTTGGGCGGAGTATATCTTTCTTCTTATGCTCCCAGATCGGGATGCATGTCTCTTCGTTTCTGTGCCCCGGGTCAGGGTATATGCTTTTGTTTCTTATGCGCCACGGGCGGAGTGTATTTTTTATGCCCCCTGAGCGGGGTGGATGCTCTGCATGTATTCCCGGGTCGGGGTGTAGCTTTGTCTCCCATGGAGGGGGTGTGTTATTTTTTCAAAAGCCCCCAGACTATGGTGTATTCTTCTCTTTCTTATACTCCCAAGGCGGGAGGGGTTCTCTCCATGTGCCCCCATGGCAGGATGTGCTTCTTTCTTCAAGTGTCCCCAGACCGAGGTGAATTCTTTTCTTCTTCCCAGACACACCGGGGGGAATGTTTGCTTCTTATGCTCCCAAGGTGGGGTGTATTACTGCTTTTGATGCGGGGTGTGGTTCTTGCTTTTTATGCACCCGAGGCAGGGTGAATTCTTCTTCTTTGTTTACGTGCCCCCATATCGGAGTGTATTCCTCTCTTCATATGCTTCCCTAAGTCGGGGGATGTTGTTTGTTCTGCTTCAGATGTCCCCCCCGGGGGGGGGGGGGTGCATGTTGCTTCAAGGACTCCGAGCCTGGGGTATGCTCCTTCAAAGGTCCCTAAGTCGGGGTGGATTCTCTTTTCTTCTCATGCTCCCAAGGCGGGATGTAGCTTCTTCAAGTACCCCTAAACCGGAGCGTATTCTTTATGGCTTCTATGTCCCCTGGCGGGGTATGCTTCTTCTTCAAATACCCCTAGGCCGGGATGGACTTCTCTTCATATGCCCCTGAGTCGGGGCGTGTTCTTCATATCTTCTAGGCCCTCGAGGCGAGGTATGCTTCTTCTTCAAATACCCTCGAGATGGGGGTGTGTTTCTTGGCTTCATATGTCCCGAACGTGGGGTATATCTTTTGTTTCTTATGCTCTCGAGCCGGGATGTAACTTCTTGGCCTCATATGTTGCTGAGGCGAGGGGTATATTGCTTTACGTGCCCCCGGGGGGAGTGCATTTTGCCTCTACTGCCCCATGGCGGGGTATATCTCTTGGCTTCTTACGCCCCCAAGGTGGAGTGTATTTTCTTCTTGTGCCCCCGGGGTGGGGTATATCTTTCGCTTCTTATGCCCCGCCCCCCCTTAAGGCGGGGTGAAGTCTTTGCTTCAAATGCCCCTAAATCGGGATATAGCTTTGTCTCATATGCCCCTGGAGCAGGGGTGTATTTCTCTTCATGTGCCCCTGGGAATGGGGTGTATTTCTTTTTTATCTCCTATGCCCCCGTAGCAGGGTATATATCTTCTTCTCATCCCCCATGGCGGGGTATCTGCATGTTCTCTTCGGGAGTGGTGGCCGTGCTTGGCCTCATTGCTATAAAGCATTCCCCACAGTGGGCAACCATTCACCAAGCTACAATTGTGGCTCGCTGGATCTTTTAACAACCACTCGGGGGCCGTTTTGTGCCGGATGGAGGCAGCATGAAGGAGGAACGAGCGGGGTCATTGCACCGCAGACTCGGGACCTCCTAGAGTCGGGCGGGATGCCGGTTTCTTCTTGCTCTTTCAGTCGGCGATGCTGGCCAACTTTTCTTCCTTTCTTCTTTATTTCTCCCCTTTTGTATGATTGACCAGGGTGGAGGTGCAGGAGAGCGCTCACCCCCTTAGGGAGGGGATGAGTGGTTCGCTCCACTGCATCAACCCCACAGTGTTAATCTTTATTCAGCACGGGTCTCGACGGACGTAGCCGTACAACCCTCGCTTGCCAATTCTTTCTCTTCTTTTTTTTTTACTTCTTTCTTTTCTCTTTTTTTTTTCTTTTCTTCTCTTCTTCTTTTCTTCTTTTCTTCTTTTCTTCTCTTTCTTCTTGAGGGAAAACGGGGGGCTTGATTTCCCCTCCCTTCTCTTCTCTCTTTTTTTATAACAGCCCCCATGATTCCTGGAAGCTGCATATGCTTCGAAGCAGCGTCCTCGAGGCCGTGAAGGCAGCTGCATCGAGTCTGGATTTTCTCCCCACTGAATTCCGGTGAAGAGATGAAGGGTAGTTTAGGTCCCACCGGGTGTGCCAGACTTGTGGACGCACTAAAATTCGCTTCTTCAGGTGGTTTCGTCTATTGAGTGCGCGGGCGTGCCAGTCACCGAAGTGACAATTTATTCGAACTCCGAAGAGCCCATGATGCGCTCGATCTGACTCGGTCAGACGATTGTGTGGTTCGTGCCGGGACCAAAACCCGTCGCGCCATAAAGGTCACGACGTCATTTACATCCCCCATACGAGGGAACACCCTTGATTAATCGCCGAGATTCAGGGCCTCATGGCCAAGAAATTAATTGCACGAAAGGTCTATTAGGAAGTATCGAAACCCCCGTATGAGGGTAAGAAGAAAACATTCGCGATCATGTCGGTCGTGTACTGACCATTTAATGTTCGGACGAATGTCCGGCTTGAGAAAATCGCAGTTGTCGCGGGAAAATCGGAACGCATGTAAGCCGAGGTACGGTAAATTTATTGTTCGGAAGAGCGGAAAACGTTCAGCTGAGCCTCGGTTGGAGAGGTCAAAAACCAGTAAATCTGTTGGCCCGGTGCAAGAGCAAGCTGCGACCATACCGCGGTGGGCCCCCCGCGGTCGAAACAAGACTTGTATGAGCGTCATTAATATTTCCAGTGCCAAGGGGCAACGAGGGAATATCCCTTGAATCGGCTGAAAGGCCCTGTGTCTAGGGAAGCGGAAATTCGAAATGTGTCGGTTATTCGGGAGACCGTTTAATATTCGGACGGGTGTCCGACTTGAAGATATCATAATCGTCGCAGGAGGACCTGGAACATATGTATGTCGTGATACGACAAATACATTATTCCAAGACATTGAAAATATTCGGTTAAATCTCGGTTAGTATAGTAGGAGACTAGCGAATTTATTGGCCCGATGCGAGATCGAGTCGGGACCATACCGGGGGCGCCTCCCGCGGTCCAAACGGGACTTGCGTGGGCATCATTAATGTTCCCAGTGCCGAAGGGCAACGGGGAAGAGTCTCGGGATTAGATTCCAAAACCAAAACATGTTCGAAGGAAGCGAGCTATAGGCCGAGGGTGTGGGTCAGACAATGACCATAATCGGGACGGACCCGAGGTCCGAGCACAGCCCACAAAGGCCTTATTGATATTTTTGTATATAGGGTCCAGGGATGACAGGAGCCATCTCGTTCTATTCAGATTTTTGTCAGTCCCTTGCGGACCACTTGATATTCGGACAAGGGTGTTAGTGTTGGTGTGCTACAGGCCAATTTCGGGTCGGGTAGACCCAATAGTTGTACGATCTTGTTCATTAATAAAGTGGTGTTTGAGCGTAAATATGCGATTGTGTTACTTTACGTTGTCCCTAGGATATGTGGTTGTAAAGTCAGCTCGAGATGGGATCTCGAACATGAGATTGACTTTACATGTACACATACCTTAAACTGTTCCTGGTTGGAGGGTAATCACTCGGGGACTTTGATTACCTATTAAACCAGTACACATGATGTGTCAGTGACCAGTCCCATGGTCATTGGTGCGGGGCACCAACACATATGTGTAGGTGTATGTCCTTGGAGGATGTACACTGAACTGATTCGCTATTGGATCTTCAGATGGTTGATTATACCTAATGTCAACTGAAGATCCAACGGTCTCAGTAGCATCGTTGGTCCTTTGACCTGAGACGTTGATCGGATCTTACACGAGGACTGGAATGGTTTAAGTACTTAGCTAAGTGAGTTTAACCATAAGTCATGAGTTGCCGAGTCATTAACCACTCCAGGATACGTGTGAAGATCATCAATGGTCAAGAGGGGATCGCTCACTGTCGGGTATATATCAGACAGTTAATGGGTCATGACATTGACGCTCCGTTAAATCCCTGGCCAGGGTCGTGTGAGTTCGTTTAGGATGGACGTCATACACTTTAAGGAGGTCATAGTCAAATGGCACGATCATGGGGTTTGACAGAAACCGTACCCTCGATCGTACCAGACTCATAGAAGGAGCGAGGGATTATATCGATGTGGTAACTGTGGACTTACAGGTACCAGACAGGTTGGTTTAAACCCGGGGTCATCTAGGATCACGCGGATTTGCTTGACCCAACGTGATCAAAGGTTCGGAATAAATTAAACTATTGTTCGGCTCTAGTAGAAGCGAAGAATACGTTTAATTTACTTCTAATTGGGAATTAGAAGTTAATGGACCTTAAACTAGAGTGACTATGGGCCTAGAGGATTACACACAATGGATTCTTGGGTGACGGATAATTATTATACATGTGTATGTATTATTTCCATTTAATTCCTTTTGGAAAGGAGTGTAAACGGAGTCTAATACATATGTATAATATGATAAAGGACATATATACAGTTTTGGTCTTTTGGAACCCTTTTCTAATAAACCTAAACTCTATATATAGCCACATACGTGAGTTCATTCGAACTCTTGCTTCCTTCCTTCCCTTAAGCTAACAAGCATTAAGCTTAAGGGAGAGGATTAACCTCCCCCTTTATCCCTCTTGCTCTCTCTCTCTCTCCTGAAGGTGATTGAGCTGGGGAAGGTCGTGCCGGGGAGGTACCGTCGCTGCGCAAGGATCCGTGTGGATCATCCCTAGAGGCCGTACAGCTGTGCGGTTCGGTTTTTCTGCATCTGGCTTAGCGGACAGCGTCGTTCCGCGCAAGGTGAAACACGCAACCCGTAATTAGGGTATTAGAAACACCGATCAGAGCATAGATTAAGCTTTCCACAATACCGGGATAGGGCAAATTAAATTTTTGTTATCCGCTGCGTCGCCCGTAGGTGCTGTGTGAAAACTTACAGTGGTATCAGAGTCAGATTCGCGCTCTGGTCGGTGTTTTTATCACCGTTTAGAACCATATTTTAGGGGCATTGAAAATCTTCAATTATAATTTGTAGAATGGGATGCTGGGCATCTCAGTTCTTGCTGGATGCTGGGCATTCAAGCAGCAATTTTTTTTTTTAAAAAAAAAAATTTTTTTGCTGGCCCGAGTTGGGCGCACCGCGCCCTGGGAGCGTTGCGCCCAGGGCGCGGTGCGCCCGCCGCGTGCGCCGCGTGGGCGGCGCACGCGTCACCCGGGGTCAGCGCCCGCGGGCGCTGACCCGCGGGGGGCGCGGCGGGCGCCGCAGGCGGCGCCCGCAACGCGGGCGCCCGCCACGCGGGCGCCTGCGTGCGGGCGCGGGCGCGTCCGCCCACGCGTCGCGCGTGGGCGGCGCGCCCAGCGCCTGCCGACAGTTTTTTTTTAATTAAAAAAAATTGATTTACTTCTTTTTAATTTATTGTGCTAAGACATTAATATATATATATGGTATATATATATGGAAATGCACAGAAAATTAAATTGAATTTTATGGAGTAGGTTAATAGTGTTATCTCGATGGTAAATGTCAAAAGTTAATTTTTATTTAACCGTGTTGAATTTACCGAGGTGAAATAATTACTATTTACCTTGGGATAAAATGGTAATAATTGAAGTTACTTCAGTAAATTTTAATTTTTGAAATTTTAATTATTAGATAATTAAAAATTCAAAATTTGAATTTTGTTGAAGTTAAATGTGAAAAATTCAATTATTTAAATTTTAATTATTAGATAATTATTAAATTCAAATTTTGAATTTTAGAAAATTACTAATTGAGGATAATTACATTATTTTAAATTTATTTTCAAACAAAAATTATTGGATAATTAGTTTAAATTTAAATTTAAATTATTGGCATGTTTAAATTTTAAATTTAAATTTGATTATTGGATAATTAAATTTAAATTTAAATTTAACTAATTATCTCAATTAGATGCCCCTATAGAAAATGATGGTTCTTTACGTGCGTTACTTTATTTACCTTGTATTGGCCTGCTTGTATGTTTAATTTTAGTTAATAATGCTTTGATTTTTAAAATTAAACAAAGCTAGCCTGTTTTTGTTTGCACATCCCATTTTTAAATTCAAAGTAAGGATTATTTTCAGAAAATAAACCTTGATTGATTTTATTTGAATGGGTTGACAAGTGATCATGGACTTGGATTAATGTAATTAATTGGGGTCTGCGAACCTCCTTTCTCTCTGTTAAAATTCCAATGTACTTCTATCTTCCTCAATTGTTGTACTCGCCCTGAGTGCTGCTGGAATTTGAGTCACATGTAATTTAATTTTTCCGGCCTGCGTGCCGTGTAAAAGTTATAATTGATGCGGCGTCGGAGTTTGAAAGCGCGGAGCACACCCGATGAGGACGATCCAGCTGCTTCGGAAGCGGGCCGGATGTCTTAGTTACATTAGGGTTAAAGTCCATGATCACTTACGTTTATTTTACATTGGATGCATTTATTTTGTGCAAACTACTAGGTACGGTAAATATATTGGATATATTTATATTACCACCTAGGGTGAGATCAAGATAAAATTAAATTCCCTCGCGATTAAATTTTAGATCTGGTAAGCGTGGCTCTAGGAGTCGTCGTGGCCCTCCATCATTATGGAGTGAATGAACGTCTTCATTTCATGGATTTGTTGTGCTTTCCACAAGGTCCATGAGTTTAGGGGCGGGATTAAACTCCAAGGCTCGGCCTCAATGGGGTGAGGAATTGAACTCGGCCTTGTTGTGCTTTCCACAAGGGTCGGGTCATGAACTCATTGCTATGTAGTAATGATGGTTAGATCTAACCGAGAATATCTTTTGCTGTGCTTTCCACAAGGGGATGATTTCTCGAGGGCCGAATATCGGATATTGCATTAGATGCAAATGCTTGTTGACTGCCCTTGAGATGGTGTATGGCTTGTTGTGCTTTCCACAAGGTCGTACATCAGTCTCGTTGGGATTCCGACCCACTAGGTAGATCTCGCTGATCTCCCGTTCTATATACTGAGGGTTATATAGTCCGACCGAAAAATAGTGGGACTAACTAAGATAGAAAACCACATCTAAGTTAGAATTTGAACACATGCTAAGTTGTCTTTTATTTCTTATCCAGATTATAATGTCGTCGTCCAACCCCCTCCGCGGCATCTTGGATGCAAATAGATTAACTGGACCGAACTACTCGGATTGGCTGCGTAATCTACGCATAGTCCTTACCGCCGAAAAGATTACGTACGTGTTGGACACGGTTCATTCTGAGCCAGCTCCTGATGTCGACGAGGGCGAGTTACTGGCTTATGCCAAGTGGTCTGTGGACTCCTCCGTAACCCAATGTTACATGTTGGCCTCTATGGCTCCCGAGCTACAGAGGCAATTTGAAAAGACTGATTGTAGAAGTATACTTCTCAATCTACGCCAGCTCTTCGGGGAGCAGGGTAGGATTGAGAGGTATGACATCTCCAAAAGGCTTTTCAGGACACGGATGTCTGAGAGTTCTTCAGTACAGGCTCATGTACTGAAAATGATGGAGTGGATAAAGAGACTCAATGCACTGGGGTTCAAGTTGGATCTTGAACTGTGCATTGATCTTATACTCCAGTCATTGCCCGATTCCTTTTCTTCCTTCATCATAAACTTTAACATGAATAGAATTGATGCAACTCTCCTGGAGCTGCTCAATATGTTAAAGAGTGCTGAAGGAACCATGCAGAAAGATAAACCATCTTCGTCTGTAATGGTTGTTGGCCGGGCCAACAAGAAAAGGAAGGCCTCTCAAATATCCGCCACGAGTAACAAAGGGAAGGGAAAGAAAAAGGCCACGGGTAAGTAACTCGCCAAAGTTGGCAAAGGGAAGGGCAAGAAGAATGAAAAGGAAGACAAATGTTTTCGATGCAGGGAAACTGGGCATTGGAAAAGGAATTGCAAGGCAATTCTAAATGAATGTATTTTTGTCATAGACCTTAATTTGTCATATATGGAATCCACATCATGGGTATTGGATACTGGATGTGCATCTCATATCTGCAATTCTGTGCAGGTGCTGGCAAATAGAAGGTGATTGGGCAAAAAGGAGATTGAACTGAGGATGGGTAATGGAGCTTTGGTTTCTGCCAAAGCTGTCGGGACTGCACGCCTCAGTTTACCTTCAGGAGTCATTCTGGAGCTGAATGACTGTTATTATGTTCCTAATATTATTAAGAACATCATTTCAATCTTTGGCTTGTATAACATTGGATATACATTGGCTTTTAATAGCACTGGGTGCTCTATAATGAATAATGGTTTGGTTATAGCCAATGGTTCATTAGTCAATGGTCTATATGTATTAGATACACGTTCTAATGTTATGCAAATTTTCAATGCTGATGAAGTGAATTCTGCATATCTATGGCATTACAGACTTGGTCATGTAGGTGAGAAAAGAGTCTCTCACTTACACTCAAATGGGTATTTGAATTCATTCGAATACAAGCCATTTGATACCTGTGAGTCGTGTCTCATGGGGAAAATGACTAAGGCTCCCTTTGGTGGACATGGAGAGAGGGCTGTTGACCTTCTCGAGCTCATACACTCGGATGTGTGTGGACCCATGTCCATAGAAGCAAAAGGAGGTTATCTCTATTTCATTTCTTTTATTGATGACTTCTCTAGATATGGCTATGTGTATTTAATGAGACATAAGTCACAAGCCTTTGAGAAGTTTAAGAAATACAAGAATGAAGTAGAGAAACAGACTGGCAAAAGTATTAAGGCTCTTCGATCGGATCGAGGAGGTGAATACTTAAGCCATGAATTCACTTCTTATCTTAAAGACCATGGAATAGTTTCTCGGTGGACACCACCGTATACACCACAGCACAATGGTGTATCCGAGAGGAGAAACAGGACCTTGTTAGACATGGTCCGATCCATGATGTCTATGTCAGGACTACCCTTGTCTCTCTGGGACTATGCATTAGAGACTGCGGCTTATTTATTGAATAGGATATCAAGTAAATCAGTTCCTTCTATTCCATATGAGATATGGAAGGGCAGGAAACCAAATTTTAATCACATTAAAATTTGGGGGTGTCCTGCTCATGTAAAGAAGAACGAGAGTGATAAGCTTGAGTCAAGAACCGATAAGTGTAGGTTTGTGGGATATCCAAAGGAGACGTTTGTATATTATTTCTATCACCCTTCTGAGCAAAGGGTCTTAGTGGCCAAGAGAGTTGTATTTCTGGAAAGAGAATATCTACTCCAGAAAAACAGTGGGAGCCAGATAGAATTGGACGAGGTCCAAGAACCACAACCCATAGACACAAACTCATTAGATGAGACTGTATCGGTTGATCCTATTCAAGGTGAAACACTGACACTACGGAGATCTGGTAGACTACCGAGAGAACCTGAGAGATATGTTGGACATGTCTCAGAGGGGTCCTCTAAGGTATGTATCGATGAGGATGATGATCCTCAGTCGTACCAGGAGGCGATCCATAGTGTAGATTCTGAGAAATGGTAAGAGGCAATGGATTCAGAGATACAGTCCATGTACACCAACAAAGTTTGGAACTTAGTTGATATACCCGAAGGGAAGGTCCCGATCGACTGCAAATGGATTTTCAAAAGGAAAATCGGTGCAGATGGACAGGTTGACACTTACAAGGCTAGACTAGTGGCGAAAGGATATCGTCAAAGGCAAGGCATTGACTATGACGAGACGTTTTCGCCGGTAGCCATGGTTAAGTCAATCAGAATCCTCCTTGCCATTGCTGCATACCTGGATTATGAGATCTGGCAAATGGATGTGAAGACAGCTTTTCTTAATGGAAACCTGTCAGAAGAGGTGTACATGATACAGCCTGAGGGATTCACCTCCAAGCCACATCCTAATAAGGTATGCAAACTTCAAAGGTCCATTTATGGATTAAAGCAGGCATCTAGAAGCTGGAACTTAAGATTTGACGAGGCTGTCAAATCTTTCAACTTCATTCGGAATGAAGATGAACCCTGTATTTACAAGAAGGTCAGTGGGAGCTCAGTGACCTTCTTGGTCCTTTATGTTGATGACATCTTACTCATTGGGAATGATGTAGGGATGTTGACATCAACTAAGTCTTGGTTGTCCAAGACTTTCTCTATGAAGGATTTGGGAGAAGCATCCTATGTGCTGGGCATAAGGATCTATCGAGATAGATCTAAAAGGATGCTAGGATTATCCCAATCCATGTACATAGACACTATCCTCAAAAGGTTTAGGATGGAAAATTCCAAGAGAGGTCTCATTCCCATGAGACATGGAATTTGCCTATCCAAGGGGATGAGTCCTAAAACTTCTGAGGAGCTGGCACACATGAATAAGGTACCCTATGCTTCGGCGATAGGGTCAATCATGTATGCAATGCTATGTACACGGCCTGATGTTGCCAATGCTTTGAGCATTGTCAGTAGATATCAGGCAAATCCATGCGAAGAACACTGGAAGGCAGTAAAGGGCATCCTTAAGTACCTGCGAAGGGCTAAGGATCTTTTTCTGCTTTATGGAGGAGAGGACCTACAGCTTAGAGCTTACACAGATTCTAGTTTCTAGTCAGATCCAGATGACTGCAAATCCATGTCTGGATTTGTATTCATGTTGAATGGAGGGGCAGTCAGTTGGAGAAGCTCCAAGCAAGATACGACTGCAGATTCGACGACGGAGGCGGAATATATTGCTGCAGCTGAAGCTGCTAAGGAAGCCGTCTGGATGAAGAAATTCATCTTGGAACTTGGCATAGTTCCCGAGATATCAGCTCCCATCCCATTATTTTGTGATAATAATGGGGCCATCGCTCAGGCGAAGGAACCGAGATCTCACCAAAGGTCAAAGCATATTCTCAGGCGCTTTCACCTTATTCGGGAGATTGTTGATCGTGGAGATGTGGCGGTAGAGCGTGTACAACATGTGACGCCCCAGGGTGGGTGCGTCACATGCCCCGTTAACCTTTTGGTGGGTTGTGGGTGTGACGGTCCCACGATAGACCGCCACGGCGCTGTGACGCGCCTGGGTTGGACCGTCAGGGACGGCCTGACTGTTGGCTTTCGATAGTTGGTTTGACCGTTTGGGGTCAAGGCCTGTGACGCACCACGCCTGGAGCGTCACAGCCTTGTAACGCCCCTGTGTGGGTGCGTCAGAGCAGACGCGTACCCACCTTGTAACGCACCAAGAGTGGTCCGTTACAGCCTGTGACGCACCGAGCGGGACGCGTCACAGTTGGTTTCAACTTGTCTTATAACGCATCTGGGCTGGCGCATCACAGATTGTGACGCACCAGGGCTAGCGCGTTAGAGACTGTGACGCACCAGGGTGGGTGCGTCACATGCAACCTTGCAGCCTGGTGTCTGACGGCCCTGTGTGAGTGCGTTAGGGTGGCTGTGACGGTCGGGGCTTGGACCGTTACAGACTGTGACAGCCCAAGCCTAGACCGTCAGGCTCTGTGTTGCGCCGAGGCGAGTTTTCGTGTTTTCCGCCTTGTTCCGCGATGTGTGGATCCCCGGTCGACCCGGTTGGGACCCAGTGGTCGACCTGCGGTCTCGTGAGTGTTCCAGACACCCGTGGGATTCTTTGTCCCTGTTTTAAGGGTGTCGGGAGGATCATACTACCTCGTTTAACGTGCCCGTGGGTTTGAGAGTCCGGGTGACTTCTCGCGTGTCGGGCTTTCGTGTTACGCTAGACCGAGTCACCGTGTGTCGGTGGGTGTGCGGTGGGCACTACAAGAAAAATCGCGGATAGCGACCGACCTAGCGGTCGCTATTCAGTCGTAGATCGGTCGCAAATCTGCATTGCGACCGAACAGAGACTATCTAGCGACCGAACATGTCGGTCGCTATATACTAGTCGCTATATAGCGACCGACATAATTCGGTCGCAGTATCAGTCGTTACCAGAGACCGATTATAATCGGTCGCCTGATCGGTCGCTAATTAAGCCGGTCTCAATTCGGTCGCTATTCGGTCTCTAATTATGTTGTATTTTTAAAAATAAAATTAACCTATTGGATTTATTCGGTCTCAATTCGGTCGCTAGTCGGTCGCCAAGTATAATTATTTAATAAAAGAAATATAATTTATAGTCGCTATTCGGTCGCAATTCAGTCTCCATGCGGTCGCTAATTTTGCATTATTTTTTTTTTAAAAATTTATTTAAACTGATAAATAAATTACCTGATAAATAACAAATTCATAACATAAATATAAAATCAACTACACAGACAACAATATCGACAAATCTCAAATTCATCACATACAAGCACCTGATAAATAACAATTTCATAAAACAATAATAAATCAACTACACGGATCACAATCTCCACGAACCTCAAATTACACACAATTAAAATAAAATCACAAATTAATCATACATCCACATATGTCTCATCCTGGTCGTCGTCTCGTCCAACATCATCCTGGTCGTCGTCTCGTCCAACATCTCGCGACGGATGATCCTGTATATCATTTAAAAAAATTATAATCAAATCCTTAATAAAGAAATCAAGCATTAACAAGACTTAATAAAGAAATCAAGCATTAACAAGAGTATGCCAATAGTTTAAGCCAGCTCATTTTCATATATATAAATACACACACACAATATAAGTTCAAATTTCATCTTGTATTTTAAAAATGAAGTTTGAGCGCCGAGCTCAAACTGGGCATCCGATTTGGATTCCGTCAGTTCTGACAAGTCACTTTCATCTCCCCGGTCGTATTGGAATGATCGGCACGGCCATCCGACCGGTATTTCGAATTTTAGACCCCCGGACCCGTCCTAACAGTTCATTTGAACTAAGTGTATTTTAAAAATGAAGTTTGAGCGCCGAGCTCAAACCGGGCATCCGATTTGGATTCCGTCAGTTCTGACAAGTCACTTTCATCTCCCCGGTCGTATTGGAATGATCGGCACGGCCATCCGACCGGTATTTCAGATTTTAGAACCAAATGCCCCGTCCTAACAGTTCATTTGAACTAAGTGTATTTTAAAAATGAAGTTTGAGCGCCGAGCTCAAACCGGGCATCCGATTTGGATTCCGTCAGTTCTGACAAGTCACTTTCATCTCCCCGGTCGTATTGGAATGATCGGCACGGCCATCCGACCGGTATTTCGAATTTTAGACCCCCGGACCCGTCCTAACAGTTCATTTGAACTAAGTGTATTTTAAAAATGAAGTTTGAGCGCCGAGCTCAAACCGGGCATCCGATTTGGATTCCGTCAGTTCTGACAAGTCACTTTCATCTCCCCGGTCGTATTGGAATGATCGGCACGGCCATCCGACCGGTATTTCAGATTTTAGAACCAAATGCCCCGTCCTAACAGTTCATTTGAACTAAGTGTATTTTAAAAATGAAGTTTGAGCGCCGAGCTCAAACCGGGCATCCGATTTGGATTCCGTCAGTTCTGACAAGTCACTTTCATCTCCCCGGTCGTATTGGAATGACCGGCACGGCCATCCGACCGGTATTTCAGATTTTAGACCCCCGGACCCGTCCTAACAGTTCATTTGAAATAAGTGTATTTTAAAAATGAAGTTTGAGCGCCGAGCTCAAACCGGGCATCCGATTTGGATTCCGTCAGTTCTGACAAGTCACTTTCATCTCCCCGGTCGTATTGGAATGACCGGCACGGCCATCCGACCGGTAACTTATGACCTATGCTCCTTTGTATGAACTGCCCTTCCTTTGCTTAGAGGTGCTGTTCCTGGCTTCCTGCCATGACAGTTACCAGACTTTGGGGAGATCTTTTCACCTAAATTGGCATATTTTATTCATGTCTACATGTTACTTTCCTTATATTATTCTAGCTTTATGAATATTTATAGATCTGTATCCTCCCCCACTCAAGTGAATAGAATTTATACATATCTTTTCACTTTCAGTTCTAACCAAAATCTCTATACACCTATGGAAAATCCTGCAGAACAGTCTGCCTGTTGATTCTAATATCCAGAGGATAGGTGTAAGATGATATTTAGAGTTAAGAAAATGATATTTTCCCCTCCTCAATCTAAATTCTTATATTTTGTAAGATGATATTTAGAGTTTTCAAAGTTTGCACATGTTCCCAAATAAATGTGAAAGAAAAACCAACAACATAGAACATGCACCAAGATAAAGGGTGAAAAATCAAATTGCACACACTAGCCGATGGACTAAGTAATTAGGCGGTGTGCTAATTTTTTGAACTGGACCAAGAAAAATAAAATAGTCCCAAATAATTTTCTAATTCGATGAAAAATGAAACCCGCCCCCAAGTGAGAGCCCGAGTGAGCTTCTTAGAGAGAAGATCTAAAAGAGGTCTTGGGGGGATAGCTTGAGAGAGTTTCTTGTGAGAGGATTTGTTCCTCCAAGTTGGGGTGCTGACTTCTTTGTATATTTCTCCACATCTAGTGAAGTTCCACTGTCGCCGTCGCCCGTGGACGTAGGGGGTAACCTCCGAACCACGTAAATATGTGTTCCTATCTTGTGTGATTGTTCCTTCTTCTTCCTCCCTTCTTGTTGTGCGGATCGAGATCTTGAGAGGTCACTCTGTCCGTCGGAGTGGTCGTGTCATAACAAGGATCACTTCCTCAAATTTAATGGGATTGTGGATCAAATAAGTGGAAAGGTAAATGACTGTTGGATTATGAGAGACTTGGAAAGGTTAAACACTCCCGACTTCAAGACTACGGTCGATGTAATGATCATACTTCATCCAAAAGCAATTCCCACCTCAGGTTAATGAGCTCATGATCTCCTTCCCCATTTACAAAGCTTGCATGAAACAGTGGAGAGAAATAATTCATGCGCCCGGGATCAAATACATATTCACAGGTAAATGGTGGAATAATCATAATGTACTGCCAGAAACACTTGAAGTGGGCTGTACTCTGCTAGTTTACTTATATGGACATTGATCACAATGCATGATGGGTACACACCATGACACCATAGCACTATCATCATCATCCAGTCTTACGCCCAAGATTGAAATAAAAGCTATGTCAAATATAAACAGCAGAATGAGTATATTGATATTCACATGTATAATGGACAATATGGAAGAAGAAAACACCATGAGAGTACCTTCATTGGTCATAGAACCCATCACGTACATGTATCGCTTGATCTTTGCCTGGCTTTCCTGTTCACGACCTTTCGGCATCAACTCCGAGCTAAAACCAGGAATCATGGAAAATACCTGAAAGCAATAAAATTCATTCAGTTGGAGACGGCAACATGAGAAGTTATCCAAAGGGGATAATGTGGCCACAAGACATAGAATGCAATTCCATCTCCACTAAGAGCAGCCAAAGTTTCACAAGTGGAACCCTCAAGATGCAGTAAAATACACCCCAGTCGTTTCCAACACCTGTCATAAATAATACATTTGGTTAGTACCAAGCAAATTAATGAACATAGAAAAATGTGAAAGCAATCAGCTTATCTCCCGTGATTCCTGAAGTATCACTTAGGTGTGTTAGTCTCAGGTGAACCTTACCTTATGATTGAGTCTCTCATCATAAAAATGAAAATTCACAGAAGGCCCATGAAGTGAAAATTTAAAAAATGGAATAGAGAAGTCTGCAAAAGAGCTTAACCTGCCCCATAAGTCCAGTTTCCATAATTAGAACATGGATCGTAGTCCAAAAGACATTTCTCAAACCATTCAGCTCCCATTCGCCAATCAATCCCCATATCTCGGACAAGAAATGAGCAAACAATCTGCAATAAACAAAGACTCAAATGAATATGAAGTCTGACACTTGCAGTTCATGCAAGCTAGTAACTGTGTGAGGAAAATTTTCCTCGCTAATGTAGTATCCTTGATTAAAGACTAACACAGAAGAAGTAATCTAGAAGAAGAGAACAAACAATCTGCAGCATAGAAAAGCTATAGAAAGACTTCATCAAGCGTATATAGTATAGGCACTTGTGGGCCTGTATACAAGTTAATATTTTCAGCGGTCGCTATTCGGTCTCCATGCGGTCGCTAATTAAATTTTTTTTTTCAAAAATTAATATAAAGCTACTATAAATCACCTGATAAATAACAATTTAATAAAATAAATAACCTGTTACATAACAATTTCATAAAAACATATAAATCAACTACACAACTCATAATCTCCACAAATTTCAAATTCATCACATACAAACACACAAATTAATCATACATCCATAATAAAATGGCAACATACAAATAACTAAAATGAAATCACAAATCCTCCGCATATGTGTCATCCTGGTCGTCGTCTCGTCCAACATCTCGCGACGGATGATCCTGTATATCATTTAAAAAAATTAAAATCAATTCTTTAATAAAGAAATCAATTATTCTTGAAAATTAAAAGCAAGATGTTTTTCATTGAAGTGAAATTGACGAATGATAATTTTAAACGTTTTGCTCAAATCGGTAGTCCGATTTAGAATCCGTCAGCTCTGACAAGTCACGTCTACCTCCCAGGTCGTGTTGGAATGATCGGAATGCCGATCGGATCAGTATTTCACATTCTGGACCCCCGGACCCCGACGGCTTTGATTATAAACCAAGTGCATTTGCAAATTGCACTTTTGAGCGTCGGGCTCAAACCGGATGTCCGATTTAGAATCCGTCAGCTCTGACAAGTCACGTCTACCTCCCAGGTTGTGTTGGAATGATCGGAATGCCGATCGGATCAGTATTTCACATTCTGGACCCCCGGACCCCGACGGCTTTGATTATAAACCAAGTGCATTTGCAAATTGCACTTTTGAGCGATTTGCTCAAACCGGTAGTCCGATTTAGAATCCGTCAGCTCTGACAAGTCACGTCTACCTCCCAGGTCGTGTTGGAATGATCGGAATGCCGATCGGATCAGTATTTCACATTCTGGACCCCCGGACCCCGACGGCTTTGATTATAAACCAAGTGCATTTGCAAATTGCACTTTTGAGCGTCGGGCTCAAACCGGATGTCCGATTTAGAATCCGTCAGCTCTGACAAGTCACGTCTACCTCCCAGGTCGTGTTGGAATGATCGGAATGCCGATCGGATCAGTATTTCACATTCTCGACCCCCGGACCCCGACGGCTTTGATTATAAACCAAGTGCATTTGCAAATTGCACTTTTGAGCGTCGGGCTCAAACCGGTAGTCCGATTTAGAATCCGTCAGCTCTGACAAGTCACGTCTACCTCCCAGGTTGTGTTGGAATGATCGGAATGCCGATCGGATCAGTATTTCACATTCTGGACCCCCGGACCCCGACGGCTTTGATTATAAACCAAGTGCATTTGCAAATTGCACTTTTGAGCGATTTGCTCAAACCTAAATCTAAAATCCTAAAACCTAAACCTATTCCCAAATCCCTAAACCTTAAACCCTAAACCCGTAAAAATTGTAAACCCTATAGAAAAAAAAACGTAAGCCCTAAAACCCCTAAAAACACTAAACTGCAGACCCCGAACCCCCTAAATCATAAAACCATAAAACCCTTAAAAATTATAAATCTTAAACCCTCCCCTAACCCCTAACCCCACTACGATCCCTTAAACTCCTAAACTGCTAAACCACCGATTGCTAAACCCCAAACCCTCAAACTAAAAATCCCAAACCCTAAACCTTAAAACCCTAAATCTTGAGTTACCCCTAAAACTAGAAACTCTAAAATCCTTAAAAACCACAAACATAAAAGACTAAATCTGAAAAACCCTAAATCCTAAACCTTAAACCCTAAAACTCCTAAACCTAAAAATCAAAAATCTTAATACTATAAACTCTAAACCATAAACCATAAATTTAAAATCATAAACCCTAAAATCACTAATAACATCAAACCCTAAATAAAAGAAACCCAAAAATGTAAACCTATATGTAAAACCCTAAAAGCCCCAAGAACCTTAAACCTTAAAAACATTAAACCCTAAACTCAAAACATTAAACCATAAATCTTGAAAACCTTAAACCCTAAACCCTAAACCTTAAAAATATGAAACCATAATATCTATAAACCATAAAAACTCGAAAAACCCTAAACCCTAAAAATCCTAAATTGTAATAACTATAAACCCTAAAAACATGAAAAACCCTAAACCCTAAAACCTAAAATCCTTAGAAACTAGACCCACTAAACCAAAAACCCCTAAAGCCTAAACTCTCAAAACCGTAATCCACCCCCCTAACCGCTAAACCAAAAACCCCAAATGCTAAATCCAAAACCCTAAACTCATATGCCAAATATAAAATGCAAACAAACCTAAACACCAAACAACTAACCCTAAACCCAAAAACCTAAACCCTAAATAACCCTAAACCTTAAACCCTAACCCTATATGTTAAACCCTAAACATAAAAAAATAAACTCATAACCCCCTAAACTGTAAAACCCTAAAATAATTAAAAACCATAAAATTTAAAACACTAAAATCCTAAACCCACATTGAACCCCTTACCCCACCCCTAATACATAAACTACTAAACCTCAAAACTGTCAAACCTTAAACTTTAAATCTTAAAACCGTAAGCCCTTAAACCTTAAACACTAAACAGCCCCTCAACCCTAAGCCTAGCAACCGTAAACCGAAAAACCCACACTTAAAATCGAAGTCCAAAAACCTGTAGCCCTGAAACCCTTCCTAAACCCTAACACCTAACCCTTAAATCCTAACCCTAAAGCCCCAAACCCTAAACCATAAAGCTTAAAATCCTAAACCCTAAACCCTAAAAGCCCTAAACACCTTAAACCCTAAAAATCCTAAACCTTAAAAGAGTAAAACCTAAATCTAGTACCTAAAACCTAAATCTAAAACCCTAAACCTTAAACACTAAACACTAAACCCTTAAAAACCTTACACTAATCATTAGGAAAGGAGAGGTGAGGCCAATCCAAATACAACACATGTTTGTGAATATATTATCATGCTAACACACAAAAATGACTATTTACATGCACTGGTATTTTACTACAAAAAATGGAAGGTCCATATGACTGTTAATAAAGGCAATATAAAGCACCCAAACACCTGAAAAGTGCACAAAATAATATTCTATCATATTAACAATAACATGGACTATGAAATGCCCTAAACAAAAAATTAGCATGGCCTAAACAAAATTTTCACATTAAATTCCCTGCAGGGGGTTGGGGTGGGGGGGCCGCGGCGGGTTGGAGAGAGAGAGAGAGAGAGAGAGAGAGAGAGAGAGAGAGAGAGAGGGGTACCTGTGGGGGGGCGGGTTGGAGAGAGAGAGAGAGAGAGAGAGAGAGAGAGGTACCTGTGGGGGGGGGGCCGCGGCGGGTTGGAGAGAGAGAGAGAGAGAGAGAGAGAGAGAGAGAGGGGTACCTGTGGGGGGGCGGGTTGGAGAGAGAGAGAGAGAGAGAGAGAGATACCTGTGGGGGGGGGGCCGCGGCGGGTTGGAGAGAGAGAGAGAGAGAGAGAGAGAGAGAGAGAGGTACCTTGGGGGGGGCAGCGGCGGGTTGGAGAGAGAGAGAGAGAGAGAGGGCAGCGGCGGGTGGGAGAGAGAGAGAGAGAGAGAGAGAGAGAGAGAGAGAGAGAGAGGGGTACCTGTGGGGGGGCCGCGGGGGGTTGGAGAGAGAGAGAGAGAGAGAGAGAGAGAGAGAGAGAGGTACCTGTGTGTGAGAGAGAGGAAGCCGGCGACGACGGCGACGGCGAGCGGCGACGGCGAGGCGAGCGGCGCGGCGACGACGGCGAGGCGAGCGGCGCGGAGGGGGGCTCCGGCGGAGGGGGCCTCGGGCGGGAGGCCGCACGGGGAGGGGGGCTCGGGCGGAGGAGGGGGGCTCGGGCGGGAGGCCGCAGGGGGAGGGGGGGCTCCGGCGGAGGGGGGCTCGGGCGGGAGGCCGCAGGGGAAGGGGGGACTCCGGCGGAGGAGGGGGGCTAGGGCGGAGAGGGGGCCGCAGGGGGAGGGGGCCGCAGGGGAAGGGGGCTCGGGCGGGGGCTCGGGCGGGAGGGTGGAGGGGGGGCGAGGGCGGCGAGGGGGCCGCAGGGGGAGGGGGCCGCAGGGGAAGGGGGCTCGGGCGGGAGGGTGGAGGGCGGGAGGGAGGGCTCGGGCGGGGAGGGGCTCGGGCGGGCGGGGGTCGCAGGGGGGAGTATAACGGGATCAGCGACCGATTGGCGACCGAATTTAGTTCGGTCGGGAGGGTGGAGGGCGGGAGGGAGGGCTCGGGCGGGGAGGGGCTCGGGCGGGCGGGGGTCGCAGGGGGGATCAGCGACCGATTGGCGACCGAATTTAGTTCGGTCGCCAATAGGTCTCAGATGTGCGACCGATTATTTCGGTCGCCGAATTGGTCTCTATTTGGGACCGACTAGCGACCGATTAAAGCGGTCGCTAATGCGGTCGCTATAGCCACTTTTTCTTGTAGTGGGGGTCTCCCCCGCGTGCCGTGAGTTTTCCCGGAAGATGATTCCCGAGTGGGCCATGTGGTTGGCCTTGGACTGCGAGTCCAGTTACCGGCGTTGCAGCTTGTGCGTTGCCCTGAGAATCATGCTTTTGTGCTTTCCGCGTGGGCCATGCGTGTGGCCTTGGACTGCGAGTCCAGTTGCCCAGCCTGGGGCTGGAGGGTTCCCATCTTTCCCTGAGAGTGGGATTGGGCTTGGTGGCCCGTGAACTGCCTTGGGGACCGTGTTTTCGCGTTTCTGCATGGTCGGGCGTGCGACCCGTGGACTGTGAGTCCCGTTTCTTCTCCGACTGTGGTCGCCGTGCGACGGTGCTGGTACGTGGGACGGTCCTAGTACTTCGTCGGGTTCGGGCATTATTTTCCGTTATCTTGAGAATCTACTCTCTCAGTGACCTTCCACTAGTCGTAACCCACCAGTACACGGTGCTGGTCTCACCTGGGGAGTAGGTGTACGGGCACACCCTTAGAGACGGTTTTAGACTGGTTTCCGTCGGGCCCCACGTCTTATAGCCAGAGTCCGGCTGAGGGGAAAACCGGTCAGTGGGTCAGACCAGGGACACGCAAGTCTGTGTGTGCACACGTGGTTGGGGGCGGTTGGACCCACGTCGACGGGCGTGATCCCGGCTAGTCACTTGTTTGTGGTTACTTGTTCGGTGTCCGTGCCTTTGGTAGGCGCTACCACGTCAGGCAGTTCACCTGCGGTGTGGTGTAAGACGTCAGGGGACGGTACCGGCTGTGCTTCTAGTGAGAGATACTCCTATTCTGGACAGAGAGTGACAGACTGTCTGTTTCCGTGACTTTGACCTTCAGGTTTTCGGTCGTGTCGACCGTTGAGTTTTCGGTTGTTTCGCCGTGGCGCGTGTGTCAGTTTTCGCGCCGTGAGATTAGTGCTAGTGGCTTTACCGAGGTTGCGTCTTGTCGTGCGGTACCCGTGACCTGGTGACAGGGTTGCACCTTGGACAGCGTGTCCAGGTTGGCCGTGTCCTGGGAGGCAGGCCTCTACGGTGTGGTTGCCATGGGTTTTTACTTCGGTAAGCGGTACTAGTGTAGTTCGGTAGCCCCCGACCGTGAGTCCGGGGTGTGTTTCTGGTACAGTAGTAGCTGTAGTGCCGAGTTTTGACCGGCCACCGGTTCGCTGTTCATGCTATAGTTGTAGCTCTCCTTTCCGCTACCGCCGTTGTTTCCAATTGGGGTTCCGCGGGATCCCTGCTGAGTCTCTGTTTTGGAGACTCATTCCCTGCTTTTCAGGTGTGATGGTTCTTCCTCGAGTTTCGAGGGTGCGGTTTAGAGGTTCTTAGTTGCCAGCTCGCCGGACCGAGTGTTCACTTGGCATGTGGTACGTTTTTACTGCTTTAGACCGTACTTTCTGTTGGACTGGACTCTGTTGTAGCTGTAGTTGTTTATTTATTTCTGTTAATTGTTGAATTGTCATACTTTATTTCCTATTTCTTTGTGCCTCCACACTCCTTTTAGCCCTTCCGAGCCCTCTCGGCTCGTGGGCGGCGATTCGAGTCTCGGGTTATCGGGCCTTCCCGGTAATCGGATTCTCGGGACGTTACACTATTCAACACATGTTGTTCTACTGCAACACTGCAAGAGCAACCTGGAAGCTGTCCCCACTCAATTATCACTCAGTCGAGGATCCCAGGGACCTTGAAGATAGAATTCAGGAATAGTCAAGCCCTCCTTTTTCAACAGATAGAAAGGATATAAAAGTCATTTCCATGTGCTACGCAATCATATGGCAGATATGGGCGACGAGATGTAAGAAAGTTTTCGATGGCATAGAGGAACACCCGAGCTCCTTTACCATCAAGGCCCTAAAGAACCATCACAATTGGGCAGACAACAAGGCCGATGACAGCAAACCAACCCCACAGCAGCAAGTCACTTGGCGCCCTCCCGAGGGCCAGTTCCTCAAAATCAATGTGGATACGGCATTCACCGCAGGATAGGGAGCGCTCGGTATTATCCTCACCAACCCTGTTGCTACTCTCATCCTATGCTTGCAGCAATTTTTGCCTGAAGTCTTCTCCCCATAAATGGCTGAAGCCTTAGCATTGCTCCAAGCTTTAAAGTTAGTGGCCTCCCAGTCCCAGCAAGTATTTGTTGAAGGTGACGTCCTTAATGTGGTAAGCTACATCAACGGCTCCTCTTCTCCCCCGTGGAGAATTTTATCAATCATCCAAGATTACGGGAGTTTGCCTGTCCATACTTCTCAGGTGCAGTACACTCCCATATCTGTCAATATGATGGCCCATGCTCTTGCAAAAGAGACATTCCATCTAAAAATTAACAAATTTTGATCCTTCCCTGAAATCCCTACTTGTATTATGCAGACTGTAAACTCTTTTAACCTACGTTAATTCCAGTTCCCCCTTTTATCTTCGAAAAAAAACTTACAACGTTGTCTCCCCCAAGAATCTAAAAAAAAGGGGGGAGTTAGCAAGGCCACCGAGTCGCGACAGCGAAACAGGTATTATGCACCCCTGGGAATTCAAACTGCTTGCTGCAGCCTGCACTATTGGTGTGGGCACGTGGAAGGCGACCGCACCCTGCGCGTGTTTTGGCCTCGGAATGTGGTCAGCTGTTCGCGCCACTTCACAGGGTTTGGGTCAGACGAACGCGGGACCCCCAGAACCCATCCGTAGCGGGGGGGGGGGGGGGGCAACCTCCGAGAACACCGCGGTCAGGCGTTGGGAACCTCAACATGCAACCCAAGGAAGATCGCAGACCCATCGTCCCATTAAATCCTCCCCCTTGGATAAAGACCAGGTAATGCTTTGGCCGGCACCTCCCATCAGTTATGGCAAGCCCAACCTGTCATGTCCAGTCTTGGCACACCCCGGGGGATCTGCTCTGCGGCAGCCAGAAGGACGTGACACAACTCTGACCGGCTGACGGGGAAGGCGCCAATAACTCTCACGGGAGAACGTGGATCGATCTCGATGAGCACGGGAAAGGCGTTACGGAGATGTTCTGTGAGATCAGTTCCTCTCTGGTCATCAGTGCGCGCCTGCAATGCAACGGGAATCGCCTTGCGGTGGTGATTGGATAAGAAACGGGTTGCCTGACCCCCGGGTGCCGCCCAATGCGCGTTGCTCGGGAGGTCACTGCTTATGCTGTCGAAAGCCCACCACGTTGCCCTCCGCTGACGCAGACCACCCACAGCGATGGAGGCAGTCTCTTAGCACTGCACGTGTTCAACGGCCCGGCGGCAGCAGCAGCAGCAGCAGCTGCCCTCCGCCGGGAGTGGCTCGTACTTGTCGACAGCTAGCATCTATTCCACCGTCCTCATCCCTCGCCGATATACCCCTCTACGTGGCTGAAATCGTCCGAAACGTGGCCGGCGCGACAGTACTTGGAGGGTGCAGTGGGTCACGGCGAAGGCCCCGGCGAATCCCCCGGCTCGTTGCTGGTGAGTCTATCACCCGGGGGTCTCGTCTGGTGACCGAGTTGAATCAGAGATACCCTTCTATCCAAAAGCCCGTGGGGGGGAATCGTCGATTCTTTCTGTCTGGGGCCTTTTCAGCTTTCGGATCGATGTGGAGACGCGCGAAAGGAGGCGACCCATTTTGGACCACACCCCGAGCACTTGAGCACGCAGCAGCCGTCTGCACGGATCGCTGCAGGTGCAGGGGAAGAGAGGGAAAAAAGAGTGGTCCCGAGAGGAGGACTGCCACAGGGATTAGCTGGGGTGGGGAATCCCTTCACCGCCCGCCACCCGTGTCACGGCCACCACGCGTTGGCTGCGGGCAGACAAGGCAGAGAGAAAAGAGAGCTTCTTGCCGGCGCTAGTGCTCTCCCCCGCCCACCGCAAAGCCCTGACCTGGTGTGGCCGAGTGTACTTCCCCTCCGCACAGAAACAGAGGTTTTCAAGAAGTGGCCCTAATTATGTAGCTCTTCTTGGCGCGTCACCACCGACTTAACGGCACCCAACATCTCTGCATCGTCCGGCATAGTTTCTCTTTTCGTTAACGATTCCAAATTGCCAGACGTTGTCGCGTTTAGTAAAGACGAACGAGAATAGAAGAATTTTAAGACGGAGATTATGATAATATGTAAAAATTATTTTATTATTAAAAATTTATTTATTTATTGTAAAAATTATAGAGATTAAAAAAATATGTCTCAGATCTCGTATTATATCTTTAAAATTTATTTGACGGGGGAAGAACAGTCGATGCCCTCGAAAGAATTTAGAGATTTGACAGTGAACTTAACGAATAACTTTTCGATACTTAAGGCCAAACTATATAGTAAGAGAAAATCAAACGAGTGAGTAAGTAGAGGAAGGAGATGAAGTGTCCTGGAGTTGAGAGAGTGGCCAGAGAGTGCTCGAAGATGATAGGAAGTGCTCCGAGAGATTGGAAGAGAGGAATCATGAAGAGACATCTCTGTCTTTGCTTTCCTCCCGAAGTCTCATGTGAGGGTGAAGGTGTGGGCAGCTCTCTCTCCCTCTCTGGCTATAGAAAAGTCTCTCGATATATCTCTGTGTCTGTGTATATCTTCCGATCTTTTCTAGGTCCGACTGAGGTCCTATTTATACGAGGAGTCGGAGTGTACTTGATTTAGTAATGTCGTCGTTCGTGGATTGGTGTCCTATTTGATCGTGGGGATCTCCCATCGTCCTCTCGTCCGTTCTCGACGAGAAGACTTTGAGACGAATATCTCGACGACGTGGGTGTGACCTGGCCCTTATCGTAGTAAGACATGTGACACAAGTTTCAACGTTCACATGTTGGTGAGTTTCGCGGTGTTCAGGATGTTTGTTCGTGAAGATTTCGCTCGAGGATTAGAGAATCTTTTGTGAGTTGGAGAAGTCTTCGTGAGCTTTGATTGGGTCACGCTTACGGGCCACAACTGGATGGGGTACGCTGTCATGGACCTGGCATTATCGGGTCGCTCAGGACCGAAAAATCTTTCCTTCCTCAAAAATAATTCAAAAATAATTTTTGGTGTAAAGAGAAAAACTATCTTTTTTTTGTATATACCTCTCTATAATATAAGAGGGAGATTTTGAATATTAAAATTTTAAAAAATATATTAAATATATCTCTCTCATGTTCTCCGACTGCAACCCTCCAATAATTAAAATCTATTTAAAAAACGATACCAAATGCACCCCAGTAATCTTCGTAACTGGATACGTATAATTTATGTCGCAGGCAATGGGGTCTGCTCCCCACCTTTGTTCCATCTGCCCAAGAACCCGTGCCCGTCTCCAATTAGTGCATGACTAGTTCTCAGTGACGGCGGGCACGTTTAGCAGTGGCACGAAAAGGAAAAGAAAGAACTGCGATAATAACAGGGGAAAACACTGGGAAACGGAGGGTGGGAGTTGGAAACTATCGCAATAATAGTGGGGGAAGGGCTAGGAAAGTGTTGGGAAAACAGTAACGCTCATAAAGTTGGGTGGAGCTAGGGAGGGAGGGCTCTGATCCCGCACAGTCCATTCCCTGTTTTGAATTATTTTTGTCTTAGAACGCAAACAGTCCAGTTTGTTAGGGGGCCTCAAATTTCATACGGATAGAGTGAAGGCATCCTGCTCGACTGTGTATATGAATTCATTCATTCATTCATTCAAAAGGGAATCGTCTTTCAGGACAAGCAGCAATTATATGAGACACCAGATTGGAGGACGGTCATTAAAAAGTTCGCCCCTTAACTATATCCAGGTCCAGGGGCGGCCCCCCACCCTCTCTTCTAAAGCTCTCATGGTTCTTCTTCTCCCTTACTAGTCACCAACACCAGAAAGTCGCGGCTATGGCTCCCCACCCCCCGGCCTTCACCACATGTTGTACTTGGGGAAGCCTCTGTATGTGGAGAATTTCAGATGGGTGCGCAACAGGGCTGGCCGATCAAAGTACAGACTCTGCCCAGTAGCCTGCCAAAACTAGTCTCACTGTTTTGGAAGGAACAGATCGGGCAGGAGTCAGGGAACAGGGGGCCAAAGTGCTGTAGCCCAGACCCACATCTCACTGTCCGGGGAAGAAGTAAAAAAGGGAGGTGGGAAAGGAAGCGAAGACACCAGAAGAGGGTAATGTGTTGTGCCCGAGGTGCTGGGAGAGTCTTCTCCATTACTGTATTCCTCCCCCCACGCTCCTTTATCTGCCCAGCCGCTGCCTTAATTTTGCCCGCCCCCCCCCCCCCTACTCTCGCCCACCCACCCCGCACCCCGAACACTATTTCCTCCCCCCTTTTTCTCCCTCCTGACTGCCCTGTCCATCTATCTGCACACAGTAACGTTATTCATTTTCGACACGGCACAGTAGTGTTATTCGCTGAGCAATATTCTTAGTTCTATGTTCCCTTCTAATAGTTGTTATTGCAGAACTCTTTCCACGTAGTACTATTACGACTCGCTCATCTCAGCCAGTCGTTCACCTGCGTTTGGAACATAAGATGTTTTTTCAAAATTATTAAAGAAAGGAAAATAATTTTAAAATATTTTAAAATAATCTTTAAAATCCGTCCCCTGCCCATCATCTGTTCGAAACGCTATCTTAAAAAGAAAGTTCACCGAAATTTTGCGACCGGACGGATGACACCGATCTCATTACGAGACAAGAGAGGGAAAGATGTAACGGATGGTGGACGTACGCTCACCCCCGGCTCACGTCTGCTATCCCTTGGGCGTGCTGTGCTGGTTGTGTTTTCTTTTTTATACGATAGTGGAAAGTGCGAAAAGCGCCTGGCCCCCAAAACATGGCGGCCCCCTCGTCTGCCTATATTTAGAGCGGCCGTTTAAGCTCTCATGTCAGTCTTCTTCCGTCCCTCCCACCGCCGGTGCGCGTTGTCACTTGCCTAAACAATCTGCGCCACACCAAGCCTACATACACACTCTTCCTCCTCCGCTTTTCTCCCCTTGCTGAGGACTTCTTTCGTTACACAGTAGCAGTACTCATCTCCAAAGGCTCCTCCCGTACAGAAGGGAGCCCTCCCGGTGTCCAAGCTGTGAAGTGTTGAAGGAAAGGGGGGGGGGGGATGGATAACCAGCAGTGTTCCTCGTCCTCGTCTTCCTTCTCGGGACTGCGGGCCTACGGGCGGGCCCTGGCGCAGACCCCCTGGCGTCTCGCCAGGCGGGCTTGTTCGGTGTCGACGACGTACGAGGAGATGAGCCGCGTCCGGGCGCGGTCGGGGCCGGACATGCAGAGGGCCCTCAGGTGGCCCGACCTCGTGGGGCTGGGCGTCGGGGGGATGGTCGGTGCCGGCGTCTTCGTCACCACGGGCCGCGCCGCCCGGCTCTATGCCGGCCCCGCCGTGGTGATGTCCTACGCCATTGCCGGGCTCTGCGCGCTGCTCTCCGCCTTCTGCTACACGGAGTTCGCCGTGGACATGCCCGTCGCCGGGGGAGCGTTCAGCTACCTCCGGGTCACCTTCGGTGAGTACTAGGCTCGCACCTGGGTTTTGGCCATTCTCGGGTTTACTCTTCAACCTCGACTGTTGCCTTCATGTCCTTCGCCACATTCAATATGCGTGAAAAAAAGATATGATCTTCAAACAATTTCAGCAGCCACTTTTGTTGCCTTTTTCCTTGTAAAAAGAATAAAAAAAACAGGATTTTTTATTTTCAGGTACGGCTGTGAGTCTCTGCAATGCCGCGATACATTAGACTCGTGTGAATTTTTATGCATGCAGGCGTTTCTATATTTGGATTGTTCTATTTTAATGCTTCAGGGGAATTCGCCGCCTTCTTGACCGGAGCTAATCTGGTGATGGAGTACGTCTTCTCCAACGCAGCGGTGGCGAGGAGCTTCACGGCATACCTGGGCACCGCCATTGGGGTCGCTACGACGGATAAGTGGAGGATCGCCGTCGCCGGCCTGCCAAAAGGCTTCAACCAGTTGGATTTCCTCGCCCTGGGCGTCGTTCTCGCCATCTCCGTCTGCATCTGTTACAGGTTTCTCCGCCTAGACCCCAGCACACTTAATTGTTCCCCCTCCCCGCTTCAGCTGCCCGCCGCTCACTGTCGCCGCATGCCTTCGAACCGGGCAGTACAAATTTCTCCTATGCCTCCGTTTCGGTCGTGCTGCTTCTGTCATGTAGCCGCTATTCAGAGCTCGATAAAACAGTTGAACAGTCTCAAATGGCCACCTTTTTTCTGTTTGATTCTTTCTAAAGCGCCCTCTGAATCTATTGCCTCCGTTCTTTCTACTTCTTTCTGGGGATTGCCAGCACGAAGGAGAGCTCGTTGCTGAACTTGGTGCTGACGACTATCCACCTACTGTTCATCCTGTTCATCATCGTGGTGGGATTCTGGCGGGGGGAGCCGAGGAACCTTACCCATCCGGCCGACCCGTCCAAACACCCGGGCGGCTTCCTCCCCTACGGCGCCGCGGGTGTCTTCGACGGCGCCGCCCTGGTCTACCTCAGCTACATCGGCTACGACGCCGTGTCCACCATGGCCGAGGAGGTGAAGGACCCGGCGAGAGACATCCCGGTCGGCGTCTCCGGCTCCGTCGCCCTCGTCACCGTCCTCTACTGCCTCATGGCCGCCTCCATGTCCATGCTCGTTCCCTACGACTTGGTAAGCTGTGCGCACCACAGCCCGCTCCTCCCCTCCCCCCCCCCCCCCCAAAAAAAAAAAAAAAAAAAAAAAACTTCAGATTTCCATTTTCCCGTTTACAACTATTCGCTAGAATGATCCAACGTCGCTGCCTTTTCATAATGTTTTCCTCTGCGTCCGTCAAATCTCATCCGCCAGGGGCTGAAAAGCCTGTGGGCTTGTGCCTGCACTCTTGTTCGGAGAATTTAATTCCGCTAGGTCGTCCGGTAGATACCCGCACGTACTTTCACTGACACTCTCAATCCTCGGTTTTGCCGCCGTCCAGAATTTTGGCAGTTAAAAGTGGGAGGTATCTGGCCCCACGGGATGTCCGGCTCGGATGCTGTCCGTAGCGAATCAGGAAATTCCCACGCAGATTTTATATGCATATTTATCGAGGATGTGAGTGAGATATATATATATATATATTTATAAATGCGAACACGCAGCCGGATGGATTGGCCAATTGGATCGTCGTCTCAGTTATTGGGCATGATATCCCGTTCCCCATTGGTCCTTTTTGATCCGAGCTACTCCGTCGAAATCTTGGTGTCTTTAACCCTTCTTGATTCTTTTGTTGAGGTTGGTGTGGGTCTGATGAGCCTGATCGTGTGGATGGATTCCTGTTGTTGCTTCTGTATCAGATAGACCCGCAGTCCCCATTCTCGTCGGTGTTCCACGGATCAGACGGCTGGCGCTGGGCGTCCAACGTGATCGGCGCGGGGGCGAGCTTCGGGATCCTGACGTCGTTGCTGGTGTCGATGCTGGGCCAGGCGCGGTACGTCTGCGTGATCGGGCGGTCCGGGGTAATCCCGCGCTGGCTCGCCCGGGTCAACCCGGCAACGTCCACCCCCATCAACGCATCCGTCTCCCTCGGTACGTATAAACCCGTCGAATATGTTCCCCCTCCACCCCCCCGCTTGCCCGTCTGATCAGTGGATTCATTACCAAGAGGCCATCACAATCCCAGCGGCCGTGCCATGTCGGGCAGCACCCATCAGGCCATCACCATGTTGAGAAAGAATTGCTGTACATATAGGGTGTGTAATATTTTTAAATTTTTATTTTTAAAAAAAATTAAAGTGATTCTTAAGTTATTTTAATTTAGAGGATAAGTTATGTCACTATTTAATTATTTAAAAAATTAAAAATAAAATGAGTCGATTTTTAAAAGAATAAATTGAATATTATTTATTTAATTTAAAATTTTATTTCTAAATAATCTATTGATGAAGTGATTTATATTTTAAATTAAGATATTTTGAGAAATATTTTAATTTTTTAAAAATAAAAATTTAAAAATATTATACGTGCACCACACCTGATGTGCAATGAGCCTTTCTCCGTCATGTTATGCCTGCCTATCTATCCCGATGGATTCGAATTCCTGTTTGTGGGCCGAGTTGGAGATTTCTGGATCTGGTTGTCGACTTTTCTGGTTAATGACTTTTTGTAGTGGGGGCACATCGACCGCTGTTGACATACGTTGTCATTATGATCATTAGAATAGAGCCTCGACGGCCCACCGATGGTGCAGGACAGCTCATCGATGTCTGCTGATCCACAAATGAAGCCCACAGTCGGTGGGCCGGGGCCCAGGTATCCTCTCGTTGAGCCAAACTTGGGCCCCCTCTTGGATGACATAACCGTTTGATAATGACCCATGCGGGATCGGATCTATCACACACGTCCCTTTTTGCACTTTTGTTTGCCTCTCTCTCTCTCTCTCACACATGGTGTTCTTCTTCTATGTTTCAGGGCTTGTCACGGCGGCCATTGCCCTCGTCACCGACCTGAACGTTCTGCTACAACTCGTCTCCATCGGCACCCTCTTCGTCTTCTACATGGTGGGCAACGCCGTGGTCTACCGGCGCTACGTGGCCGTGGGGACGACGAGGGCGTGGCCCACGGTGGCGCTGCTCTCCACTCTGTCCCTGGCTTCCCTCTTCTTCACCCTGCTGTGGCGGTTCGCCCCACCGGGCAAGGCAAAGGTGCTGCTGATGGCGGTGTGCGCGGTGGCGGCGGTGGCGGCGCTGCAGGTGTTCCACTTCTACGTGCGCCAGGCGCGGAAGCCCGAGTTCTGGGGCGTGCCGCTCATGCCCTGGACGCCGGCGGTGTCCATCTTCCTCAACGTCTTCCTGCTGGGCTCCCTCGACGGGCGGTCCTACCTGCGGTTCGGCGTCTTTTCGGCGCTTACGGTCGTGGTCTACGTCCTGTACAGTGTCCACGCCAGCTTCGACGCCGAGGAGAAGGGGAACCTCCTGGTGATCGACGGTGACCACCTTCCTCACTCAGATGCTGCGCTACATGGCAGCCTAAAGGTGTAAATCAGAATTAACGAAAAAATGCCCAGACGAAAACGAAAGAGTCGTGGTTACGTTGGAGCTGACCTCCTCCTTTTGTTGTTGTCTGATGAGCGCCGGTTCAAACGGGGTATCATAAAGGAGACGTGCGCTAACAACATGCAGGAAATGACGAAGGGAGCTCCTACAGTAGTGCCCCATATATAGTTGATGATGTCCTTTCCAGTGGCCCCCCTTGATTGGATGGATCCTTTGTTTCCTTGCATCTGATCATGGGGGTTTTCTAGCTAGCCAGCTAGTCACAGTTGGATGTAACTTCTTGACGTAATGAAAAACTTGATGCTTCCGGATGTAGAAGAGAAGATCCTCCTCCGGTTTGCCTGCTCAACGCCCTAAAACAGTCAGTCATAAGACTCACAACAGAGTGTGCTCTCGCGTCATAAGATGGACTAGGTTCAATTCGCAGAACCTGAACAGGAATGTTAATTAGGTCTTTGAACGCTACGTGGCACGGTTCATTAGGTGTGATTATTATTCGGGTTCAATTCGAAAATTAAATCGAATCGATAGATTTAGTTCGATTTGATTTGGGTTAAAATTTAAAAAATTTTAGTTAGTGTTCAAATCGAATCGTATTAAAAATTTTGGTTTGATTTAGTTTTGAAGTTTATGAAATCAAACCGAATAATTTGAATTTAATGATATTTTTGTCAAGTTAATATAAGTGTTGATGTAACTATAAACTTTAATTCAAAAGGTCTAATTCCCGTCATCTTAACGGGGTTTTCGACTCTATGAAATAGGTTTCAAATCATCTTCCATTTTATTATAACTGAAGTTCTTAGTTTTTTATATAAAAATATTATAGAGTTTATTCTTATAAGTTTTAATTTTTTATGTTATATTTTTAATATTTACTTTATTTGGTAGAAATTTTTTTACCATATTTTTCTCTACTCTTGTTTGAATCTAATCTAATTTTTAAAAGGGGAGATAATATGGTTCAAATCGAAATAAATAGAATTAAATTTGATTTGGTTCAATTTGATTTTAAAGTAGTTTTGTTTGATTTGATTTGATTCGAGTTGAAGTCTTAATTCAGTTCGGTGTGATTTGAAAAAAAATTTATTCAAACCAAACCAAACCAAACCGTATTCACCCCTAATGTTTATGGACCTTTATTTAATGTTCATGTTATAATAGTCATGTATTTTAAACGTATTAAAATAAAATATATTTAAAATAGTGAAATTCTATTCATTCAACACGGGTTTAAAATAGTTAGTTAAAATATATAATGGGTTTATATTAACGAAGCATTCCTCACTAAATATCTTAAGATGTTTAGTTAGATTGTCAAATTTAATAAATTTAATTTAATAAACTTTCATATGATGTCAAAGTATTTTATGATTAAGAGCTTAAAATATAACATGTTTATATTAGCGGAGATATTTTCACTCGATATTTTAAGATTTTAATTTGAATGACTCAGTCTAATAAATTTTAATATATAAGTTCATAATCTATGATTATCTTGTGTTAGTGGTGATTTACGTGATAAAGTCTAAATAGAATATCGAGAAGGCGTGTTAAATAATTTATTATTAAAAATAAATTAAAATATAATATATTTATATTAATGTAACCCCCTCAAATCCAGTAATTTTGCTTCTCGTCGACATGGTAAAAAAGATGAAAAAGATTAGAAAATCATGAACCGTACGCTTCTGACACGTCGAGGTCGAGTCGCAAGAAGCTTGGTACGGTGGTACTGGTAGTGTTGATAAAACACCACCAGATGTTCTGTGTGCCTTTCATTCGTTTCGTCAAATCCATGAAATGGACGCATAGCCAACTACGCTGTACAAGTGTTGGCCCTTTTAAGTTTTCTAAAGATAATTGATTTATATGATGCGATATGGCTCGCCCTGAGGCAACATAGTGGATCCCAAACGTAGATCGTGGGCCCCACATTTGAGACAGTTTTTCATGTGCGAAGAGATATTTTTCAATTCATGGCTTAATAATCTTTTCATAAATTTTTGTAAACTGTCCTTATCTATATGTCATGTATCCCCTCAGCCCCACTTTGGTTGAGAGTTAGTCTAAAGGTGGACTAACTCAACCCGATTAAAGTAGTCCGGTGTTAACCTATTTTTGGTTGATAGGAGGGTAGTTAATCTGGTAGTAAAGATGTGAGATAACCTACTTTTAATCTAGTGTGATTTGATATGTATTGGGTTAATCCAGTAACGATGACAAATAAAATAATATATTTACATATCATTTTAATTTTTTATATATCTCCCGTTCTCTCTCTACCTCTCTCTTCTCTCTCACGTCACTCTCTCTCTCACACACACATTAATTTCTAATTTAGGTTACTATTCATCTTTAAATTATTTTCTTAATTTTAAATTATTTTTAATATATGCTACAAATTAAATATATCATAGAAAAAATATTTTTGATATAAAACATAATTAATCTCAATAATAACATCAATAATCTCACTAATCAAAATATAAAAGTCAAAATAGCATAAAATATAAGTTTACGTGACTATTCATCTATGAAAAAATTATTTTAATCTTAATTTTTTTAATATATTATATAAATCAAACATATCATGAAAATAATTTAATTTTGATAAATAACATCACTAATATCACTAATTAAAATTTAAAAGTAAAAAATACATTAATTTTGGGTGTAAGTTACCATTCATCTTAAAAAAATATTTTGTTTTAATTTTTAAATTATCTTAATATAGTCTATAAATTACAGATATCATGAAAATAATTTTTGATAAAGCATCATTAATCTTACTAATTGAAATTTAAAAATCACAAATATTTTTTAAAAATACTATTTATCTTAATATATATATATATATATATATAATTCATAATTTTTAATAAATTTATATGATAAATATATCTGGAGAGGGGGATTTCCGCAGCCCACCACAAAGGCAGCCCAACAAGACCCACAAGGTCCAACCGGGCGAGCCCACCCGAGTGATAGCCCACATGGCCCACTTAGGGAGAAAAGTCCAATAGATAAGACTCGAGGAACTAACTCTCCCCGGCGGCCTTCTAGGCTCGGAGGGCCCGAGACAACGGTCAGGTCCCGAGGAAGGTCCGGCCTAAAGCCCTCTCCCCGTCCGAGAGAGATAGGCTCCAGCCGACCTATCCGACCCCACCCTCGTCGGGCCATGCCTATCTCTCGGACATGAGCTAGCATCCCCGAGGCTCGGTAAGGCCGTTTGATTATCTGCAGGTGCAGCCGTTCAGAGTCCTCCTCCAGCGGGAGAGTCAGGGGAGCCGCCGGACTCCAAGGGGATAACGTTCCCACGATCAGGCCATGAAAGCCCACGTTAAAGACGTAACTCCCGCCGGGAACTCCTCAGCTTACAGGACTCCTGAAGGCGGCGCACTATTTAAGCAAGGGATCCCCTCCGGAAGATGGTAAGATGAACTAAGCATTCACACACCCTAAGTTCCTGAGCACGATTCGCTTCACCCTTTGGTGGAGAGGATTCTCACGCATCAGCTCTCTCCTCCCCCCATTTATTGCTTCCACCATAGCTCTACTGACTTAGCCATCGGAGGGTTTTACCCCAGGGAGATCCCCTGGGCCCTCTGATACGTTTCCCTCTCTTGCAGATTCATCTTCTGGTGATCCATAGCCCGCTCAGGATCCTGCGCGAGATCTCGCCTCTTCATCTGGCGCCGTCTGTGGGAATCGCACGCAAAGTCGAGATGGTGAGAAGAAGCTCAGGGAGGAGATCCGCCGGTGAGGCAGGTAAGGCTGTGGCGGCGGCGGGAGGCGCCCCCTCTAGGGTCTCGCAGAGCCCCCCCTCCAACGCCAGCATCCCCACCAACAGGCCACCACCCCCCCCGGCGGAGACAGGGGCACCCCTCGACGGCGGCGCCAACGCCTTCCAGGCCCTCAACGAAAAGATGGACGTCCTCGTGGAGCTCATGAGGGCCCAGGCGGCTAGGGACGCAAGGTCCCGCGCCCCGTCAGGAAGTCCCCCTCGAAGGAGTGCGACGCAGCACACCGCCGGAGGCCGCTTCACCCTCCGCGGCCGACAGCTCCTCCGCAACGACGTCGGAGGATCCTCGCAGGCTCCGCCTGCGGAGCAAGAGGCTTCCTCCACGCTGAGGAGAGGGAAGCAGGGGGTGAGGCCACCGCGCCCGGGCACTAGTGCCCCGGGAGATCTCCAAGACGCCCCCCCCCCCAGCCCCACGGTGCGACTGCAGCCAGAGCTGTCCCTCCGGCTGCGAGATTTCGAGAGACGGTTCGCAGAGCAAGAGCGCGCCCTCCGCGCCCTGCAGAAGACCTCTCTCCCGGAGGACGAGGAGAAATCCCCTTTCTCCGACTACATCTTGAAGGCAGAGGTCTCTCCCAGAGCCTCCATTCCAACCTTCAAACTCTACGACGGCTAGGGCGACCCAGCTGACCACCATGATAGCTTCGACGCCCTGGTGACTCTTCATGGAACGCCGGATCCCATCAAATGCCGAGCCTTCGCGGCCACCCTGGTCCAAGGTGCTCAGGCATGGTTCCGGGCCCTCGCCCCTGGGTCCATTCGAGACTTCAAGCAATTCGGGCGAATTTTCAAGGAGAGTTTCACCGGTAGCGCCCCCCCAAGGTCAGTAGCGGGGCTCCTGGCCCTTAAACAGGCGCAAGGGGAGAGGCTCCGGACTTACGTCCACCGATTTAAATCGGAAGCCCTCAGGATCCCCCGCCTGGATGTGGCCTCAGCCACAACCGCACTGACCGGAGGCACCCGGGACGAGAATCTCCGCCGCGAGCTTGTCCTCCACCCTCCCTCGACCCTTGCCGAGCTAGTGACTCTGCCACTGCGCCACGCCGAGTGCGAACAAGTACTCAGCGCCTGCCGAGACGCAACCGGCTCGGGTCGGGAGGGGGATAAAAAGCGGACCCCCGAGCCAAATCCTGGCTCGAGTAAGAAGCACGATCGAGAAGGAGAGCGCAAAAGAAAGTACGAGCGGTACACCCCCTTGACCGCGCCAGTCTACGAGATCTATGAAGACATCAAAGACTCGGGACTTCTCCGCCAGCCCGAGCCAATGAGGTCGAAGAACCGCAAGCGGGACAGGCATTGCCTGTTCCACGGCGACCACGGGCACCACACCGGAGATTGCCATCAGCTCCAGGACGAGATCGAGCGCCTCATCCTTCTGGGGCACCTAGCCCGGTTCACGACCGGGCACAAAGAAGACCGAGAAGCCGCAGAGGAGATCGACAACGCCCCCCGAGGGGTCCATATCAACGTTATCTCCGGAGGAGCGACATCGGGCGACGACACCAGCCGAGGGAGGAAACGTCATGCCGAGCGAGCCAGCCGAGCCTTAGAGCCCCCCAGAGGCCCGCCGATGGAGCCCCAGGTCATAGTCTTCTCCGACCAAGACCTGGAAGGGCTGAGCACCCCGCATGACGATGCCCTCGTTATCTCGGCCACGATAAATCACTGTAATGTAGACAGGATTTTGGTTGATAATGGGAGTGCCCCCGATGTATTATCTTATGACTGTTTTCTCAAGATGGGGGAAGACCCATCCAAACTCCGCCCGATCCGAACGCCCCTTTGCGGGTTTAATGGCCTGGCCACCTACCCCGAGGGAGCCCTAAGCCTGCCGGTCACTATCGGCACCCCACCCAAAACCGTTACGGTCATAGTGGACTTCATAGTGATTAAAGGTATGATAGCGTACAACGCCATTTTCGACCAAAAAATTCTCAGCCGAATAAAGGCCGTACCATCTACCTATCACCAAAAAATGAAGTTTCCCACCAAAAACGGGTTGGGGGAAGTCCGAGGTAACCAGGCCACGGCTAGAAGGTGCTACAATATCTCGGTGGAAGCCTCAAGGCCGGACGGGAAGGATAAGGGCCCCAGGGGAGTCGAAGGAAGAGCCGTGACCACCGAGCCCGGTGGCGAGTTATTAACGGTATTCCTGAACGACGACCCGGCCCTAGGAGTAAGGATCGGCGCCGACCTACCACCAGAGGAATAGCAGCAATACAAGGAGTTTCTTTCTGAGTATGTTCGGGTCTTTGCTTGGTCCGATGATCAACTCCCTAGTATACCAGAGGACACTGTGATGCACAAGCTCAACCTCGACACCACCGTGAGACCCGTACAGCAGCGGAGAAGGAAGCATGCGCCCGAGAAACAGGCGATCATCAAGGCGCAGGTCACCGAGGGACAAGAAACTGGTCTTTTCAGACCGGTCCTGTACCCAACGTGGCTAGCCAACGTCGTCCTGGTGCCGAAGACTACAGGCAAGTGGCGAATGTGCGTAGACTTCACCGATCTGAACAAGGCCACCCCCAAGGACTGCTATCCGCTACCGAGCATCGACCAATTGGTTGACTCAACCTCGGGCAACGAGATACTCAGTTTCCTGGATGCCTATTCGGGTTATCATCAGATCCGAATGAGCTCTGAAGATGTCGAGAAGACCGCCTTCATCACCGACTACGGCGTGTACTGCTACACCCGGATGCCCTTCGGATTGAAGAATGCTGGAGCCACATACCAGCGACTGGTCAACCATATGTTCGAGGGACAGTTAGGTCGGAACGTCGAGGCCTACATCGACGACATGCTCGTCAAGACCCCGAGGGCCCAAGACCACTTCACCGACCTCGCCGAGACTTTCGGCACCCTCCTGAAGTACAGCATGAAGCTCAACCCCGCCAAGTGCGCCTTTGGAGTAAGATCCGGGAAGTTCCTGGGTTTCCTGGTCACTCAGCGAGGGATCAAAGCCAACCCCGACAAGGTCCAGGCCATCCTGGACATGCGCCCGCCCACGTGCATTAAAGACGTCCAGCGTCTGACGGGGCGTGTCGCTGCTCTCAGTCGTTTCCTGTCCCGTGCGGCCGAACGATGCTTGCCCTTCTTCAAGCTGATGAGGGGGCCCAAGATAGCATCTGCTACGTTCGCATGGGATGGGGAATGCCAAACAGCGTTCGCCGAGCTCAAAGAGTTCCTGGTTTCGCCCCCGGTGCTTTCCAAGCCCGTCCTGGGTGAGGTCTTGTTGCTCTATCTCTCGGCGACGCCATCAACGGTCAGCTCGGTCCTAGTCAGAAATGACTCGGGAGTCGAGAGGCCGGTCTACTACACCAGCAAGGTGCTCGGCGAGGCCGAGCGGAGGTACCCCGCAACCGAGAAACTCGTGCTAGCGTTGGTTACCTCCGCAAAGCGCCTCCGACCCTACTTCCAGGGGCATCCCATCACCGTGCTAACCGGCGAGCCATTGAAGAAGATTCTGGCCCATCCCGAAGCCTCGGGGCGACTCCTCAAATGGGCCATCATGCTCGGGGCCTACGACATCTCGTATCGGCCGCGATCAGCTATCAAAGGACAAGCACTCGCCGACTTCATCGCCGAGAGCACCGTTCCGGTCGAGGACAGGCCTCCGACAGCAACCGGGCCAACCTGGGAGCTGTTCGTCCATGGATCGTCCAACTCGGTCGGTAGCGGCGCAGGGATCCTCTTAAGGTCCCCCAAAGGAATAGAGTTGCAATACGCCCTAAAGTTCAACTTTCTGGCGTCCAACAATGCTTCCGAGTACGAGGCCCTTATCTCGGGAGCCCGCATGGCCCGACGGTTGGGGGCCGAGCGAGTCAGGATCCACACCGACTCCCAGCTAGTTGCAAGCCAGGTCAATGGCGAGTACGAAGCTTGAGAGGTACCTATGATCAAATACCTCCAGTTGGTCCGGAGCCTGGCCCAGCAGTTCGAGGAGTTCGAGGTAGTCCGAATAGCTCGGGAGCAAAACTCTCGGGCGGACGGCCTCTCCCGACTGGCCTCCTCCCTAGACCTGGAAGGTACACGATCGGTCCTCCTAGAAGAGCTAGAGCGCCCGAGCATAGACTCGGAGCTCCTCGCCATTGACTCGGCCACTCCCGATGACTGGCGCTCCCCCTACCTGTCTTGGCTACGGGACTCCCGGGAGCCCTCCGACCCTCGGGAAGCCCGCCGAATGAAGTACCAAGCCCGGCGCTTCGTCATCCTCGACAACGCTCTCTATCGAAGATCGTTCTCCGGGCTCCTTTTGAAGTATCTCGGTCCCGACGAAGCAAGCCAAGCTGTTGCAGAGATTCATCATGGCCTATGCGGAGCGCATTCAGGAGGTCAGTCGCTGGCCAGAATCCTGCTAAGACAGGGGTACTGGTGGCCGACCCTACAGCGCGACTGCGCGGCCTACGCACAACATTGCGACCGTTGCCAGCGGTTCGACCATTTGGTCCATCAGCCGGCCACGGAACTTATCACCCTTACCGAGCCCTACCCTTTCGCTCGGTGGGGGATCGACATCCTCGGGCCATTCCCAACGGCTCAATCCCAGAAGAAGTTCATCATCGTCGCCATCGACTACTTCACCAAGTGGATCGAGGCTGAAGCAACAGCTAGGATCACCGAGACAGTCGTCTGGGGTTTCGTATGGAAATCGATCATCTGTCGCTTTGGCATCCCCCGAGTGATAGTGAGCGATAACGGGCGGCAATTCGACTCTCGGTACTTCCGAGACAGATGCGCCGACCTAAATATCCGCAACCACTTCACTTCGGTCGCCCACCCTCAGGCCAACGGGCTGGTTGAAAATGCCAACAAGACCATCTTGAAGGGCATAAAAACCAGACTCGGCAAGGCTAAGGGTAGCTGGCTCGAGGAACTGCCTAGCGTACTATGGTCGCACCGAACGACCCCAGGACGGCAACCGGTGAGACCCCTTTTCAGCTGGTATATGGCACCGAAGCCGTTGTTCCGTTAGAGATCGCCAATCCGTCTCTCCGAGTGATCAGCTTTTCGCCCGAGGCAAACGAGCAGAAGTTGCTCGAGAACCTCGACCTGGCAGACGAACTCCGAGAGATCGCAAACGTCCGAGCTACGGAATACCAGCGCCGCCTCACTCGGTACTACAACACCAAGGTCCGAGGCAGACAATTCCAACCAGGGGACTTCGTCCTCAGGAAGACCGAAGCCTCTCGACCACTGGAGGCGGCGGGCAAGCTATCCCCCAACTGGGAAGGCCCCTACCGAGTGATCGAGACGCTCGGGAAAGGTGCGTACAGGTTAGCCACAATGGAAGGGGAACCCATTCCCCGGACATGGAACGCAACCACACTACGCAGATTTTATTTCTGAAAACTGTATCGACAAATCGGGTAAAATAAACCCCCTTTTTTGCATGCATTCAAGATAACTGTTGGTACATCAGAAAGGCAACTGCCAGTACATTACATAGTGAAAAGCAAAAATCCATCTAGCACCGCGGCAAACGGCCATCGCCCGACCGACCCGGTCTTGACCTTCTCGCATCCAGCCACTGACTCTGCCTCGCGTGGAAACTGGCTCGGACAAGAGATGGTCGACCCAGTTGGCTCGGGTGGACCGTGACAAAGGTGACAGAGGGACAGCAAGGAGAAGGCCACCTTTCACGCGAGGAAGGCTACCTTCCAAGTTGGCAACAACCTGGAAAAAGGAGCGCCGTGAAGGTCTCCTCTCTGCCAAACTACCAACTCTTTGGAGGCGAACAGAAAGCAAGCAGCCCCCGAAGAGTGAAAGAAATGAAGAACAAAAGAGAGAGAAAGAGGCTGCGGACATGGGTGAGGAAGGGACTGGAGCCGCCTCCTCCCCTCCCACGGAGGGGAATGGCGGCCAGCATCCCTAACTCCCCCATCCGCCCTCCATCTCGGCGTCCGCCCGGAAGCCTCGTCGGAGCCAAGAGGAGGCAAACGGCGTACCCCCGCACGTCGAAGCCCTCTCCAGATCCGCGCGGCGACCGTCGGACCCGTCTCATGCACGCGCGGCGACCATGGGACCCGATCGATAATCCAGGACAGCTGGAACCGGCCGCTTCCCGTCGTCTGCGGCGTCATCTTCTGAAGGGTCCTCCATGCTCCGATCGCTGCGGCGCAACGCAGAGCGAAAACGAGGGAACAAGAGCAAACCGCCGGCGAGAGTCCTAAGTGTTAAGAGGGAAGGAGCACCCTTCGGTCCTTTTTATAGGCCAAAGGAGGCCACGCGCCTTAAATGACTACCCCCTTGAAAACACGCTATAGGACCTCCCTTGGAAGGTCACCTCCAATTCCTCGGCCCCCGCCCTAGCGGGATTCGCGAAGCGCCTCGACTTTCAAAGCATGGTGGAATGAAAGGACGCCCCGTCGGAAGTCTCCCGAATCGGCATGCGAGAACGGTGCAGAAAATATCGGCACCTTCCAACTGCCCCCGATACGCCAGCCAAATCACGGCAAAGATAACGATCAAACGAAGTAAGTCCTTTATTGCCTCCCATAAAGAAATCCTCTTACAAAAGGAAAAACAGACAAAAAGGGGAAGGTGCAAAATAAAGCATAATACATCAGGCCTCGGGCCCACTTTGAAGCTCGGGAACAGCAGTAGGGGACGCGTCACCCCCGGTGCCTTCGGTGACGGCCGGCCCGGACACTGACCTCGCCTGTGCGAGAACTGTCTCGGTCGTGAGCCCTCCTGGAGCCTCCGGAGTTGGTGACCCCGCTGGAGGTGACTCCTCCTGTTCTTCCCCAGCCGAGGATGAGGAGCTGGTGTGGACGCACTTTCCGTTAGACTGGTTGTTCCCGGTTCGTCTGTTGGTTTTATTAAGTGCGTGGGCGTGCCAGTCACCGGAGTGACAATTTATTCGGGCTCCGGAGAGCCCATGGTGCGCTCGATCTGACTTCGTCAGACGATTGTATGGTTCGTGTCGGGACCGAATCCCGTCGCGCCATGAAGGTCACGACGTCATTTACATCCCTCATACGAGGGGATACCCTTGATTAATTGCCGAAATTAGAGGCCCCGCGGCCGAAAGGAGTAACACTAATTATACGAGAGAGATAGGGCTGGGTCACACTGAAAGTTGTATTAAGGCCACAAACTGTCGGCCGTGTCGGCCACTCGTAGACCTTTCGTATTCGGACACAAGTCCGTGACAGCGCCACAATGAGAAAATCGAGGTAGATCCCTTCAAATGTCTGCCGAGCATGCGACAATTTTAAATGAAGGTTCGGAAGGTATCCGGAACGAGAAAACAAATCCGGTCCGATTAAGATGTCGGCCCAAGGTTAGGTCAAAGCCCGGCCATATCGGGGGAATTCCCGAGACTCGGGCTCGACCTAAAGGGGGGCAGCGTTGTTGTTCCTTTTGCCCCAGATCCCGGGGAGAGAGCGGGCTGCGGCGTGGGCATTAGCATCTTTTATCTAGAGCTTTCCAGGTTATACCTTCTGGGGTTTCTGATTTGATGTTTACTATTTATTTGTGCCTGTGTCCGGGATGATTTTTTTTTGTTCATGATTATTCTTATCATTATCGTTTGTTTGTTATTTATTATTATTTTTTCTATTACCCCTCCCACCTCTTTTATTGTGATTAATATTACGCATTCGGAGTCCTTTAATTAGCGTAATTTTTATTAATTTATTTGCTATTATTAATGCCCTGGTCAAGTTGTATATGTGTATATGTATAGTGTGCCGGCGAAGGGGAAAACGGGAGTGTACCGCTGAGGGCTGGGGCGTACCGCTGAGGGCTACAGGGGGGCGTACCGCTGAGGGCTGTAGAGAGTGTACCGCTGAGGGCTGCAGGGGCGTACCGCTGGAGGGCGTACCGCTGGAGGCTGTAGGGGCGTACCGCTGAAGGCTCAAGAGAGGGTACCGCTGAAGGCTGGGTGTGTGTGTGCCGCTGGGAGTTGGGCAGGGAGTGATGGAGGTTAACTCAGCTTTGATTACCTGCTTTAAGGCTTTTCTTTTCTTCTTGTCTTAACCCTTGTGTAGTTTCATATAAAATTCCTCCCGTGTTTGTTCTCTTGGTTCGGTTCGGTCTCTTTTCTTGCGGGTCGGGTTTTCGGGCGGCCAGGTGGTTAATTAGTCCGGTTCGGTTTTCGTTGTGATGCCGGCAGCGGCTGGATGAGTTGGAAGGTTTCGTCAGTTATCCTACTCGTTTGTTGCCTCCTTTTGCCTCTTTTAATGTTTTATTATTTTCCCACAAAAATTCGGCAGCATCTCCCCTTGACCCGGGGCGTAAGGGAGATAAAGGGAACGCGCCCACATGGAGTGGCGGAACCCGACAACTGGAGATGGGCCCCCGGGGGAGCAACACCTTTAAAGAGCCTCGGAAAACGTAAAGGGAAGGGCTCGGGGGGCAAAGCCAAGGAGTGGGCTGCTGAGAGGCTGAGGGTGTATGCCGCTGAAGGCCTGCGGTGTGCCGGCCAAGGCTGATCAGGTGTACCGGCCAAGGAGCGTGCCGGCCAAAGGGGTAGACTGGTATGCGTGCCGCTGAGGGCAGAGGAGGGCGTACCGCTGAGGGCACTTGGGGCGTACCGCTGAAGGCGAGGAGATAGCGTGCCGGCCAAGGATAAATGGGGGGGGCGTACCGCTGGACAACCCCCATGGGCGTGCCGCTGAGGGACCAAACAGGGGTGCCGGCGAAGGGCCAGGAAGAGGCATCGCTGGGAGTTCAAACAGAGTGTGCAAGCTGGGGGCCTTAGAAGCCGTTTAAAGAAAAGAAAGGGGATTCAAGGCCAAGGGCAGGCCACTTGATCACTATGTGTTTGGAGAGAGGGTGAGGGTCTCCCTCTCCCTTAAGCCAGTGGACACAGCAGATGGCCATGGAGAGGATTGAAGGGCTTGTGAAACCAAGGCTAACAGAAGGGGGAAACCTACATCGACGTGGAGGACCCTAAAGACGCCGGAGGAATGAAGAGACAGAGGGAGTAACGGATCGTCCGTCGAAAAGCCCGCAAAGCCTAGCATAAAACATCGAAGATCGAAGAGGAACCCGGAGAAGGTGGTTTTCATTCATGAGAATCAAGAGGGCGTGGCCCTACATATATATTACAAAAGCAAACCCCCAGATGGGGCCATGGACAAAAGGGAGAAGGACAAAGAACCCCCAGGAGGAATGGGATACAAGAGAGACGAAAACATCCGGGCCTAAGACATTGGCCACTATCCCCAACCCTTTCCCCCAATACAACAAGCTCTCTCTCTCTTACTCTTGTTTCTTCCCGGTGGCCGTCGGACGGAGCACAGGCCGGGAGGGCCTCTTCTTCTCTTCTTTCTTCTCCTCTTTCTCCTGTGTGTGCCCTCTACTGTTGGAACCTCTTCTCCTCTCTCTGTTTTTTTCTCCCCCCGTTTTCTCTTACCAGGAGGCTTTTATACTCCCAGCCACCGACGACTTCGAGCACGACCGTCGAAGGCGGGAAGCCGGCTGTGATGATGGGTTTGACCTGCCCCTGTACTGGCTGTCAGTGGGGTAGGCTACGTGGCCCAACGACCAGCTGCCACCTCAGACGGCTCCACTGCGCACCAAGGATGTGTAGGGCATGGGCCTCACGTCGCCCGTTGAAAGAGCTTCACCGCTGTGCCGTTGAAGGGCTGAACAAGCGTGCCGCTGTAGTGCCAAAAGAGCGTACCGCTGGAGCCCCGGATGGGCGTGCCGCTGAACGGCCTGAAGGGTGTGTCGCTGAAGACCCCCAGAGGGCGTGCCGTTGAACCCCAAAGGGGGTGTGCCGCTGAAGACCCCCCCCCCATGGGGGGTGTGCCGGTGAAGACCTCCCCATGGGGTGTGCCGGTGAAGACCCCCCATTGGGGTGTGCCGGTGAAGACCCCCCCATGGGGGTGTGCCGGTGAAGACCTCCCCATGGGGTGTGCCGGTGAAGACCCTTGGGGGTGTGCCGGTGAACCCCCATAGGGGTGTGCCGGCGAGGGCCGCGGCGGGGTGTGCCGCTGAAGGGAGCGTGCCGCTGGGGCCTCAACTGGGCGTGCCGCTGAAGGGCTAAATGGGCGATTTTGAGCCCATTGTGAGCATGAGTTGTGGCCCATTTGATTTTCTTCGAGGCCCACGGGCTGTGGAGCCTTTTGTGCTTGATTTCCCCGGGGGTTTCTTCACTCGGCGCCGTTGTTGATGCTGGGCTGAGCATGACATTTTGGATGTGCAATTTTCGGTGTCCACAAATGCCCCCCACCCACGGGTAGCGTAGGCGAAGGATGAACCGGGCGGTGCCCGTGGGTGTCTTCGTCTCTTCTCTCTTTGTCGATGCCGACGATGCATCGAGAGCTGACCTGGTTTGTTGTTTGTTGGTCTCTTTGTTAGTGCCGACGGAGCGTCGGGAACTAAAGTAGTATGTTGGTCTCTTGGTCTCCTCATCAGTGCCGACAGTGTGCCGGGAACCGAAGCAGTTTGTTGTCTCTTTGTCTCTTCATCAGTGCCGACAGGATGTCGGGAGCTGACCTGGTTTGCTGTCTCTTAGTCTCTTCATCAGTGCCGACAGGATGTCGGGAGCTGACCTGGTTTGTTGTCTCTTAGTCTCTTCATCAGTGCCGACGGGATATCGGGAGCTGACCTGGTTTGTTGTCTCTTAGTCTCTTCATCAGTGCCGACAGGATGCCGGGAACTGACCTGATTTGTTGATCTCTTAGTCTCTTGATCTCTTCGTCAGTGCCGACAAGATGTCGAGAACTGACTTGCTTTGTTGATCTCTTAGTCTCTTTGCCAGTGCCGACAGGATGCCGGGAACTGACATGCTTTGTTGTCTCTTAGTCTCTTGGTCTCTTTGTCAGTGCCGACAAGATGTCGGGAACTGACTTGCTTTGTTGATCTCTTAGTCTCTTCGCCAGTGCCGACAGGATGCCGGGAGCTGACATGCTTTGTTGGTCTCTTTATCTCTTCGTCAGTGCCGTCAGGATGCCGGGAACTGACCTGATTTGTTGATCTCTTAGTCTCTTGATCAGTGCCGACGGGGTATCGGGAACTGACATGTTTTGTTGGTCTCTTTATCTCTTCGTCAGTGCCGTCAGGATGCCGGGAACTGACCTGATTTGTTGATCTCTTAGTCTCTTGATCTCCTCGTCAGTGCCGACAAGATGTCGGGAACTGACTTGCTTTGTTGATCTCTTAGTCTCTTTGCCAGTGCCGACAGGATGCCGGGAACTGACATGCTTTGTTGTTTCTTAGTCTCTTGGTCTCTTCGTCAGTGCCGACAAGATGTCGGGAATTGACTTGCTTTGTTGATCTCTTAGTCTCTTTGCCAGTGCCGACAGGATGCCGGGAACTGACATGCTTTATTGTTTCTTAGTCTCTTGGTCTCTTCGTCAGTGCCGACAAGATGTCGGGAACTGACTTGCTTTGTTGATCTCTTAGACTCTGGTTTATTGTCTCTTGGTCTCTTCGCCAGTGCAGACAGGATGCCGGGAGCTGACTTGGTTTGTTGATCTCTTTTGTCTCTTTTCTTTCTCTCTTCTTTTTGAACCACATTACCGATACAAGCGCCCTTTCGGGTTTTCGCCGGTACCGGCCCCCTCTTGCTTTTGCCCACGCGCCCTTTCGGGTTTTCACGTGGCGGGGTACCCAATTTTGCCCGTAGCGCCCTTTCAGGTTTTCGCCATAGCCGGGTTGTTGCCATTTTTACCCTTGTCCCCGTGTGGGGACAAGTCCGGCGGGGTATCTCTATTTTTAACCCCATTTTCTTTTCTTCCTTTTTTTTGAAGTTGAGTGATATGCGAGTGTAGGCTAGGGCACGAAGCCTTGCGCCGGAAAATAAGGTTCTTTCGTTGCCAAGAATAGAATGCCTGCGCAACGGGAGAATGTAGGTCTCTTCATCAGTGCCGACGGGGTGTCGGGGACTGAAGCAGCATGTTGTCTCTTTGTCTCTTCATCATTGCCGACGGGGTGTCGGGGACTGAAGCAATTTGTTGTCTCTTCATCAGTGCCGACGGGGTGCCGGGAACTGAAGCAGTTTTTTGGTCTCTTTGTCTCTTCATCAGTGCCGACGGGGTGTCGGGGACTGAAGCGATTTGTTGGTCTCTTCATCAGCGCCGACGGGGTGTCGGGAACTGAAGCAGCATATGTTGTCTCTTCATCAGTGCCGACGGGATGCCGGGGACCGAAGCAGTTTGCTGGTCTCTTTGTCTCTTCATCAGTGCCGATGGGGTGTCGGGAACTGAAGCACTTTGCTGGTCTCTTTGCCTCTTCATCAGTGCCGACGGGGTGTCGGGAACTGAAGCAGTATGTTGTTGGTCTCTTCATCAGTGCCGACGGGGTGTCGGGAACTGAAGCACTTTGTTGTCTCTTTTCTTTTCTTTCCCCCTTTTTTTTTTGAACCACATTACCGACACAAGCGCCCTTTCGGGTTTTCACCGGTACCGGCCCCCTCTTGCTTTTGCCCACGCGCCCTTTCGGGTTTTCACGTGGCGGGGTACCCGATTTTGCCCGTAGCGCCCTTTCGGGTTTTCGCCACAGCCGGGTTGTTGCCATTTTTACCTTTGTCCCCGTGTGGAGACAAGTCCGGCGAGGTATCTCTATTTTTAACCCCATTTTATTTTCTTTCCCTTTTTTTTTGACGAGCAGGTGATATGCAAGTGTCGGCTAGGGCACGGAGCCTTGCGCCGGAAGGTAGGGCTCATTCGTTGGCAAGAAGACAATGCCAGCGCAACGGGAGAGTTCGTGCCGATTCGGACGTAGGGTCCGTAATGGCCATATTGTATGGAGTGGGTGGCTAGGGCACGGGGCCTTGCGTCGGAAAGGGACTTATTCATTGGCAAGGGACTAATGCCAGCGCGAGGAGGGAATTTGTGCCGATTCGGAGGTAGGGTCCGTAATGGCAATATTGTGTGATGGGAGGTGGCTGAGGCCCGAGGCGACGTGCCAGGGACGGGCTTGTTTATTGGCGGGGTGACGGTGCCATGGCAAGGGCAGGGCTGCAGGGGTAAAGTCATTTTTGCTCGGGTGGACGCCCGCATGACCATGATTGTGGGGGATGGAATGTCTTCCCCGGGGACATTTGTTACTGGACGTTACCGGCTTACCCCTCCACGTATGTGAGTGGATGAGTATGTAAGTGCATGCACATATACATGTATATGAATATATATAAATACATATATATATATATATACTTATTTATTATCTTACATATATTTTACTCCCCCTTCTTTTTTTATTTTTTTTTATTCTCCTTTCTTCTTTCTTCTCCTCCCCTCCTTTTTTATTTCATTTCCCTCATTTTTCTCTTCCTGCCTTTTTATTTCCTTTTCCCTTCCTTCCCTTCCTTTTTTTTTTGCTTTTCTTCTTTTCTCTCCTTTGTTTTTTGTTCTCCCCCTCCTTTTTTTCTCTTTTTTTCTTCCTTTCCTCTTTTTTATTTCCCCACCCCTTTCTTCTCCCTTTTTCTATTCCCCCCCTTTTTTTCTTGCCTCTCTTTTATTTTCTCCCCCTTTTCCTTCTTCTCTTTCTTTTCTTTTCTTTTCTCCTTTTTTCTCTTCTTATATAAAAAGGGGGTGGGGGCGTTTCGAACGGTCACCCGTTTCGAATCCCCCCCCTCTTCCCTCTTTCTCTCTCCTTGGCGACCGGACGGACGGCCTCCCCCCCATCCTCCTTTTCTCCTTCTTCTCCGGCGCCGAGCGTCCCCTCCGCCTCCGTCGTCGTCGCCGTGGTGAGGAGGCGGCAGTGGAGCCCCCCCTTCTCTTTTCCTTCTTCCTCCCTTCCCCTCTCTTTTCTCTTCTCTGTTCCCCCCTTTCTTCTTTCTTTTCTCCCCTCCTCCTCTCCATCTTCGACGGACGGTGGAGCCCTAGGCTCCCCCTCCCTCTTCTTCTCCGTTCCTTTCTTCCCCTCTCCCCTCTTTCCTTCTTTTCTTAGCGTGGGACGGCAGCGGCGATCATGGCCGGCACCGGCGTGGCGAGGGAGCGCCGGAGCGTGCCGGGGAGGGTCTGTAGAAGCGCGCCGGTGAATACCCGTATGGGTGTACCGGTGAGGGGAGTTACGGGTGTGCCGGGGAAGGCACCAGGGGCGTGTGCCGGCGAAGGCCTTACCACGGGCTGTGCCGGGGGAGACATCGGGGAAAGCCTCTAGGGCGTACCGGTGAGGCACCCGTGGGTGTGCCGGAGAAGGCACCACGGGTGTGTGCCGGCGAAGGCCATCTTCGCGAGCGTGCCGGGGAAGCACCTAAAAGCGTGCCGGGGCGGCAGGAGTTGGCTGTGCCGGTGAAGGGCTCCACGGGCGTACCGGGGAGCGGCCGCTTCAGCTGGTGTACCGGGGAAGGCACCTCAGGGGCTGTGCCGGGGAAGGCACTGAGGGCGTACCGGGGAAGCCTTGAGGGGCTGTGCCGGCGAACGGCTCGTCTTAGTGTGCCGGGGAAGACCGCTCGAAGCGTACCGGCGAGGGCAACTTCAGGGCGTGCCGGGGAAGAGGTCAGCCCAGGGCGTACCGGGGAAGGGCACTGGGCAGTGCACCGGTGAGGGTCTCCAGGGGGAGTTTTTAGCTTAAGGAAGAGGACTCCTTCGATCGGCGGACTTCTGGTGTTGCCTCTCGGGGCCCACCATGCTTTGTTGGGGCCGTCACTCCTTGTGGACGCGCACCCGTGTTTTCCCTTACGCCTCTGGCTTAGGGGAAACTCTGCCAAAATTTCGTCAGAAATTGGCAATATTTATTCATCTAACTTGTAGCAACGCCCCTTCATAGTCCTTTTACTTCCTTTTGCATGTGGCTTATCCTGATTTCCTGTTTATGTATCTTTGCAGATAAATGGCTGCCCCAAGTGGTTCCTCGGCTCCTTCTGCTGCTATCGGTGCTGACCTTATCCCACGGGGCCCGGTACCAGCAGTTACCTGGCTAAATGTAGAAGACTTGGATCGGGAGCATGCAGAAATAGCCGCTTTGGCAGAGTCATCTGAGTCCGACGGGGAGACCATGGATTTCCGGAGGCTTGCCCGAGTTGACAGCGGCTTCACATTTGACCGGGTCACCGGAGAGTACAGGAAGGACTTCCCGAAGGATAGGCACCTTGTCCGATTCCTGAAGCACCTGCGCTCCCGAGAGGGGCGAGACTTTCGCACTATAAAAGCCGTCGAGCGGGCCATCCTACATGCCCGGGACAGTCTATTGTACAGCGTCCCCAGGAGCATTCCGATGTATCTGGTGGGAGAAGCCCGGGAATGGAAGCCGGTCCTGGGGATCGAAGGGGTGCTGCCGGCTGAAGATAAATTGGTGCGGGCCCCTCAGTTCACGCCAGCAAGGTGGGACATGTCTGCGGGGAAGGTGCATGGCGAGTCGCCCCGATTTGGTTTATTCTTGGCTCCCCTGAAATGGGGTTATAGGGAGGAGCCGTTCATATTGGACTGTTTGGCCATCAGGTTCAAGTACGAACTATCACTGGGCTGGTTCGGGGAACTGAAGCTTCAAGACGCCCACAGCTTCCGAGAAGGGGCGGTGGAGTTCACGGAATACGTACTGTTCAACTACGCCCCGTTGCTGGTCCGAGTTGGCATCTATCACAGCGTGTACGCTTCCCGGTACGGTTATCCCATCTCCAAGGGTCTCTGTTGCGGCATGATAGAAGTATTCAGTGCGGAGACCAATACCTTCTACACGGCAGAGGGAGAAACTTCGCTTGATTTGTGGAGCCTAAGCCAGCTGAGCGGCTTGCCCATTGACGGGGAGCCTTATGAAGAAGTATGCCTCCCGGACTTGATCAAAGACGAGACTAATGGGGACGGCTATTATTCTCTGGGGTATTCATACCGGTACCTGATGAAGGCATACCGGGAGCTGTACCAGCTGTCGCACAAGGGGAAGCAGCCCGCCCGTGGGGATAGGAAACGGGTGCGTATGGCGGTATGGCTGGAATATTTCTATGATGGGCTGAAGCAGTATGAAGATTTTCCTTGCGTTGGCACCGCTGTTGCTCGCAAGAAACGTGCGAAGCCCAAGCATGACGTGAAGATCCCCTCCAAGGGACGTCGGAGCGGGGCCAATCCGACGGGGGTCGACCCACAAACTCACTGTGCCGCCTATCTGACGTACTGGCTGTGTTCATTTGCCATGCCGTACGGGGATGAGACGGTGATTCGGCCAGATGCCATCTACCCGGCGTGTCAGATGGCGTGGGGTGTTAAACTTTCTCTGTGCCCGGCGGCGCTCTGTCTGATTTATAAGGCACTGGGAGACATCAGCACGCACCAGTTCCCGAGGCAGGCCCGGTACGTGTGCCCACTGCACTTCTTCAACGCGTGGGTTTGTTCACTGTTTCCGGAGTTCGCCCCGCGAGTCCTTCAGGATTGGGGGCTGGTGCCGAGGATGCTGGAGTTCGCGAGTGCAGAACCGGCTTCTACTTCCATGCGGATGTATGATATTCGGGGCCGGTTGACCACGGTTCCCAGGGACGCAGCCGGTACCATTCATTTCTGGACGCTGGCCGCACATTCAAGCCCGCTTGTGAATAACAAGAGGGAATGCAAGGATGACCAGGTGGAGAGGTATGTCCACCCTATCAGCCAGGAAAACGTGGTGCGCCCGTTGCTGGAGCCCGAGCTGAGGGATTGGGCGCTGGCTATCCGCCCGAGCGTGTTGGTGTTCCGGAAGGGAGACAACGTACTGCTGGAGCCGTATTACCCTTTCCGATTTGGCCGCAACTTCGGGTATGACCAGCACATCCCTGCTTATCATGCGCAATTCGGCTTGCCTTCGCGGAACGTCCGGGGAAGTGCGGTCGCCGAGCACGCTAGAAGCTGGTGGGACTTCTTCCACCGGGCGGACTCTGCCTCCTTCAGGGTGCCAGCCCCGGGTCGCGTGCCCCGAGTGACTGAAGACTATATAAAGTGGTGGAATGCCCGGACGGCTTTCTATCGGTTGCACAAGACCGATTGTTGGGATGGCGCCGAAAGGAGATTCCTTAGCCGGCAACCGGTGCCAGTACTTGACATTGAGCCAGATCATCTTCTTCGGCTCAAGAACAGGCAAGAGAAGGAGGTGGCGACATATCTGATAGCTCGTCGGGAAGCCCGGGATAGGAGGCCGACGCCGAAAGTGGAGCTGCCTCCAGTGGCGAAGGACAGCTATGAGAAGACACTGAGGGACCTGTGCCGGGTAGGGAGCGACCGTCTGGACCTCATCAATTATCCATTCCCCATAGAGGAAGAGGGGACTCCTGCCAAGAGCTGGCGTCCGGAGAGAGACTTGGCCTGCCTGTATCGCACGTTCATGAGGCGGGAGGAGAGGAAGCCTGAGAATTACAAGGATACCACGTGGCTATATATCCTCCTCCGGGTGAATGGGATGAAGATTGAAGATGTGACGGCCTCCATCCTGGGCAAGCGCCTGCACACCCCTTATTATTATGCTGATGGGTGGGGCATGGACCACTTCAATCTTTTCTGTCACCTTTCTTCCAAGAAACATGCGGATCTGGCCAACCTCACGGACCGGTGTCAAACTATTGAGGACGTTTGTTGGCTAGTCCGGGAGGCGGCACGTCGGGACAAGGAGATATCCCTGAGCTACTGGCCGATCACGCTGCGGCTGTACACTGGCCCTCATGGTATTCAGTTCCCTCTTGCTCTTCGGTTTTGTCCCTCAGCGCTGCGGCTTTCGCGGTGAGTTAGGTACTAATGGTGTATGCATGTTCGTTCTTTCCCCTCTTTTCTTTGCAGACCATCCCGACAGCACGCAGATGGCCACGTACCGGAACCTCCTCCGGCTGGTGAAGAAGCCTGCGCATTTTGAAGCCGCGCCGCTGGCCCCGACCACGGCTCCTTTGCCTAGGGCTGCGAAGAGGCCCCGGGCTAAATCGCCTGTGAAGAAGGCGGTGGACGCCGCCAAGGCGGCTAAGCAGCGGGATACAAAGCGGAGGAAGACAGACACGGCTAAGGCTTCGACGGCTGTTCCTCTGGCGCCACTAGTCTCGTCCTTCGAGGAATTCGAAGCTGCCCGTCCCGAGCCAGGTCAACCTGCCGGTCCGCGTCCCCGCTCTTTAGTGTGCCTTTTGAATCTCCCTCCTCCTTTTTATCTTGGAGTGGAGCCCTGACACCTGGATACTTCTTTTGTTTCAGCTTCTATAGAAGAGCCCATGCCCACGCCTGACATGGGCGAAGTTGCGGTCCCGGCGGAGGCGATCCCGGCGGCGGCTCCAGCTCCCTTGCCGCAGGCAACGGGAAGGCCCCGGGCACAGTCGCCCGTTAAGAAGGCACTGGCTGCTGCCAAGGTGGCCGGGCAAAAGACGGCAAAACGGCAGCGGACCGAGGCATCCCCGGCTCCGACGGCAGCCTCGCCGGTGGCCCGCGTCTTGTCCTTCGAGGAATTCGAAGCCACGCAGACCGAACCGAGCCGCGAAGCTGGTGAGATTCATCGGCCGCCCGTGTCGTCTGCGGTCGACCGGCCTCCCGAGTTGGCCTCGGCTTCGCGCATGGCGACGATGCGCTTCTATCTCACGGGCGAGGGTACGGTCGGGACTCCCGAGGAGGCGTTGCCTGTTGAGGAAGCCCGCGGGTCATCTCGTGTCGCAGGAACTGAAGGGGGTAAATATTTTCGACTACATGGTTAGCTCCCCCCCCCTTTTTGTCCTAGGGGCCAGTAGATTCACCCTGGCTTATCTTCTTTTGCATGATAGGCGTTGCTGCGGTGGCCACCGAGTCATTGGGGCCTGATCCCGACCTCCCGACGACGTTGATATATGTGAGGAGGAAGAAGATCGGAGCGCGAGCCTCGCCTAGCCCGAGGGAGGACGTGCTGGGCAGAGACTCTGAGGTGGAAGCTCCTCTGCCGGTCCAGGCCGAGCCGACGGCGGTCGAGTCTCCGTCTGGGGAAGAGGTAGATTACAACTACTCTTCCGACGAAGTAGCTGCTGACGAGGGCGCGTCCGGGGCATCGGAGCCGCCCGAGCCGGCCTTCGGGGCCCCCTTACTTGCTGGCTCCACGAGCCTCGTGGGGAAGACCGTTGTGAGTGTGAGCTTGTTTGGGCCGGCTCTCCCTTTCCCTTTTTTTTGATTGACTGACGACCTTATCCCCCCCTTTTTCTTTAGGATTTTCGAGGACCGGCCGAACTTGAGATCACAGAGGAGGCTGCCCCGGCTGCGCTGATCGACCGCCCAACGGGAGCCGATGCCGTCATGGGCAAATTGGCTCTTTTGCTCGACGCCCTTCGAGAGGAAATGCCCGCGGAGCCCTCCGGTACTACCAGAGCGGCGGGCGAGCCTCTGGAGGAGGGGGAGATCGCGCCTGAAGATAGCATCATCCCAGCGGCCAAGGTGAGTATGCGGGCTCCACGGTCTCCCTTTTGCATGGTTTATTTTGGATGGCGAATAGCTGATTCCCATTCCCATGATCAGGCGATGCCGATATCGGGGAAGGCGCCTGGTCGTATCCGGAAGGCAGTGGCCAAGCGGAGACCGAGCATTGGCCCGATAGCGGTGAAGGGGCCGGCTCCAGTCTTGGGCTTGGAGAGAGAGAGACTGGCTGCGCTCGTGGAAGCGGGACGTTTACCCCAGCTGGTGGTTCCGCTTCCGCCCTTCCCGAAACTCCCGGCTCAGGTGGAGGACCCGCTCTTGCAGCAGATATTTGCGGGGCTCCGTGCGCATCTGGAGGGATCTCAGCCGCGAGCGAGGAGTTCATGGGTGACGGCTTCGGGCCTGGCCTTACTCGAAGCTCCTCCTCTAGCCGAGGTAACGGCCCCTGCACCCCTGCCCCTTGGAGGAGTGGCAGAGTCGGGCCAGACGGAGGCAGAGGGGGCAGGTGACCTCCAAACGATGGGGGCACCGAGGCTTCGGCAATGGTCCTTTCCTTTCCCCAGGCAATGGTCGGCCAAGAGTCTCTCGTCGAGCTACGCCGGCCGGGCGACTTGACCCTCGCCCTTCCTTCATCTTCAGTGGCGGCAGATACCGACCTGTGGGCAGAGGTGGACAGCACCGTAGAATTCACCCCTCCGGTCGTGCCCTCAGTTAGTCACACGTCCTCAGAAGCGCCAGTCCGTCAGATGCTGATCACTTTACGGACGATGCTTCTCGGCGATGCTTCTCTGTCGTATCGGGAGGTGCATACCATCGTAACGCAATTAACGGGGGCGCTGCAAGTGCTTGGCTGTCCGCTGGGGGAATGGTCACGGCGGGTCTTGCTATTATTGAAATATGTCAAGCGCCGCGAGTTCCTGGAGACCCAGGCTCCTGACGAACGCGCCGCCCTTGATGCTCAGGCAGACGAATATCTGCAGGCCCTAAAGGCCCGACGCGACAGTAGAGAACGCCACGGAAAGGCCCTAGAGGAAGGCGAAGGCAGCGTTCGTTCCTTCAAGAACCGGATCGAGAAGCTGGAGGGCTATCTCGCTGCGGCTAAACTTGGCCTCGCCGAGGCGGAAGGGGCGGTGGCAGAGGAGAGGGAAGCTCTTGCCGTTGCCGACGTTGAAATGGCGTCCGTCGAAGCGGAGCTCGCCCGTCTTGAGGGATTGAGGGGCCGACTGCGCGATATGACGAACTTCCCTTGCGTCGGGATCCTCCCCCTCGAGGACATCTTCAGGGACATCGACTGAGCGTTGCATCCCTTAATTTCTCTTTCTTTTTTTTGAATGTAACACAGGGGTATGCCCCGCAGCACATGTAGTTTGATCCTCTTTTGAATAGAGCAAAGCATTTATGATTTCACGCGTTCCTGGTGTATGCATTTATCCCGGAGGGAGCTTTCCCACCCCTCTTTCTCTTCCGTGCATATTGTTTTCTCCTTCCTCTTCCCTCGCTCTTGCATCTTTCCCCCCTTTTCGTGTAGGGGCCCATTGGCAGGGTATGAGTCTTTGCGGGGATTCACTTTGGAAGGACCAGGCAGGGACCCATGTCAGGGTACAGGAGAGCGCTCGCCTTCCCAGGGGGAGGACGAGGGGACCACTCCACCATACCGAACGGGCAACTCCCTGGCTTTGCCGCAATATTGGGAGCGCGTGCTGGTCTCGAGTGAGGGGTATTTGGCCAGAGACCCCTTTTGCCGTTCAGAGGTGGCGGATAGAAAGGTCCGTTTAGTCAGTGACTTAGACGGGAGGTCTGATCCAAAGGGGTGCTCGCCCCCCCGGGGAGGATGGAGAGAAGAGTTCGTCTAGTCAATGATCCGGACGTGAGGTCCGAGCCAAAGGGGTACTCTCCGCCCGGGAGGACGGAGAGAAGAGTTTGTCTAGTCAATGACCCGGACGTGAGGTCCGAGCCAAAGGGGTACTCTCCGCCCGGGAAGGACGGAGAGAGGAGTTTGTCTAGTCAATGACCCGGACGTGAGGTCCGAGCCAAAGGGGTACTCACCGCCCGGGAAGGACGGAGAGAGGAGTTTGTCTAGTCAATGACCCGGACGTGAGGTCCGAGCCAAAGGGGTACTCACCGCCCGGGAAGGACGGAGAGAAGAGTTTGTTTCTTTCTTTTTAAATCAATTTTGGTACCCCCGCTGATGCGGGGCGGTGACTGGAAATGGGGGGCGTTCCCCCTTTCTGGCTTCTCTTTTTTTTTTTTTTTTTTTCTTCTCTTTTTTTTTTCTTCTTTTTTTTTCTTCTCTTTTTTTTTGCTTCTTCCTTCTTTCTCTTTCATTTTTTTCTTCTTTTTTTTTGCTTCTTCTCTCTTCCTCTTTCCATTTTTTTTGCTTCTTCTTCTTTTTTTTTGTCTTTCTCTTTTTGCTTCTTCTTTCTTTCTCTTTCTATTCCTTTCTTCCCTTTTTCGGGAACCCGGCTGGTGGCCAAATCATTCGGACATTAATCACGCAAATCCGCCCCAAAATGGGGCGAAGAGTAATATTATTACCTGAATGGGGGTGCTGGGGCGTGGTACAGCCTCAAGTGCCTTCCATTAAGAGGCGGGAATTGAACCTCCCCGCGGTGGTTGACAATTACATAGGCTCCGCCTTCGTAGACTTTCTGGACTACGTAGGGTCCGAGCCAGTTCTCGTTTAGCTTACCTTTGGGGTTGGCCGCCATGAGATCTCTTCTCTTGACCATGACGAGGTCACCCTTCTTGAATTCGCGTTCCTTGACGAGTTTGTCAAAGGCGCGTGCAATCCGGGCCTGATAGACCTGGATATTCTGTTGGGCTTGAAGCCGCTTTCCTTCCAGACTGGAGAGTTCATCGAGCCTTCGCTCGGTGTTGGTCTGCCCTTCGGGGACAAGCCCATGCTGAATGGCGACCCTGAGGGACGGTATCTCCAGTTCGACGGGGATGATTGCTTCCGAGCCATATACAAGAGAGAAGGGCGAGCAGCCCGTTGGGGTCTTGTATACGGTTCGGTACGCCCAAAGCGCTTCATACATTCTTTCTTCCCAGTCCCTTTTGTTAGAGCTAACAGTCTTGGCCAGGAGAGTGCAAAGTGTCTTATTGAAAGCTTCGGCCAGCCCATTGGCTTGTGGATTGTAAGGAGTCGATGTCCTCCAGTCAATTTTGTATTTTTCTGCTAGCCGGTAAACTTTCTGGTTGCGGAAGTGGCTGCCGTTGTCCGACACAATCCGGTCGGGCACGCCGAACCGGAATATAATATTGCGGCGGACAAACCTGACCACGACTTCTCCGGTGACCTCTCGTAAGGCAATAGCCTCTGCCCAGCGGGAGAAGTAGTCGGTCGCCGCCAGAATGTATTTGCAGCCTGTGGAAGATGCAGGTAAGGGGCCCACGACGTCCGTTCCCCATTGGGCGAACGGCCAACTGGGCACTGTTGGGTGTAGTGGTGCAGGAGGTCTCTGGAATGGTGGCATGCTCCTGGCATCTCTGACACGACTTAGCATACTCGCAACAGTCGTTGAACATTGCAGGCCAATAATAGCCAAGTTTCTTGATTTCAATCTTCATTTTCGGTCCCGCCTGGTGTGCGCCAGCTATGCCGGCATGGACCTCCTTCATAACCCTCCAAGCTTCTTCGGTGGACAAACATCGGAGGAGCAGCTTCCTTCTGGCGTCTGCCACAATTCGGAATAATATTCCGCTTCGGAGCTCGTAAGAATCCTTGGTTCTGACTAGCTTGATCTTTTCTTCTCTTCGGTCAGGCAATCGCTGGTGTTTGAACCACTGCACCAAGGGGGCTCTCCAGTCGGGCAGGCTGACGGCTTCCACTGTAGTGACCTCTAGGTCTTCTTCTTCTGACTCCTCTGCCATCATGCTGGGTACCTGGCGTTGGTTTATTACTTGGATATGGAGAGATCCATCTGGAGGCACTGCCAGTGAGCTTGCCAATTTTGCCAATGCGTCGGCTTGTGCGTTCTCCCCTCTGGCGACGTGGCCTATCTCGAGGAGGTAGAACCGCTCCATGAGCCCTTTTGCTTTAGTGTGATACGGGAGCAGCTCAGGTTTTCGGACATCAAATTGCCCCTGGACTTGCTTGACGACCAACAGCGAGTCGCCGAACACCTGGAGCATTTTGATCTCCATTTGAAGGGCGACCTGGAGACCGATGATTAGAGCTTCATATTCTGCTTCATTATTGGTGCAGGGTTTGCTAATGCAGCAGGAGGTGTGCATCACTCTCCATCTGGCGATTTGAGGACGATGCCAGCTCCGGCACGCACCTTGCCATGCCCAGACGGGGTCGCTTCTGTTCTCGAGGCCCCGTCGAAGTATAACTGCCAGACGGCTTGTTGCACTTGATCCACCTCTAGTGTTTCGTCTTCGGGTAGCTCTGTGGCCAACGGAGAGTCTTCGGGCACAGGGTGTGCTGCGAAGAAGTCCGCGACGGCTTGCCCCTTAACGGCCTTCTGTGGCACGTAAGTGATGTCAAATTCCATGAGCAGCACGGCCCACTTGCCAAGGCGCCCCTTCGGGACTGGCTGGAGGAGAATGTGCTTGATGGGGTCGGCCCTGGATATCAGGCTGACTTCATGGGACAACATATAGTGCCTCATCTTCTTGACCGCGAAGACCAAGGCAAGGCAGATTTTCTCAATCGGGGTGTACTTAGCCTCTGCGCCCACCAACCTTCGACTGAGATAGTAAAGAGCTTGTTCTTTTCCCTCATCATTGTTCTGGGCGAGCATTGCCCCCAGTGAGTACTCGGTGGCCGCTATGTAGAGAATAAGCGGTCTACCTTTGACAGGTGCCCCCAGGACGGGTGGGGTCTTCAGGTACTCCTTTAGCTGGTCGAACGCGTGCTGGCATTCGTGACCCCAGCTGAAGGGTGCATTCTTCATCATCAGTCTGTGGAAGGGTTGGCAACGCCCTGACAGGTTGGAGATGAACCTGCGGATGTAAGCTAAACGCCCCTGTAGGGACCTCAGCTCCCCCAGACTCTTCGGAGGAGGCAGCTCCTGGATGGCTTTTATCTTCAGGGGGTCGATCTCGATCCCTCTGTGCCGGACAATAAAGCCGAGGAATTTCCCGCTGGACACGCCAAAGGCGCACTTCATGGGATTCATTTTCAGCCCGTACTGCCGGAGCCTTTGGAAGACGGCCCTGAGGTCGCTCAGGTGCTCGTCTCTTTTCTTCGTCTTGACGACCAGATCATCAATGTAGCACTCGACCTTGCCGTATAGCAGCTCGTCGAAGATCTTGGTCATCGCCCGCTGATATGTGGCACCGGCATTCTTGAGGCCGAAGGGCATCCTCTTGTAGTGAAATACCCCTTTGGGTGACCGGAAAGCCGTATGGACCCGGTCGTGGTCGGCTATCCAGATTTGGTTATAGCCGGACGACCCATCCATAAAGGACATGGCCTCGTGGCCGGTGGTTGCATCAATCATCACTTCGGTGATAGGCACCGGGAAGTCATCTTTCGGGCAGGCTCTATTCAGGTCGCGGAAGTCCACGCAAATCCTGATCTGTCCATTCTTCTTTTTCACCGGTACAATATTGGCCAGCCATGTGGTGTATTGATTTTCTGCCACGAAACCGACGTTTATGAGCTTGTCGACTTCTTTGCAGATCTGGCTGGTTAACTCCGGCCTCATGCGCCGGGGAGGTTGCTTCACTGGTTCCATTTTGGGATCAATAGACAGGATGTGTTGAGTCACCTCGGGGCTCAGTCCGGGCATTTCTTCATAGTTCCAGGCAAAGCAATCCCGGAATTCTTGCAGCAACTTCGTGTATTGTTCTCTTTCCTGTAGAGGCATGAGAGCACTCAAAAAAGTCGGCCTGGGATTGTCTTCTGTGCCGAGGTTGATTTCAACCAATTCGTCGACTGTGGCCTGGCCGCCATTTTCAATTTCCGGCGGGGCTGGCGACAAATCCACGAAGTCTTGGTCTTCATTGTCTTCGGGCTCGAGGACGTCATCTCCCTCCCTTGTTCATCATGACTGGGCATAGAGGTTGCATTTGCCTCGCAGTCCCCTAGGGTCGTAGCCGCCGGGTACGTAAGGTCCGCAGGTTCAGGAGGGCATAAGTGCATCTCGGGCTCTTCTGTGTATTCATCATAGACCGCTCCTGCAGAGGCTGGGGTAGCCGCATCTTCGGGCGCCCGGCATCGGATGGACACAGTGTAGGCTCCTGCCCTGGGGCTGTCTGCCACATGGGGACGTGGCGGGGCTACCACGTAGTCCCCCATTCTAAGCTCATCCCTGTTGATGAGGCTTTGAGCAAGGTCTTTGAAGACATAGCAGTCTTCAATGGCGTGGCCCAGTATTTGGTGGTAAGGGCAAAACAGTGGATTCCCGCTTCTTCGGGTGTCCTGCGGCCTCTTGGACCGTGGAAGGGAGACCTTGCCGTAATGGCAAGCCCAGTCGAAGATGCCCCGGGTCTTCTCTCTCGGAAAGGAATAAGGCTTCTGCAGCTTCTCTTGGAGTGTCAGCCCTTGCCTGGTTGGCCGCTCGATCAGCGGGCTTGCCATGTCTCTCATTTCCCGCCTTGTCAGGGCGGGGGTGTTGGGACTGGTGCCTCGGGGCCGAGGCATCCGGCCACCCCATGGGGGAAGAGATCCTTGGATCAGGTCGGCGACTAGCGAGGTTAACTCGGCCAGTCGTGCTTTTAGCATCTCGATCTCCCGTTGCTGCCTATGGTACAAGGCGTACATGACGGGGTCGTATCGAGGGGAACTCGGGGCATGGCCCGTGCTACTGCTCCTTGCTTCGCCGGCCGGCCGGGGTGGAGGCGCCTCGCTGGCGTGCCCTCTCGAGGTCGACACTTCGGAAAAGGAGGGGGTCTTCTCCATATAGCGGCGGCTGGGAGGCTTCCACAGGAATACTTCTTCGTCTTGTGCCTCTTCGGCCGAGGCCCCGGGACATGTGTCTTGGTGGGTTTCCAGCGAATCTGCAGCTTCTGCGGGGTCGTCGCCGGGCCATGCTGAGACCGATATGACATCAGTCTCGTAGTAATCTTCTAGTGAAAAGCCCAGACCGGGGTGCTTGGTGATTTTCAGCAACCGTCGATCCAGGTTTGGTGGGTTCCACATTCTTTCAAACATTTCCTTCCGGCTGGAGGGCTGGTAGGGAGGAATCTTCTGCTTTCTGACCATTCTGGCTGCCTGGTCAGTCATGTGGGGAAGTCCCGTGATGGGGACGTGCGGGTCATGCAACTCGTCAGGGAACCGGCAATCATCGTCTTCCCTGACCGGCTTTTCCCCGGCCACATAGAAAATAGTGGGCGGCCCCTCAGAGTTAGGCACCTCGAAGGTTTTCAGTCGTTCAGCTGCTTGGGATTCTATCTCTGCTATCGGCTTGACGATCCCTGGCGGGACCCTGACATCTTCTAGCAGGTCTTCGAGGCAGGGTGCCCCCGGTGTGGGGTAGATGGCGAGAGGGGCTGCCCTGAATACCCCTTCTTCTTGTGCAATAAATGGTACATGCGGGGGAGCTACATAGCCTGGGGGCGGCGGAGGAAACCAGCCTCCTGATTCCATTTTCTTCTTGCCCTTGTCTTGGATGACTTGCGGAGCTTGCTTCGCCTTCTCCAAGTACAGATTAGCATCTGACAAGTGACACTCGAACACCTCGAACGGGTGGAGGTCGGCGAAGATTCTGACTTCCTTTCCCTCACAGGGGTACTTGATGCATTGATGCAGGGTGGAGGGCACCACTCTGTTCTGGTGTAGCCAAGGCCGGCCAAGCAACGCCTTGTAGGAAGTGCTGGAGTTGATGACGTGGAACTGGACCTTGGTGGTGAAGTCATCAAAGGTCAAGTTGAACTCTGCGACCCCCATAGGAACTTCGCATTTCTGGTTAAAGCCGGCAATCTTGACATTTTTAACTTCGACCAGATGTACGTCAAAGTAGTGCTTCTGGTATACCCGGTACGGGAGTATATTCACCGCTGCTCCTGGGTCGATCAAGACCCTGTTGATAGGCTGGCCGTTCAGCTGCCCTTTCATGTAGAGGGGCCTGTTATGGCTGCAAGTCGGTAGGAGCATGTCATCTTCTGTGAAAGCCACTGCTACTTCAGGTGGTATTTCTGCCAAACAGGCTTCAAGGTGTGCTGGCGTCTGGAGTGCGGCGATGATGGCTTGCCGTGTTTCTTCATTCAAGGACAGCATCTCCCAAATCGTGAACCGGGTCGGAATTTTCTTGAGATGTCTGACTATTCGCTCGGCCGCCCGTACCTTGAGCAGTTTCATCTCCTCGGGCTTGCTGCGCCTGCCTTCATCCTGGGACTGGGGTGCCGGATCAAGGGATGCCTGTTTTGTGGGTTCTGCTGTGGCCTGTCGAGCAGGCGGGGCCTGTTGAGCCTCCTCTGCTGCTCGCATGAATTCGGCGAGGTTTGGGGTGCCGCTGAATTCTTCCTCTGGCTGGGCAGGAACTGTAGCCGGTAGAGCTTGAGGAATGCTTGCTTTACTGGTCACAGCGGACCCCTGGGGGTGCACCCGCCTTCCTGCTCGAGCGGATAGGAACTCGGCGAACGACGGGGCGCCTTGACTCTTGGTGCCTCCGGGATAGAGGCCTGATGGAGGAGGGATCTCAGTGCCTCGGACCTCGGGCTCGGGAACCTGGTATGGTTGTTCTCCCCTGAGCATGATGTTGAGGCTACTCTGAGGAGGGCGCCCCCACTTCCTCCCTGACCTGGTGGCGTGCTGGGAGGTGGATGCTTCAGCTTGACTCACTTCTGCCGGCTCATGGGGTGGCTCTTCTTCTTTCTCTTCCAGGGAGAGAGAGGTGTCGAACAGCGCCGCGAGGGTATTGCAGGCGAAGACAACCTCCTTCTTCTTCTTGCCCCTGGGTCTTCTCTTCTTCTTCTTCTTGCCTGCTGCAGCGGGTGGCTGCTCTTGAGGAGGTTCACCCCACAGGGGAGGCTCTTTGTCTGCATCAGCTTCTGTTCCCGGAGCCAGCTCGAGTGATTCGAACTCCGTCCAGGGGACATACTCCTTCAGCTCCACAGGCTGGATTTCGGGCTGTTCATAATCTTCGAGCCCATCAATAATAGCCTGGAGTCTTTCAACCGCCGGGCTAGTCTTCTTGTGCATCCGCAGCGGGGCAGAGCTCTTCCTGTTGTGAGTGGGCCGCCTCATGACCAGCCGGGGGGCCGTGTCGTGGCAAACAGGGTTTATTGGGGGCGGTGCAGGCAGGGGCGTTGCTACCCTCGAGTGAATTCCTGGGGTGGGTCGAGAGGCGCGCGCCTTCCTGGTTTTTCCGGGTGCAGTCTGCCACCCTTCTTGGTCTTGAGCTGGGGCCATGATAAAGGTTTCATAAGTGGCACGGGCACAGGCCTTCGCCCATTCTTCTGGCAGCTCCTGATATAGCGAGATCATACTGACGGAGGAGGCTATACTGGGCAGCTCGTGTGGCTGCGGGGGGTCTACTTTATGCTCCCCCATGTCCAGCTCCCCGTCTCTGATTAAGGACTCAATAACATCCTTGAAGACGTAGCAATCTTCAATAGTATGCCCGAGCACCCGGTGGTACAGACAGAAGCGCGGGTCATCTTTCTTCTTTGAGTCGCCAGGCCTTTTCGGCTCTGGCAATGTGATCTTATTGTAGCTGGTTGCCCACTCAAACAGGAGCTTGGACTTGTCCCGGGAGAAGGAATACAACTTGTTTCTCATCTTCTCTCTTAGTGAGGGGCCTTCTCGCCGTTCTGTGGTTCTGGGTGGCGGAGGGTTAGCTGCTCCCTTGGCTTTCTCCTTCTGCTTTTCGAAAGCCTGGAAGTCTAGTGCATGCACCTCCGGGGGAGCCGGCTTCTTCTCCGCCTGTCTGGCCCTCTGGCTTGACATAGCCGGGGTGGAGGAGTATCGGGCCAAGAATGCCTCGATCTCTGCTACCACATTATTCAGACGGTCAAATGTCTTGACCTCAGTGCCGATCATTCTTTCTAGGATTTCTTTCTTTAAGTTTTGCTTGCAGATCTGCACTGCGTCCTCCTGATGCGGGGGGCGTTTGCACCTCATGCTGAGGTTCCTCCACCTCTTAATGTAGTCGAGAGCCGACTCATCATTCTTCTGCCTCGTGGCGTAGAGTTCAGCCATGGTAACTTCTCTCTCGGCCACGTAGAATCTTTCTTTGAACTTCTTCTGCATGTCGGGCCAATCGGCCACGGACCCGGGCGGCAAGCCGGAGTACCATTCAAAGGCAAGCCCGGTGAGTGTTGAGCCGAAGAACTTCAGGAGGTAGGCTTCATCAGCAGCCAAGTCTCCCATGACGTTCACATAATAGGCAATATGCTCTCTGGGAGATCCTTGCCCGTTGAACTTCTCGAATTTCGGCGGCTTGGTGACGCCAGCCGGCAGCTTCTTGGCAGCGTAATGAACCGGGTAGGGTACCCGGTAGACGTCGAAAGGCGTCTGACCCCCATCGCCCCTCTCAGCCAATTTCATATCTATCATCTGCTCGAGCATTAACCGGCTGACTGCCGCCGGGTCGACTGGGCTCGGGTAAAAATGAGCGGGCTGTGCGCTCGGGGTGGCTACCACGGTCGCCCGGGGGGCCATGGGGGACCCTTGTGAAAGCAGAGCCTGTGGCGGGGTGACTGCTGCGCAATGTGATTGCTGCGGGGGCGCGCCCCCGAGAGGATTGAGGGTTGCTGGGAGAGCTGCCTCGGGAGACTGCCCCCCGTCCCTGGGTACCTCGGGTGTGACCTCGGTCTGCCAGGACATTGGGGGTGGTGTGTTTCGCTCATTCAATTGCTTTTTAAGTGATTCGATTTCCTGCTGGAATCGTTGCATCATGAGCAGCATTGCTGGGTCAGCTGTGGGGAGGCTGGGTATGCCCCCCGTCTCTTCGGCCGGGGCGTCCTCGGATGATGTCGAGGGTCCGCCACTCGTGTCGCCGGTGGTGACTACATTGGCCGTGAGGGCCGTGAGGGGCTCCCCAGGTGTCGCGCCGCCTGCCGCTCTCCTTCTTCTGGTAAGGGGTCCCGGCCTGGCAGCTATTCTGGCCAATTCTTCCGGGTCGGCGGGTAAGGCCCCATACCGACCATGAACTCCTGCCATGTTGCAGGTGAATGTCAGCCATTTCCTATTCTTGTTTCTTCTTGACGCCCTCCGGGACGGTCCTCCTGGGAATGTTAGCCTGTCGAAGACCGACCGTCGGGACGGCGCCTCCTCCCGTACAGGGGACTGGCGCGGCTCTTCCGGGCGGGTCCTCGACTCCATACTAGGTGCAGGTTCCCCCCTTTCTTCCTGGAAGGCGGAGGTCATTGCCCCCAGTAGTCTCCGGCGGCCAGCGGGGGTGCTACCCGGGCCTCGGAGGTAGCTTCTCATGGCCTGCTCGATCCCTTCCCACTCCTGGTCAGGGAGAGCGGCCTGTGGTTGCGAGTCGACGACAGCAGCGGAAGGAGAGTAGGCCCTGAGTGCCGGGCGGGCGGCGTTGTGTCGGCGCCCCCGGCGACGGCGGTGAGCATCCTCGGACGGCACCAGGATGGCAGGTGCCGGTCGGAGAGTGGGGGTCACTACCTCAGCCCTGTCATGGCGTCGGGCCCTCCTGGGGCGGAAGATGCTGGGCCCTGCCTGGGCGGGTGCGTTGGGCTGGGTCTCCTTAGGCACCCAGACTTGCTTCAGTTTAGCCGGCCTGTGACCCGGCGTCCTCTTTGGTGCTACGACCGGGGCTATGGGCCTCGTCTTCTCCTTCAGCTTAGCCAGTCCTTCAAAGGAGTTGCGGACTGGAACGGTTGGGATGATGCGGTCCGGTGTCACCTGGGACCTCTGCCCGTCTAGGCGGACTCGGAGGGCCCCAACCGTCATGGACTTCCCGGAGTTGGAGGCGCGACGCCCTGATCCGGCGCTGATGTTGCTTCTCCGGAGCCTTCTCCGGTGGGATGCCGACCCTTGGTGGAACGGGCCGGTAGTTTGGTGCACGTGGTGCACGTTGCAGCTGAGCGTCGTTGTGTGGACGCTATTGTTGTCTTCGGCCACAGCTCGGCCGGCGACAGCTTCGACGGCTCCCGGAGCGGGAGCGTTGGTTTGAGGCTCCTCGGGCGTTTCCACGTCGAGGATCTGGACGAAGGCTACCCCCAGGAAGTTGGGGAAACCCACGGTGGGAGGGAAGCTCCCGAAAGTGAGGGGTACCGCCAGGTAGCCACCTCGCACGTGATTCTCCACAACCTCAGGGCTGCAGATGACACCCATTGTCGGCTCCATGATGCCTCTCTCTTCACTTTTTTCTGCATTTAAAAAGATAACGCAGTTAGTATTACAAGAAGGGGGCTGTGGGGCCCCTAATTTCGGCAAAGAGATGAAGGGTGGATGGGTCCCACTGGGCGTGCCAGAGTTGTGGACGCACTTTCCGTTAGACTGGTTGTTCCCGGTTCGTCTGTTGGTTTTATTAAGTGCGTGGGCGTGCCAGTCACCGGAGTGACAATTTATTCGGGCTCCGGAGAGCCCATGGCGCGCTCGATCTGACTTCGTCAGACGATTGTATGGTTCGTGTCGGGACCGAATCCCGTCGCGCCATGAAGGTCACGACGTCATTTACATCCCTCATACGAGGGATACCCTTGATTAATTGCCGAAATTAGAGGCCCCGCGGCCGAAAGGAGTAACACTAATTATACGAGAGAGATAGGGCTGGGTCACACTGAAAGTTGTATTAAGGCCACAAACTGTCGGCCGTGTCGGCCACTCGTAGACCTTTCGTATTCGGACACAAGTCCGTGACAGCGCCACAATGAGAAAATCGAGGTAGATCCCTTCAAATGTCTACCGAGCATGCGGCAATTTTAAATGAAGGTTCGGAAGGTATCCGGAACGAGAAAACAAATCCGGTCCGATTAAGATGTCGGCCCGAGGTTAGGTCAAAGCCCGGCCATATCGGGGGAATTCCCGAGACTCGGGCTCGACCTAAAGGGGGGCAGCGTTGTTGTTCCTTTTGCCCCAGATCCCGGGGAGAGAGCGGGCTGCGGCGTGGGCATTAGCATCTTTTATCTAGAGCTTTCCAGGTTATACCTTCTGGGGTTTCTGATTTGATGTTTACTATTTATTTGTGCCTGTGTCCGGGATGATTTTTTTTTGTTCATGATTATTCTTATCATTATCGTTTGTTTGTTATTTATTATTATTTTTTCTATTACCCCTCCCACCTCTTTTATTGTGATTAATATTACGCATTCGGAGTCCTTTAATTAGCGTAATTTTTATTAATTTATTTGCTATTATTAATGCCCTGGTCAAGTTGTATATGTGTATATGTATAGTGTGCCGGCGAAGGGGAAAACGGGAGTGTACCGCTGAGGGCTGGGGCGTACCGCTGAGGGCTACAGGGGGGCGTACCGCTGAGGGCTGTAGAGAGTGTACCGCTGAGGGCTGCAGGGGCGTACCGCTGGAGGCTGTAGGGGCGTACCGCTGTCGGCTGTAGGGGCGTACTGCTGAAGGCTCAAGAGAGGGTACCGCTGAAGGCTGGGTGTGTGTGTGCCGCTGGGAGTTGGGCAGGGAGTGATGGAGGTTAACTCAGCTTTGATTACCTGCTTTAAGGCTTTTCTTTTCTTCTTGTCTTAACCCTTGTGTAGTTTCATATAAAATTCCTCCCGTGTTTGTTCTCTTGGTTCGGTTCGGTCTCTTTTCTTGCGGGTCGGGTTTTCGGGCGGCCAGGTGGTTAATTAGTCCGGTTCGGTTTTCGTTGTGATGCCGGCAGCGGCTGGATGAGTTGGAAGGTTTCGTCAGTTATCCTACTCGTTTGTTGCCTCCTTTTGCCTCTTTTAATGTTTTATTATTTTCCCACAAAAATTCGGCAGCATCTCCCCTTGACCCGGGGCGTAAGGGAGATAAAGGGAACGCGCCCACATGGAGTGGCGGAACCCGACAACTGGAGATGGGCCCCCGGGGGAGCAACACCTTTAAAGAGCCTCGGAAAACGTAAAGGGAAGGGCTCGGGGGGCAAAGCCAAGGAGTGGGCTGCTGAGAGGCTGAGGGTGTATGCCGCTGAAGGCCTGCGGTGTGCCGGCCAAGGCTGATCAGGTGTACCGGCCAAGGAGCGTGCCGGCCAAAGGGGTAGACTGGTATGCGTGCCGCTGAGGGCAGAGGAGGGCGTACCGCTGAGGGCACTTGGGGCGTACCGCTGAAGGCGAGGAGATAGCGTGCCGGCCAAGGATAAATGGGGGGGGGGCGTACCGCTGGACAACCCCCATGGGCGTGCCGCTGAGGGACCAAACAGGGGTGCCGGCGAAGGGCCAGGAAGAGGCATCGCTGGGAGTTCAAACAGAGTGTGCAAGCTGGGGGCCTTAGAAGCCGTTTAAAGAAAAGAAAGGGGATTCAAGGCCAAGGGCAGGCCACTTGATCACTATGTGTTTGGAGAGAGGGTGAGGGTCTCCCTCTCCCTTAAGCCAGTGGACACAGCAGATGGCCATGGAGAGGATTGAAGGGCTTGTGAAACCAAGGCTAACAGAAGGGGGAAACCTACATCGACGTGGAGGACCCTAAAGACGCCGGAGGAATGAAGAGACAGAGGGAGTAACGGATCGTCCGTCGAAAAGCCCGCAAAGCCTAGCATAAAACATCGAAGATCGAAGAGGAACCCGGAGAAGGTGGTTTTCATTCATGAGAATCAAGAGGGCGTGGCCCTACATATATATTACAAAAGCAAACCCCCAGATGGGGCCATGGACAAAAGGGAGAAGGACAAAGAACCCCCAGGAGGAATGGGATACAAGAGAGACGAAAACATCCGGGCCTAAGACATTGGCCACTATCCCCAACCCTTTCCCCCAATACAACAAGCTCTCTCTCTCTTACTCTTGTTTCTTCCCGGTGGCCGTCGGACGGAGCACAGGCCGGGAGGGCCTCTTCTTCTCTTCTTTCTTCTCCTCTTTCTCCTGTGTGTGTCCTCTACTGTTGGAACCTCTTCTCCTCTCTCTGTTTTTTTCTCCCCCCGTTTTCTCTTACCAGGAGGCTTTTATACTCCCAGCCACCGACGACTTCGAGCACGACCGTCGAAGGCGGGAAGCCGGCTGTGATGATGGGTTTGACCTGCCCATGTACTGGCTGTCAGTGGGGTAGGCTACGTGGCCCAACGACCAGCTGCCACCTCAGACGGCTCCACTGCGCGCCAAGGATGTGTAGGGCATGGGCCTCACGTCGCCCGTTGAAAGAGCTTTACCGCTGTGCCGTTGAAGGGCTGAACAAGCGTGCCGCTGTAGTGCCAAAAGAGCGTACCGCTGGAGCCCCGGATGGGCGTGCCGCTGAACGGCCTGAAGGGTGTGTCACTGAAGACCCCCAGGGGGCGTGCCGTTGAACCCCAAAGGGGGTGTGCCGCTGAAGACCCCCCCCCCATGGGGGGTGTGCCGGTGAAGACCTCCCCATGGGGTGTGCCGGTGAACCCCCTTGGGGGTGTGCCGGTGAAGACCCCCCCATGGGGTGTGCCGGTGAAGACCCCCCCATGGGGGTGTGCCGGTGAAGGCCGCGGCGGGGTGTGCCGCTGAAGGGAGCGTGCCGCTGGGGCCTCAACTGGGCGTGCCGCTGAAGGGCTAAATGGGCGATTTTGAGCCCATTGTGAGCATGAGTTGTGACCCATTTGATTTTCTTCGAGGCCCACGGGCTGTGGAGCCTTTTGTGCTTGATTTCCCCGGGGGTTTCTTCACTCGGCGCCGTTGTTGATGCTGGGCTGAGCATGACATTTTGGATGTGCAATTTTCGGTGTCCACAGCTGGAAACTGACTCATCCGAGTCATAACTCTGGCCGTAAGGAAAATCACCCCCGGCAAGGTGCTCATTGGCATAGCTCATCGCCCGGCGATAGCCCTGCCTGAATCCCTTTCAGGCACCCCGGCGGAGCGCTACCTCGTAGTAGGGTATGGCAGCTTCAATCAGGTCGGCCGAGTAAGCTTCCGAGCCTTTGTAGCGCTCGATCGCCTCCGCCTCGACCTGCCCGTCCCGAGCCCGCTCCGCCTCGGCTGCACGCTCTTCCGCCCTCGCCAGACGCTCCTCCAGCTCGGTCATCCTCCGCTCGGCTTCGAATGTCCGACCCTCCGCCCGGGCTCGGTCCGCCTCGGCCTCAGCGCGAAGGCGCTCTGTAATATCCCGGACCTTTCGGATCCTTCTTCATGGGTCCCGGATCTAGTTTTCGGAGTGTCCGGCTCCGTTGTGTCCGAAATTTCGTTTCGGACATCTTTCGTGTTCGGATCGGCGCGATCCGGAGTCGTTTCGGAGGCCCGGAGGCGTTCCGCGGCTTTTTCCGCGTGTGTTTTCCGATTCCCGGTGTGTGTTTCGGCTTTTCTCTTCGGACGCTCGTTGCGGGTGAACCGGGCTGTTCACACGGACACGAGTGGTACCGTTGCGATCGGTGCGTTCCGAGGATCGCGGGGGTGTGATTTCCTAATTTTTGGAATTTTACGGATTTTCCGGGTTATTCTATAAAACCCTTTTTCTTTTCTCTCTCCCCCACCATCTTCTTCTTCCTCTCCTCTTCTTCCTCCTTCCTCCTCCACCGTGTCTCCCTCCCTCTCCCTCTCTTCCTCCCGGTTGGCCACGGCGAGCTCCCCTCCGGCTGCAGACGGCGGCGGGGCGACGGCGCGGTGACGTGGGCGGCGGCGAGGCGGTCGTGGGGGCGTGCGGCGAGCGTGGGAAGCTTAAGGAAGAACGAGGGTTTTCAAGCGTTCTTCGCGATTCGTGGACGATCCGGCGGAGCATTCGCTCCATTGAGGTAGGGTGACGTTCCCTAGCTCTTCGCCGTTCTTTTCCGTGGTTTGTAGGCCGCGGGGAGGCCGAGAGAGGCATGTTTGGGCGTTTTTGGGGTTTTTCCATGTTTTGGGGTGAGCCGCCCGATCTATGGTTTTAGCCCATGATTCTATGTTTTGGTGGCTTAGATGCATGCTAGGGGTCCCCAGGGGTCTTCCCCCTTGTTTTCCCCCTCTCCGGTGGAGGTACGGGGGCGTGGTTGGTGTTTTTGGGGTTTTCCCGCCGTAGCGTGCTCTGGGGCAAGCGACGGTCACTCCAGTGACCGTCACATGCTTGTAACGCCCCTAGAGGGGCGCGTTACTTCCCTGGGTGTTGGCCTTTGGGGTCGAGGGCTGTAACGGTCCTGCGACTGGCCGCCGTTTGCTAGTGACGCCCCTGGGCTGGGCCGTCACGTGCGTTTCGACCGTTGGTTTTTGACCGTTGGGGGTCAGGCCATATAACGCACCGAGATAGGCGCGTTACATGCGTGTAACGCACTGGTGCAGGAGCGTTACTTCCTGTTGTCCCCCATGTGGATGGGCCAAGCGACGCACTGGGCCCAGCGCGTTACTTACAAGCGACGCGCTGGGGCAGGCGCGTCACTTCCCTTTCCATCCCGAGCGTGAGGGCCATGCGACGCGCTGGTCTAGGCGCGTCACATGCGAGTAACGCACTGAGCCCGACGCGTTGCTTGCAAGCGACGCGCCAGGGTAAGCGCGTTACTTTCCCTGTGGTTTTGGAGGGTGTGGGGCGCCGTGTGACGGCCTGTCTCAGGCGCGTTACTTTCAAGCGACGCACTGGAGCAGGCGCGTCACTTCCCCTACCCCTCTGGCCGTGTGACGGTCTGCCTTAGACCACCATTTGTAAGTGACGGCCCTAGAGTGGACCGCCATTTGGCTGTGACGGTCCAGGGTCGGACCGCCACTTCCCGTGTTGCCCCATGAGGGTGGCAACCTCGCTTTTCTCCGACCGTGGTCTCCGTGCGACGGGACTAGTGCGTGGGGTGATTCCCACACGTTGTCGGGCTTGGGCATTGTTTTCCGTAACTTGAGAGTCTACTCCTTCAGTGACCCTCCACTAGTCGTAGCCTACTAGTACGCGTGTGCTAGTCGCACCAGGGAGTGGTGTACGGGCTGACCTTTAGAGACGGTTTGTGGACCGGTTACCGTTGGGCCCCACGTCTTGCAGCCAGAGTCCGGCTGAGGAGAAAACCGGTCAGAGGGCCAGACCAGGGACGCGCGGTCTGTGTGTGCACAAGTGGTTGGGGGCGGTTGGACCCACGTCGACGGGCGTGACCCCAGCTAGTCACTTGTTGTGGTTACTTGTACGGTGTTTGCGCCTCGGGTAGGACCTACCATGTCAGGCGGTTCACCTGCGGTGTGGTGTAAGACGTCAGGGGACGCTACCGGCTGTGCTTCTAGTGGGTGGTACTCCTGTCGAGTACGGAGTGTCAGACTGTCAGTCGTGTGTTTCCGACCTTCGGGTTTTGACGGTTCGCCCGTTGAGTTTCGGTCTTCTCGTACCGTGGCACGTGTGTCGGTTTGCGTGCCGTTAGGGTCTAGTTCTGTAGAGTACAGGGCTTTCCTTTCCGAGGTACCTTCCTACCGCTAGGGTAGTGGTTTCTCGTTTTGCGAGGTAGGGTTCGAGTGATCCCTACTGAGTCTTGTTCCGAGACTCATTCCCTGCGTGTTTTCACCGTGTTTCAGGTGAGGCGCCACCTTCGGGGAGCGTGTCAGGAGCGCAGCGGAAGCGTGGTGCGGGTGCCCAGAGGTAGTGCCAGAGGTCAGAGCCGGGGGATGCCCCGTGTAGCTGTACTTTTCTTTCTTGTCACTGTACTAGTCGTGGACTACTGCTGCTGTTGTTGTTATTTTATTGTGGACCATGTAAAATGTTAATTCATTTCCTGCTTAATATCATAACTGTTTAATTTCTGCAATTATTTGTGATGCTTGTGTAGTTTCCACACCATCCTTTTAACCCTTCCGAGTCTTCGGGCTCGTGGGTGGCGGTGCGAGTCTCGGGTTATCGGGCCTTCCCGGTAATCGGATTCTCGGGTCGTTACACGCTCCGCGTCCTCCGCCCGATCCTGCAGCTCGCCGCGCTCAAGCTCCCAGAGGCCGTCCAGCTCGATGTCACGTTGACGCTCGTCCTCTAGACGTTTGCTCTTCCTCTCGAGCGATTCTCGGGCCCTTGCTAGCTGCTCGGCCAGCGCCTCGGCTTCCCGTCGGCTCGACCGCGCCAACTCCCTGAATGCAAGGAACTCCCGCCGGAGCCCCTCGTGCTCCCCCTCGAGCCGGGCTAGTTTCCCCTCGCATCCACCAAGGGTCCACGCGAGCCTCGACCGCTCCGCCTCCGTCCGGGCGTACGCCTCTGCCATCACGGCCGCTGTCCGAGCTATGACCAGGCCGCCCTCCATCAGGATATCAAGGACCCCGGCAGGAGTGCTGCGCCTTTCTCCCCCCCTCGTCCTCTCGGCGATCGACCGGCAGAGCCGGTACAAGTCGCCCGAGATACCGAGCCTGACCAGAGGTTCCGGCAAAGGGGACTGCTCCACCCTGGGCAACCCGCCAGAAGACCCTGTTCGGGCAATAATCAATAATGTGGAGAAAAACATGCACGAGGTGCACAAGGGGAGTGTGTGTGATCGCCAGAGACACGAGGGTCTCAAGTGGAAAATAATATGGGGAGATGATCGCAAAATACCTCAAATATGCGGGGGATGTGAGTACTCCTTTTCTCTTCAAAATCGGCCGGCCGACGAAGAGAGTCTTTCAACTTTGGTTACCCTTGCAAAATAAAGACAACAACACCAAAAAGATATGGATTAGAATAAAGGTGAGTGTAGCATCAATTCTTAATAGAAATATGAGCATGAAAATTGATTATGAACACACCTTAAGGGTATTAGCCCTTAAACCCCTATGCAAAAGGGTATGGGGAAATGAATGATGTGATGGATGCATAAAAATATAAACAAAGGGGAAAGAGTGCAAGAGTTGCACTATGGGGAAAGTCTCAACACGTTGAGAATAAAAATCAAAGGGGGGAAGAGCATGCATGCATATACATATGATGCAATAAACCATAAAATAAAAGAAAAACAGAAGAAGAAAGGCCTGTGCTGATGGCTTTATATTCTTGACGGGGAGAAATCTTCAAAAAATGAAGAGATGAAGATGCGCACGGGAGTCTTCTCCTTCAACCAAAACAGCAGCAGCACCTTCAACCTGTAAAACAAAGAGAAGAACAAAGAAAAAAGAAAACGGAAGGGGAAAGAAAAGGGTCGAACAGGAGGGATCCGAAGAGGAGGAGTCCAACCAAACAACAGAGCCAATGGCTCTATTAAATAGGAGAAGAGGGGATAAACATGGGCAAGAGTCCAATAAGGGGAATGATAAGAATGGGCAAGAGCCCCGTTCAAAGCAGGTGTTTAACGAAGCAAGGACTCTCTGGGGAAAGGGCTGCGAAGCCGGAAGAAGAAACACGCCTTAGGTAAGGGCGTTTATTTCAAAATTGACGACCTACACTACGGCGTTTCTAAAAAAACACGCCCTGCACAAGGGCGTTTCTCAAAAAACCAAATTTAGAAATAAAAACTCCCCATATTTGAAAAATATAAACACGCCCTAATTAAAGCCACGTTTAAAAACACGCCCCCGAGAAGGGCGTTAATTTCAAGAGCTCAATTCGGGAAGTCGGTCAAAACCAAAAGAATTAACGCCCTCAGGTGAGGTCGTCCTTTCTTAAGAAACGCCCTAGCACAAGTCGTGTTTTAATAAAAACACGCCCTTACCCAGGTCGTGAATTCGTAAAATTCATAAAATAGATAGAATGGGGAGAAATAGATAAAATGGGAAAGAAACGCCCTAGACCAGGGCGTGTTTCAAAAACACGCCCCTGATGAGGGCGTGAATTCAGAAAATAGAGATAAATGCCCAAGAAATCCGAAAAAATAGGAAAATGAGATAAAATGGGGAAAAATAGGAGAAATTCAAGAAAAGTGGGAAAACCACTCAAATAAGCTGATTTGAGGGCCAAATGGGGCATCGCAGAGCGATATGAAATATACTCAAAATAATGTCAATTTTGGCGTGTCTACAGCTGCCCCGCCTTGGCGTCTGCTTTGCAAGGGAGCGTAGCAAACTGAAAAGTAGATACCAAGGTGTGATGAGACACGCAATCAACATTACTTGATGAGAATCAAATCAAAAGCACGAGATGAAGCAAATCTCGGGAAATCCAAGGAAATCAACAATGTTTGGATAAAAGGGGAGATGCGCACGCGGTGCACGAAGGAGATAAAAATAAAATGATCAACTTCCAACGCGGTGGAAGTACCTCAGGTCACAAACCTGCAAGTTTCACCATTGGGGAGCGATTACCAGCCAGTGGACGTGCTGCAGCCAGGGTGGATCAAGGGGAAAATTGGAAAATAAGATGATAGAAATCCAAACAAGGAGCTTTCGAGAAAATCACCCAAAACAGCGACAAAACGCACTGAGGACTCAATTCGGCAGGGAAAATCTCATATCGAGAAAGATTAAGATCAATTCAACTCTCACATCAGCTTATCAGAATGATTTTTCAACAATTGTTTCAAATTCCTACATGAATGCATGCTGGGTTTAAAGGGAAAAAATAAATCAAATGAAAATATAATATAATCAAGGATAATATTGTTAAACTGCCCAGACTGGGTCAAGAAACCAATTCTGCGAACTGATACTAAGCCGAAGCCCGTTTATCCACGCACCAACTCGTAAAAAAGGGAACCATCGTCCCCAATCTTGGACGGCTTAACGGACTATCCGTATGACTAAGATGCCTCTGGAATCGTCATCGTTTTTGATGAAGGGGAACTCAAATTCCAGATTTATCAAAGCCACAAGGTCCTTGATGTAATCTAGTAACATATGTAACATAAGTAGAATGCATACAGGGAGAGATGGTGGAGCAATAAGTATGGGGGAACTGAGAGATGAGGTGCAAGCACCGTGGGGCTTTGATGATGATGCCCAGTCGGCGGGACCATGAGCTTCTTATCCTGCGCTCAAAATTTCATTAGCCAAGATATAACAAGCAATGAATAAGGCCTTTAAGCATAGCATAGCAAACATAACATCAAAGCAAAGCATCAATAGCCATGAATAACACATAGTAGGGCAAAGCATGGATAACATGAATAGCAAGGCATTGCAAAGCATCATTATTTGTTATGTTGTCATGAGGAGATAATCTGGCTAATCAAGATTTGGAGATGAATGATCAAAATGATAATGCCCAGTGGCAAAATTGACCAAGAGAAATCAGCAGGAGTTGATTGAAAGATCTGGAGATGAATAATCAGAATGATAATCAGGAGATATAACCAAAAAAGATATGAGGAGATGATAACCAAAATGCCCAGGGTGGCATGTCATGAGAATATCGGGAGGAATCAATAGATTGATAGCAATGAGTGGAGATAGGACTCATCCCATGTTCTTGGTCCTTGCAAAGCTGTTCCTGCAAAACACCATCAGAAAATATAATGCAATCTTTTTGGAGTTTTGAAATATACAAATTTTTATGAGTTTTGATCAATATGCAAATTTTTGTGGGTTTTGGAAATATTTGAATTTTTATGGAGATTTTTGGAAAATATTTCAATTTTTTTTGGATTTTGGGAAAAGAAATATTCAAATTTTTATGGAGTTTGGACAAGAAATATTCAATTTTTTGTTTGATTTTGGTTAGACATTGCTAAAGCAGCATCAAAGGGTGTTTTAAACCACTGGCTAGGGGTCCTCGTTCCTTCCCTTTTCGCTAAAACTTGCCCAAAGCTGGACGTGCATTGTAAGGTGGCGCCCTATAACCGACTGCCTTTGATCAACGGTGCCCCTACCAAGGCCATACCCGAGAAACATTCGGTCTTGGAGGGAGAAGAGAAGAATAATTGGGGATAAACTTTGTGCAGGATGGGAGATATCGGGACTTGAATTCCTTCCAAGGTGTTCCCTTCAAAGAGGTAGTCTGTTGTGCCGGGGCTTTGTGCCTTTGATTTTTAGACCCTTGACATGCATACGACCAGGGTTTTTCCTGCGGGGACTTTGCCACTCTTGTCATGTCATAGTTCTCAATTTTACTTTTATCGATATTTTGACTTGATTTTCATAATAGCCCTTTTTTGGCGAGATGTATATCATGAAATTCATATGAAAAACTCATATTGATTTTGGGTCAAGACTCCCCCTATTTGAGACTCCTCTCGTATTGGGGATTACCAGAGTTGGTCATCTCATCCGTCAACCTCTTGCCCCTGCATTCGGCCGAGTAAAGAAGAGAAAAGACTTTCAGATATACTCATGGCATGGCCAAGGTAGCAACGGTGTTTAACCAAAGAAGCCGGCTAAAGACGCCGTGAAGTGTGTGGAATGCCCAGCTAAGGGTTGCTCTTAACAAGCGGGGAGAGAATGTCGAATTCCCAACGCGGGGTTCTTATTAACCAAAGGTGCTGCATAGCAAGCCGAAAGACTCTTTTGAGAGTGATTTAATTAAACAAAAGCCTAAGATAAAGGTTTAAAACACCACTCTTAATCTTGTTAAGAAGCACTTGATTTTGAAAATCATGCGTGAAGTAATGAGAAAATGATATCATTAAAATGCATACTTACGCCAATATGTTACCTTGCGACCTTTGTAGAAGCAGCTGCCGCGAGAAGCGATCTTGATCATCATGGGATTTGTCCTCTTTGGCAGTCAAAAGGATTGGAAGCAAAGGATTTTGGGAGTGGCTTAACAAGAATGAGTGGTGTTCAAACCAGACTCAGACGAATAAGGAGAAAAGGAAGAGAGGCGAGGGCTAGAACTCCCTCACTAAGGTGCGGAGACCCTGATCACATGGAACAGTCTACAGAAGAAGCGGAGAATTAGAAGGTGGAGTGAGGACTAAAGCCTCGGAAACAATGGGAGAAGGGGCAAATGCCCAAAGCAGTGGATGTTGAAGAAGTTGGGTCAGACCCGGAATCAGGGGGAATTAGAAGAAGAAATTGGTAGATAGAAAGAGGTGGATCCGGAGGGTCCGGAGGTAAAGGAGGAGAATCGTAATAGGAGGAATCATCCGGGGGCTCCGGAGGGATAACGAAAGAAGGGACGCGATGCCCTGGGGAGAAATAGGGAAAAAGATGATGAAAAAGATGACGAAAAAGGAAGAAGAGAATAAAAGATATGGAGTCTCGGAGGAGCAAAAAGATGAATTGAAGGAAATATGGAAGGTCCGGAGGTTCCGGAGGAAGTAAATGGAAAGGGACGCGATGTCCAGGGAGGAGAAGAAAATCCGGAGGTTCCGGAGGAATGAAATCAGGAAGGAGAAGATGGAAAGGGGCGTCATGCCCGGGGAAAAGATAGAGAGAATCAGATGAAGAATCTGGAGGTTCCGGAGGAATGATGGAAGGAGGGACGCGATGCCCAAGAAGGTCCGGAGGTTCCGGTGAAATGAGGTGGAAGGGGGCGCGATGCCCGAGGGGAAAGTCCGGAGGTTCCGGAGGAAGCAAATAGAAAGGGGCGTGATGCCCGGGGAAAAGATAGAGAGAATCAGATGGAGAATCCGGAGGTTCCGGAGGAATGAAATCAAGAAGGGGAAGATGAAAGGGGGCGTCGTGCCCGAGAGAAAAGTCCGGAGGTTCCGGAGAAATAGAATCAGAAAGGGCGAGATGCCCAAAGAGGAGGGATAAAATTCCTGGAGGTTCCAGGGAAATGGCAGGAAGGGGGACGCGATGCCCCAAGGAGAGTGGATAAAAGGATGAATATGAATAAGATGGGAAATACGGAATATCCGGCGGTGCCGGAAGGCGGGGAAGATACGGGTTTGGAAACTCGGGAAGTAGGAGGTGCAAATGTATGCAAAATGATGGATGCAATGAATGCAAAGAATGGAATGAATGAATGAATGAAAAATGCATGAAATTCGAAGAAGATGAAGAATGTGAAGAGTGAGAAGGTGAGATCCTCCTCTTTTCCCTTGGAGTGGCCCATGAAGAAAAGGTGATTGAAATGGATATGGATGAAGTTGAATGAACAAGAGTGGAAGAAATAGGGGACGACCCCTTAAGACAATTGCCCCTCCACGGCAGTGAACATGTACGACCAATTGGCCCAATAAAGGAAGCTTCAATAAATGACCACCCCCTTGGAAAGCGAAGATCAATAAGGTGAGGGAGTCGTAGAGTTGGAACATGAAGCATCGCCATGCCCATTGATAGTGATGAATATGGGATGTTGAATAAAATGGGCATTCGCCCCTTGTAAGGAATAATGAATTCGGAATTCGGAAATTGGAACAAGGGGTGCCCTGCCCGGCCCTTAGACGGCATCAACGCCCGGCATGGCGGCGACTTGGCTTCTTCGACCGTGCTTGGCACAATAACCCGGATTGTCATCCGGCAAATGAATTCTTGAATCTTGAATGGCACAGTCGTGGCCAAAGTCTTCTTGCCCGGCTCTTGCTTATCTTCGGCACAAGTAGCTGCAGAAGCACGCCCCTTCCGAGTAACAAAGGGAGGTGAGGCGGAGGCGGAAGGCTCCGTGGATGGTGGAGTTATAATGGAAAGTGTTGGCAAATGGGTGAATGGGGGCGGAGGTTCAAACACGTCGAGCTTCTCCCCTTGCTCGGAAGCAGTCGGGATGGGCTCGGGTGCAAAAAGGGGTGGATCCTGCTCAGGATTAGCCATGGGTAAGGGTAAAGGGTTCAATGGTGAAATAGGCAAAGTGGGTTTTAAAGGGGTAATGGAAGGTCGAGGTGGAGGTAATGGGAGGTTAATTGGGGAAGGTTCAACGGTGGGCTCAATGGAGGCCGATGGTATGGAGGTTAAGGGTTTAATGGGCGCAGGTTTGATGGAAGACTCAGGGGAGGTTGATGGTGTGAAGTTTGATGGTATAACTGGTGGAGGTGTAATGTAAGCAGCGTCAGGGATAGGAGGAGACTCACAATGTGCCGGTGTGGGCGATTGGAATATCGACCCATCGTCGTAACACCAACTGGTCTCATAAACAGGGGTTGAATTAGGAGTGGTTTCCTCCTGAGCAGGGGGTTCATCGAATGAAAATGGGGAAAGCGGAAAGTTAAGGAAACTCGGAAGGGGTGCTTGCGGAGCTTCATCATCATCGTATACTGCCTCGGATACTTCGAGTGTCGGCTCTTGCTCACTTGAACCGTCGACGCCGTAATCATCCCTCCTGTCTTTCCATTCTCTCTCCATCTTTGTAATCTCGTCCAAAGCGGCATGGAGAGGATTGACTGGAGTAGGAGGAGCCGTGACCCTCTTTATTTGTTCCTCCATCAAAGTAATCTTATCAAGCAGAGATTGTTGGAGGGGTGTGACTTGAACAACCGAGGGCTGGCAGGGCCTTGAAGGAGGAAGGGACGCATAAAAAGGCCGTGGAGGGGAATTAATGGGCCGGCCCATGGAAGAATCCGGATGGGCCGGATTGCAAGGAATAAATGGGCCTCGGGGCCGCGGTGGAGGAGGAATAGAAGGAGGCGGGTGATGGGTCACCCGAGAGGAAGCATGAATAGAAGGAGATGGGTAATGGGCTACCCGATTAGAAATATGAGTGGAAGAAGGAAGTGGGTGATGGGCCACCCGAGTGTGAATAGAAGAGGGAAGTGGGTGATGGGCCACCCGAATAGGATTAGAAGATGGAGGTGAATGAGATGCACCCTCAACGGCCGCCTTAAGGGCTTGGATCTGTTGAGGGGTGAGATGATCCAATGCATGGATGATTCGGGAGACCTTCTCGTCATTGGGGGGAGACGATCCCGAGGGAATAGGGGCTCGCAATTGAGGAGGGGGACCATGAGAATGGACATTGCCCATGGGTCGGGCATGACCATAATAGTGAGAATGTGGTCCCTTGGAGAGATGGCGAGAATTATGTTGAACATGTTGAAGGTGAGGATTATAAGATGTGCTAGGTTGTATATCCTCATGAATTGAATTGAACATGTTGTTTTGTTTATCAAAGTAAGGCATTACGCAATCCAAATAATGTGCAAACAATTTGCAAAGAAACACACAAGTTGGAATGGTTACCTTGATTTTTATTTGTTTGAACCTTGGTGAATTAAAGATTTTAGCAAAGTTTGGAATGATTCACACAAGGGGGGAACCTAGTTTCAATATGATTTGAACTTCAATGCCAACTAGGAACACTTTCTCACCGTATAGGCCACTAACTCGGGACTTCAAAAGGGTACAACCTGCCCGGCGTCCGTGAGGGAATCCACGGGTGCGGGGACTTACGGAGGCTTGGAAAAGGGATTTCCAGTCCAAAGAGACGGAATGCTCAATGGAGGGTCGTCCCGATTCCAAGAGGGTGTGTGGATCCTAATGAAGAGGAGGGGGGCTCCCAAACCAATGCAAAATGAATGAATGAATGAATGCAAGATATAAGCAAAAATATGATACAGTGATAAACAAAGGGGTTCGGTGAAAACACAGGAATAAGACGCCCTGGGGCAGGGCGCTACCAATCAAAAGACGCCCTGGGGAAGGGCGCTATAAATCAAAAGACGCCCTGGGGCAGGGCGCTACCAATGGAAAAGACGCCCTGGGGAAGGGCGTGAAACACTGTGGGGGGCCCACAGGCAAGGTAAAACGCGCCCTGGATCAAGGCGCTAAAACTAAAAGAAACGTCTCTGGCGAGGACGTTAAAATGCAATAGATGCCAACCAAGTCAAATAAACGCCCTGGGGTGAGGCGTTACAAAGGAAAGGACGCCCTTGGGGTAGGGCGTCAAATTATAAAACGCACCTTGATGTGGGGCGCTACGCAACAAAGAAACGCCCTGCTCTAGGGCGTGAATTCTCAGTGTAGGAGATATGAATAAAAACGCCCTGTCAGAAGGCGTTACTCATGAAAGAGACGCCCTTGGAGGAGGGCATTAAACGAAAACACGCCTCTGACAGGGGCGTGAATCAGCCTCCTTCAGAAATTCCTTCCCGGCCAGAAATGACAGAAGCACTCACAGCAGCAAGGCAATCAACAGATTAAAAGAATCATGCTCATCAAAATTTTAAATAAGTGGAAATTTTAAAACAAATCTATTCAATTGACAAATCACTTAGGGGAGAGTGCAAAGCACAATGGAGGGTGCCCGAGGGGCACAAAGGAAAGGGTACCGAGGGTACCAATGGGAAAGGGCACACGTGGGTGCCAAAGGGAAAGGGGTAATCAAAATAAAAACAAGAAAGGGTCCCACCGTGATCGCCAATTTGTAGATCTATTTAAAAATCCACTTAAGAAAAATATTAAGAATAAGCAATAATCAATAATGTGGAGAAAAACATGCACGAGGTGCACAAGGGGAGTGTGTGTGATCGCCAGAGACACGAGGGTCTCAAGTGGAAAATAATATGGGGAGATGATCGCAAAATACCTCAAATATGCGGGGGATGTGAGTACTCCTTTTCTCTTCAAAATCGGCCGGCCGACGAAGAGAGTCTTTCAACTTTGGTTACCCTTGCAAAATAAAGACAACAACACCAAAAAGATATGGATTAGAATAAAGGTGAGTGTAGCATCAATTCTTAATAGAAATATGAGCATGAAAATTGATTATGAACACACCTTAAGGGTATTAGCCCTTAAACCCCTATGCAAAAGGGTATGGGGAAATGAATGATGTGATGGATGCATAAAAATATAAACAAAGGGGAAAGAGTGCAAGAGTTGCACTATGGGGAAAGTCTCAACACGTTGAGAATAAAAATCAAAGGGGGGAAGAGCATGCATGCATATACATATGATGCAATAAACCATAAAATAAAAGAAAAACAGAAGAAGAAAGGCCTGTGCTGATGGCTTTATATTCTTGACGGGGAGAAATCTTCAAAAAATGAAGAGATGAAGATGCGCACGGGAGTCTTCTCCTTCAACCAAAACAGCAGCAGCACCTTCAACCTGTAAAACAAAGAGAAGAACAAAGAAAAAAGAAAACGGAAGGGGAAAGAAAAGGGTCGAACAGGAGGGATCCGAAGAGGAGGAGTCCAACCAAACAACAGAGCCAATGGCTCTATTAAATAGGAGAAGAGGGGATAAACATGGGCAAGAGTCCAATAAGGGGAATGATAAGAATGGGCAAGAGCCCCGTTCAAAGCAGGTGTTTAACGAAGCAAGGACTCTCTGGGGAAAGGGCTGCGAAGCCGGAAGAAGAAACACGCCTTAGGTAAGGGCGTTTATTTCAAAATTGACGACCTACACTACGGCGTTTCTAAAAAAACACGCCCTGCACAAGGGCGTTTCTCAAAAAACCAAATTTAGAAATAAAAACTCCCCATATTTGAAAAATATAAACACGCCCTAATTAAAGCCACGTTTAAAAACACGCCCCCGAGAAGGGCGTTAATTTCAAGAGCTCAATTCGGGAAGTCGGTCAAAACCAAAAGAATTAACGCCCTCAGGTGAGGTCGTCCTTTCTTAAGAAACGCCCTAGCACAAGTCGTGTTTTAATAAAAACACGCCCTTACCCAGGTCGTGAATTCGTAAAATTCATAAAATAGATAGAATGGGGAGAAATAGATAAAATGGGAAAGAAACGCCCTAGACCAGGGCGTGTTTCAAAAACACGCCCCTGATGAGGGCGTGAATTCAGAAAATAGAGATAAATGCCCAAGAAATCCGAAAAAATAGGAAAATGAGATAAAATGGGGAAAAATAGGAGAAATTCAAGAAAAGTGGGAAAACCACTCAAATAAGCTGATTTGAGGGCCAAATGGGGCATCGCAGAGCGATATGAAATATACTCAAAATAATGTCAATTTTGGCGTGTCTACACCGCCTTACGTCTGCAACAAGAAGAAGCCCCAGTCAAGAGGAGGAAAAGAGCTACCACCCACGAAAAAGAGCCGCAAGAGCCATACCCGTCGACGTCAATCGCGAGAGAAGACACCGTTCGATGTTCTCCGGCGTCACCAGCTCCTTGGTCGATTGACGGTTCTCCAGCAGACGGGCAGCCTACTGCTCCACGTGGGGAGGGAACTCCTCCTGGCGAGGGGGCAGATTCGGGTGACAGTTGGGCGAGGTCCGGCATCTCCAGATCTCGTCCGTCGCCACCGCCTTCACCCAGAAGAATTGGGTCTTCCACCCCTTGTGCGAGGAGTCCTTCGTCGCAAGCGAGATGCAGCTCCTATTCCTCTGCGCCTGAATGAAGTAGAAGCCTTTCCCCACTGACGAGTGCGCCTTCAACTCAAAAAAGAAGTGGAAGAGGTCCAAAGAAGGAAAAATATCGCGCTGACGACAAAGAATCCCGAACGCCGAAAGAAGAAGATAGGACTTGGCCACCAACTGAATAGGCGCCAACCGGAAAAAATTAAGAAGCTGCAGCACATAAGGATCGAAAGGAAGCCGAAATCCACTCTTCCAAGCCAGAAGGAAGGTGCAAATGAGCTCATCGTGATCATCCAGACTCGTCTCGTACGGAGTGGCGGCGATGAAGCTGTATCTGAGAGGCAGGCGGAAACGATGCTCCAGCCTCCGCACCTCCGCTTCCCCCAACTCACTACAGTTGGGGACGGGTTCCCGCCTCACCGGCACAAGCTCCGGACTCTGATCCGCCATCGAGTCGGGAAGAGATCCCTCGTGCGAGCTTGAAGACTCCGGGGGAGAAGGAAGTTTCTGGACCGCCTCTGCGGTTATCCTCGCCAACTCCTCGAACGCCGCCGCAAGGCTCCGCGTCTCCGCTGTGCTCTCACGGCGCATCAAGAAGCAAGGAAAGCCTAAAACCCTGGAAGCCTAGAACGATGAACAACGCCCCCTATAAACCCCTGAGGGTGGCGGCGCGCCGTTCCGTGCTCCGAGAAAAGGGGGGCCCCTTCGTTTCGAATCCGTCAGGATCATCATTACGGGCCTCGGCGACCGCTATAAGCGTCTCCATAACGCCAACGGAATTCCACCCACCTGAGCCACGCCAGTCCAAAGCCTCGAAAAAATACTCATCCGAGCCTCCTTGGCTCGGGAGTAGGAGGGGGACAAGTGGAGAGGGGGATTTCCGTAGCCCACCACAAAGGCAGCCCAACAAGACCCACAAGGTCCAACCGGGCGAGCCCACCCGAGTGATAGCCCACAGGGCCCACTTAGGGAGAAAAGCCCAATAGATAAGACTCGAGGAACTAACTCTCCCCGGCGGCCTTCTAGGCTCGGAGGGCCCGAGACAACGGTCAGGTCCCGAGGAAGCTCCGGCCTAAAGCCCTCTCCCCGTCCGAGAGAGATAGGCTCCAGCCGACCTATCCGACCCCACCCTCGCCGGGCCATGCCTATCGCTCGGACATGAGCTAGCATCCCCGAGGCTCGGTAAGGCCGGTTGATTATCTGCAGGTGCAGCCGTTCAGAGTCCTCCGCCAGCGGGAGAGTCAGGGGAGCCGCCGGACTCCAAGGGGATAACGTTCCCATGATCAGGCCATGAAAGCCCCCGTTAAAGACGTAACTCCCGCCGGGAACCCCTCAGCTTACAGGACTCCTGAAGGCGGCGCACTATTTAAGCAAGGGATCCCCTCCGGAAGATGGTAAGATGAACTAAGCATTCACACACCCTAAGCTCCTGAGCACGATTCGCTTCACCCTTTGGTGGAGAGGATTCTCGCGCATCAGCTCTCTCCTCCCCCCATTATTGCTTCCACCATAGCTCTACTGACTTAGCCATCGGAGGGTTTTGCCCCAGGGAGATCCCCTGGGCCCTCAGATACGTTTCCCTCTCTTGCAGATTCATCTTCTGGTGATCCATAGCCCGCTCAGGATCCTACGCGAGATCTCGCCTCTTCAATATCATTATCATAATTAATTTCAATTAACATTAATGTGAGAGAGAGCGGAAGAGAGAGGAGAGAGTGTGTGAGAGAGAGAGAGACAACGTGAGAGAGACAAAGGAGAGAGAATGAGAGAGTCAAAGCGAGAGAGAGAGTGAGAAAGTGCATTTAATGCGCGAGAGAGAGAGAGAGAGAGAGAGAGAGAGAGAGAGAGAGCATTTAATGCTCATGAATGCATTTGTTCCACTTCTAAACCCACCTCAATCGATGGATTTCCTAACCTCTGGATATCCCAGACTTAACCTAATTTGTAATCCGGTTAGCCTAAATCCACAACCAAAGCGTAAAAACTGTTAACACAGAGTTAACTTTAGATTAACCCTGTATTAACCACATACCAAAGTGGAGCTCAAAGTCAGTCCCGATGATCTCAATGTTAATTATATAAAAAAACCTCTCAATCCTCTGCTAAACTTTTGCCGTTGCTTTTTCTTGTTATTTATTTTTTGTAATCTCAATGATGTAAATTAACTCCCTACAGTCTTAATAATATTGTAAAATGACTCTGCAATTTATAGGCCGCACAACCGAATATCGAGTATTCCAGTTAACATAAACTAGAACTAGGAACTTACTCTTTTATCCTCGTTCTTCGTAGTAATAAGATTATAGAGAATAACATGAAATTAGACAATATTATAAACATTAATTTGTAAAATTCATTTCCATAACCACTCTGTTGCCAATTTGTTGGTCGGACACCACACCTGCACATCGCGCGAGTGGGTGCAAGTTCGATCCGTGCCTCCCGAGGCACGTACCTCCCGCATTTCCCCTCCCCTAAAAAAAAAGAGATACCAACCTAAAAAAGAAGGGTTAGGTGCCCGGCACTTCCTATCTTCTTCCCTCCCCCGTCCATCATCCGCAAGGGGGATAAGCCAAGGAGTCTAGAGAGCTATGGATCATAAGTTGAGGTAGCCCTTCAACCTCACATTTTTTTAATCCAGTCAATACATGTGAAGGCGTGGAGAGGGAGAGCGATCACCCCTAGGATAGGGGAGAGGCGCTCAACCCCAACCACTACCCAACAGGGAAAAGATGAATAAATAAGGCAAAAAGAGGATACAACGGATGACTAGGGCCGAATAGAAGGACACCCAACCTTATCAAGACGGTAGGGGCCCTTTACAGAGGTAGATAGATAAGCCCAAGAAGTCCAAAAATTAAGCATGAGACGCCAAGAAGCACCCCACAACAGCCAACATATCTGCCAATTGGTTAGCCTCCCTAAAGACATGATGAATGGAAACATCCATGGGCCTAATAGTAGTACCCACATCATACATAATGAAGAAAAGCTTCAATGGACAAGAGAAGCGGCCTTTGACAATTTGCGTCAACACAAGGGAGTCAGTTTCCACCACCTAAGAAGAAGCATAGAGCAAGACTCCCAGCCATAGTGGTAAAGTGCAGATCGCCCAGTAAGTTTGCAATAACCGCATTGGCAGAGGGTGCCGCGTGAGCATTGAAGGGCAGTATAACCGAGAGAGAAGACCAAAGCTCCAAAGCCACCGTGCCCTTGAAGAACAAGTGAAGGCCGGTCTCCACACAATGGGTAGAGCAACAGTTACATTTAGAACAGAGGGGGATGCCACAAGCCATAATGGACGCATCGACTGGGAGGCAGCCATGCAATATCCGCCAGGTGAGGATGGACCACTTTAGAGGAATAAGGTGATTCCAAATCAGTGACCAAGTGGGAGCAGCGGCTGGGAAAAGAAGCTTGCGAATAGAATTGGTGCAAAAGAGGCCATCAGTGCTAAGAGTCCATATCCATCTATCATGCAAGTCCAAAGTGTCCCTTGGGCAATATCGACGAGCAACTTCAAGACAAGCCTGCGACTGACTAGAAAAGGCACTAGTGACAGAGCAAAGCTTATCTGGTAAGTCATTCCAAACCTGAGGGGGCAAGAATTCCTTTAGCGGGGTAGCTCCCGCCCAAGCATCCAACCAGAAAGATGCATGGGAGTTATCCATAGAGATGAGCACACGGTGGTTGGCTTGGATGAAGCCCACCGCTAGCTGCCAAAGAGCCCGGTCGGCTGCAAAAGTTAGCCTGAATGAAGCTATGGAGAAATGCTCAGAATGGAGGGGTTTGGCACGGAAGAACGATGCCCAAAGACTGCTGCCCGAAATAGCTCGCCAAAGTAATTTAGTCTTCATGGCAATTTGCAGGGAAAAAAGATTGAGAACCCCCAGACCTCCAGCGTCAATGGGCCGAGAAATAATGTCCCAAGATTTCCGGTGCTTCTTGGGTGAGCCTTCATAGGAACCCCAGAAAAAGTTTGCTAAAATCCTGTGAAATGCTCTGAAAATGGATTTTGGAAGAGCAGTGGACGATAAAGTATAAATGGACAGACTGGAGAGCACATGGTGTATAAGAATGAGACGTCCACCTGAAGATAAAAAATTGGATGTCCGGACAGCTAACCCACCTGGGGAGGTGGGATGATTTAACCAACTCTTCCCTCCCCCTTTTGCCCCATTCGTCCCAACTGTCCTCCACCACCCTCGCCACTCCCCGTCCCCCTTCCTCCTGATCTCCTCCTCTCGCCTCCATCACTGGCTACTCTCCCTCCCCCTCTATCGTCGAACACTTCCCTTGCCTCTCCCTCCCGATCTTCCTGACGACAACCAACCCCAGTCCCGCCCGACAATGCCTTGCTCCGCACATGTCGGCAAGGCCCAGCGCCACACCGCCGGTGACGTCTAGCCTTACACATCTCTAGAGCTATCAATGCCCCCTATTTCTCTATCTCCCCCACCGGTAATGCCTTGAATCCTTGGTAGGTCTTGCTTGATCGTCATTGGATCTTTTGGATTTGTTTCGGTGAGTTTCGGTTCGCTTTTGTGGCTTCCGAGTTGAGCTTTACGAGCCGTGTGTGTTTTTCTCTCGTACTAGTTACGGAACCCTACGATGAGTTTGTTTGTCAGTTCATCAACTCACGGATGCTACAGCGACGATGTACTCTTCGAGCCGGTCGTTTTGACTATTTTTGCGTATTTTTCAGAGATAGGGCCAGAAATCGGATTTTTTGGAAATTAGGAAAATTCCTAATTTCTTTTCCTTTTTCTTTCCTTTTCCTCTCTCCTCCTTCTCATTCGCCGCAGCCGTCTCTCTCTCTTCGTTTCTCTCCTCTCGAGCTTCCTCGGCTCCGACTGTGGACCGAGGACCTAGGAACGAGTGCTGGGGATGCTGTGGACTTGACTGGGTGCGTGACGGAGCGAAGATGGAGTGGTTTTGGCGCAATCCCGAACGGTGGATTCAAAGCCGACGTTTGAACTAGCGGCGTGGTTTTCGACGAGGTTTAGTCCCTTCGGGGCACGATTTCTTCGGTGGAGGTAGGGTGATGGCTCCTCACTTCCTCCTGCTCATTTTCCCTGCCCTTGCACATCGTTTGGCGCAGAAACGGCCGAGTTTGGGCTTGTTTAGCCTAAACCGTGATTTTCGAGTTTTGTAGGGTTCGCCGGAGAACGGCAACAATTTGTAGCTCGGTTAGTGTTGAACTGACCGTTGGGATGTTAGGATCCCATCCATGTTATTTTGTGTCGATCGGTGGTCATTCGAGGCCGGTAGGAGCCCGGGAACCTCGTTGACCCATTTTGGGTGGATTCGTTGAAATCGCCCCGATCTTGTGTTTTTGTGCTTGCATGTGGGCTTTTTAGCCTTCTTATGTTGTTTTTCATCGTCGAGGGTTGTTTCCCCTGCGCTTCGGCATGAATGGGGCGTGGAACGGGCCGATTTGGCCAACCCTCCGTTTTCCCGCCGTAGCTGGTGTGGCGGTCGTTCCAGGGACCGTTACATGCCCTGACGGCCCCATGACTGACCGTTACAGTGTCTGGGTTGATTTGAGTTCTTCGGAGTTTTGAGAGTGTGACGGCCCAGGGGTGGCGCGTCACATCTCTCTGACGCGTCCCGTGAGACGCGTTACGTCTATTTTGTCGTTTTATGTTAGGGTTAAGTCGGTTCCTCTGACGCGCTTGCCCCTGTGCGTCAGGTGAGTGTAACATGCCTGCCCCAGGCCGTTACATTATGGTTGACTGACGTTGACCTTTTGAGGTGGTTCCCCTAGCGCGCCTGCCCTAGCACGTCAGGTGTGCGTAACGCGCCTACCCCAGGCCGCTACGTTCTGTTTGACCTTATTTGACCGAGTGAGTCGGTTTGCCTAACGGCCGTGCTCCCGTGCGTTAGGTGTGTGTAGCGCGCCTGCCCCAGGCCGTTACATGCTGTTTTAGCTGAGTTGGGGTGGTTGCGTCGTTGTCTCTAACGGCCTCGTCCCCGTGCGTTAGGTGATTGCAACGCGTCCGGTCGGGACCGTTACATGCCTCTTAGCCAAGTTTTGTTCTGGGTTTTGTTGGCCCTGACGCGCTTGTCCTAATGCGCTAGGTTGCTGTAACGCGTTCGGTCTGGCGCGTTACATGGTCCGAGTGTATTTTGAGTTGAGGGTTGTTGGCCCTGACGGCCCCGGTCGGGAGCGTCAGGCTGGTGTAACGCACCCGGTGCTGGCCGTTACATGCCTTTGCGTTTCTAGAGTTGGTTAGGGCGGTGTGTGTGACGGCCTGTTCCTCGACCGTCACGCTGGGTGTAACGGCCTAGGCTTAGACCGTGAGGTTCATGTAGCAGTCTAAGGGTGGTGCGTTACATGCCTTGTGCTCCGATTTCCGTGATTTCGGTTTTTGCATGTCTTGGCTTGGCCTTGGGGTCTGCCCGTTGTCCCGTGGATGTCTCCTGACGTCATATGAGGGGTAGGACTATGTTGTATGGTAGCCATGAGTCTTCTTGCTTGTGGTAGGATTCTCTATCCTACTCTTGTTTGTGTCTTTGGTTGGGTTCCGGTCAACCCGGGGTGACCCAGCAGTTGATGGGCGACCTTGCGTGTGGATGTCTTGGCGGTTTTCGTCCAGTCTGAGACACTGGTTCTGGATGCCTCGAGGTATCGTCTTACCTTGGTTTGCGTATCCAGGCATGTCTGAGGGTCTTTAGTGTTCCCTCAGGTCTCCGTGAGTCATTTTCTGCAGAGTGTTGTTTCTTGTGGCTTAGGATTAGACCGATTGGTGGCTTGTTCCGCTGGTTGTGACGATCTTGCCTTTGAGTTGTTCGACTCGGGATCGTTACGTGGTAGGTCTAGTTGCCTGGTCTTGAGTCGGTTGGCAGTGGTTGTGCTGCAAGTGGTGCTTCGTAGTACGTGTGACAGGGCTTCCATAGACTGTCTGTACTCTAGCACTTGTGTTTTGGAGTCCGTGCCTTGTGAACCTCCACTAGTCGTAGCCTGTGACGTAGGCTTTTTAGTACGTCACCCACCGGGAGTGGTGGACGGGCAGTTTCCCGTTACATGGTTTTTAAGCTAGTTCCGTGGGCCCCGGCCAACGGTAGCGTCCTATCGAGGGGAATACTAGCTAGAGGGCTGGCCTAGGTAGTGGTCAGTGTGTGCACACGTGGTCAGGGACTGAGGACTTGCGTCGACGGACGTGACCCTGACTAGTCACTCGCAGCGTGGTACTGCGGTCTTGTGTCCGTGAGGTGCCATTTTTCCTTTGAACGTCGGTGTTCCTTGGACCTGGTTCTTGGTGTGTCTACTCTCCCCCGTGCTGCACACGGTCTGGTAGACGTGACACTTGTGGCACAGTGTAAGACGTCAGTGGACGCCTCTGGCTGTTCTTCTAGTGTGAGGGTATTCCTATCACTTGACCGGCGACGCTCACGTTTCTCGGAGCCGGTGTTCTCCTTTCCGTGTCGGCTAGTCTTGGCCTTCCCCAAGATTTGCTTCCCTGGCTACGTGGTCTGTTCTTGGCTGTGTCCAAGATGAGCATGGGGTTGCGTACATGATGTTCCAATCGTGTAGGCCGTTGTGGTTGTTTTATCCGTCCTTGCAGGTCTTCGTTTTGGACCTGGTGTCAGGTCGACAGATCGGTAACTTCTGACTTTGCTGGATCAGAGTAGCCCTTCTGTTGTTGCTTGGAGTAGTTTGGGGTGCCGAGGTTAGTTCGGCCGCCCCTTGTCTGGCGCGGGTTCTTCTCCTTCCGTACTTGCTCCCTACTCCTACTTCCCGTCTGCTTACTACTGCCTGTAGCGTTGTTTTACAGCTTTGTAGTGTAGTTTCCTGCTTTACTACACCTGCTGTGTTTGTTGTTCCATGTTACTGCGTGTTTTTCAGTGGGGATCCGCGTGACCCCTACTGAGCCAGTGACACGTGGCTCACCCCTACTTTTCAGGTGGGGTGGCGTTGTTCGTTCTACTTCTGCGTGGTTCCTGGTGCGCGTGCTCGTGCGTGCCGTTGCTGCCAGCTGGTACCTGCGTCGGGCTTCCCCCGACTTCTTGGTATGCCTTTTGTAATGCCCTGGATTTTTCAGATCCTTGTTCATGGGTCCCGGATCTGGTTTCTCAGAGTGTCTGACTCCTTTGTGTCCGAAATTTTGTTTCGGACATCTTTCGTGTTCGGATCGGCACGATCCGGAGTTGTTTCGGAGGCCCGGAAGCGTTCCGCGACTTTTCCGCGTGTGTTTTCCGATTCCCGGTGTGTGTTTCAGTAATTCCTTCGGAACCTCGTTGCGGGTGAACCGGGCCGTTCACCAGGGCGCGAGTGGTACCGTTGTGATCGGTGCGTTCCGAGGATCGCGGAAATGTGATTTTCTATTTTCTGGTATTTTTGGAGAATTTCCAGATTTTCTATATTAACCTCCTTTTCTCTCTCCCCATCTCTCATTTCTCTCTTCTCTCCCTCTCTCTTCTCACGCTCTCTCCTCTCTCCCTCTCTCTCCGGCGGCCGACGGGGTGGAGTGTGGGCGAGGCGGGGACGGCGCGGGCGAGGCACGGGCGAGGATGGATGAGGATCGAGGCGGTGGAGGCGTGGTGAAGCTCGGCCGTGGGTTCGTGGAACGGCGAGGCTTCAACGGCGTTTTCTTCGTGGACGCGGTGCGTGAAATCTTCGGTGGAGGTAGGGAGATGGACCCTCAACCCGCGTACCTCATTTTCCGCGAGTTTCGTAGGCCGTGGTGAGCCGAGCGGGCTAAACGGGGCGATTTGGGGAAAATGCATGTTTTTGGGGTGTGAGCCGGATCTCTCATTTTACAGTGTTTTTTGCCGATCCAGGAGTTTAGATGCATGCCTAGGGGCTTGGGGATGGTTTCCCCTTTTGTGTCCCCTTCACCTGGGGGTGGACGGGGCGTGGAATGGTATTTCCCGCGGTTTCCACCGTTTTCGGGCGCGGACTGAGAACGCGCTATGCTCTAGTAGCGCGTTCTTGATGGTCGCGCTGCCCCGATGAGGCGCGTTCATCGGGGAAGATGAACAGTTTGGCGGTTCTTATCGCGCTATAGGGCCCCAGCGCGTTCAGGGTTGTCGCGCTATAGGATCATAGCGCGACCTGGTCTGGTCGCGCTATGGACCTGTAGCGCGTTCTTGTTGAACGCGCTAGGTATGTATAGTGCTTTCTGACTGAACGCGCTATGCACATGTAGCGCGTTCTCGGAGGTGACCAGCCGGGCTGCCCGGGGCGGGCGGTCTGCGGCTGATCGTGCTCCCCTTGGGCCGTGAGTGTCCCGGACATGTAGACACGCCATTCTTGACGTCTCCTGAGAAAGTCTCATATTACTATACGACGCCCCGCGACGGCTTACGCATTTCGAATCACTTCAGTACTTCCCTTTTTTAGGTCTTCTTCTGCCTTTTTCGGCATCCGTAATCGTCTCGTCACAGCATTCGGACGGCATCAACACCAGTCAGACGCACCAAGAGGTTCCGGAATCAAAAAGGGTGTCTGCCGGGCGGCCGCCGACGCCTGATCTGAGGACCCGGGTGGGTCTTAATGGGGGCGTCCAGGCCCCTGGACGCCCCCATGTTTTTAATTTATTTTATTTTATTTTCTCAGGACCCAAAACCAAATAAAAAATATATATATTAATGGAGGCGTCGAGGGCCCTGGACGCCTCCATAAAAACAAAAATAAAAAAATGTGTGTAAAATGCCAGTTGGCATAAAAAACAAATAAATAAATAAAAATATATATATATTAATGGAGGCGTCTAGGACCCTGGACGCCTCCATAAAAACAAATATAAAAAAAAATCAAAATGCCAGCCCTAGCATAAAAAGATAAAACAAAAATAAAAATAATATGTTTTGGAGGCGTCTAGGCCCCTGGACGCCTCCATCAACTCTCTCACGGGCGCCGCTCACCGAACGACGGTTTGTCGTGTGTGAAAAAATCCAAATTATAGAGACGTCCAGCCACCTGGACGCGCCCATTTCTGAATCACGAGGCGCCGCTCACAAAACCACGCGTTGTGCCAAATCGCGTGCGGCCGCCAGTAATATTCGGTGGACCTGTTAGAGGCGTCCGGGACCCTGGACGCCCCCACAAAAATATTCTGAAAAAAATATATAAAAATAGAATAAAATATTAATTGGGCCCTGATGGAGGTGTCCAGGGTCCTGGACGCCTCCACCCTCCGGAGCCCTATAAATAGAGGCCCACCCTCTCAGTTCTAGGAGAGCTTCGAAGTGATCCGATAGGCTGCCGGAGCCCAGAGGCTACGGAGTCATTTTCTAACCCGTGGGTTCTTTTGTAGGTGGAGGTTCTGCCAGCTTCTCGGGTGCTCACGCTCGCGAGAGGAAGGTCGTCTTCATCCACCGCGCTTCCACGTCGTCCCCACGCTGTCGGAGCTCCGCCGGATTTCACCATCGGCACATCCAATAAGCCAATTCTTTCCTTTTCTTCGTAGTTCTTTTGCATTCATCATCTTGCATCCCCTATCCCCCTTCATAAGGGCGCCTTTTCTTATACACTTCTTACATCCATCATCTCATTTTCCTCCTACTCGAGTCCGAGAGGGGTTTAAAAGATAACACCAACCAGGTGTGTGTCTTGCCATCATTTCGTTATTTTTATCGCAAGGATTTGAATACTACACCTCCATCTTTCTAATCCACTTGTCATTTATTTGTCGTTGTTCTGCAAGGGTAGCCGAGGAAAGCCCTCTCCGTCGGCCGGCCGGAGGGAGAGGAAGAAGCAACCCGCCATCTCCCGCTCTTGAGGTAGGCGCGATCACTTTCTTATTTTGGGGTCTTTCGGCCCCTGGCGATCACATCTTGTTTTCGAGGCCGCGTCGAGTCACTTCCCCAATGGCCGTTTAAATTTCCGTTCTTATATTCTCTTTATATTCTGTTATATTCTGCTCATATTCTCGAGGCCGCGGCGAGTCACTTCCCCAATGGCCGTTTAAATTCACGTTCTTATACGTTATATTCTTATCTGTTTATGTTCTCGAGGCCGCGGCGAGTCACTTCCCCAATGGCCGTTTAAATTCCCGCTCTTTGTATTCTCTTTATATTCTGTCATCTTATTATCTGCACATATTCTCGAGGCCGCGGCGAGTCACTTCCCCAATGGCTGTTTCAATTCTTGTTATTTAATTTCTGCACCATTCCCGTCCCCCCGAGGCCGCGGCGAGTCACTTCCCGCTATGGCCATTTAACCCCCATATCTTGCTATATCACACTTGTCCCGCTCGCCCCGCCGGAGCAATCTCCCGTGGTGGCCCCTTCTATCTCTTCTCTTATTTCTGTGTTACAGCGAACAAACACCAAAAAAAGAGGAGCCCGCGCGCGCTCCGCGTCTTCTCCGCTCTTCCCCGAACCGCGTGACGTCGCTCACAGATTGGCGATCACGGTGGGACGTCTACTGCTTCCTTTCGGCTACCCTTGCAAGTTCGGCACCATCCGTGCCTCTCCACCTTGGCGCCCGCGCGCGCCCCCGTTGTGCCCACGGCAGCACTGTCAGTTTTGATTGGTTCTTTGTTTATTATATGTCTGTTATTTCTGTTGTTTTCCCACTCCATATCTCTGTCAGCATTTCATTACATGCATTCATCCCTCTTTTCTATCCTTTTTTCATTTTTTTGAGGATCACCCTTTCCCGGTGAAGGAAGGACTCTCCGTTTGAGAATTCCTCTCAACAGACTAGAATCTCCTCCACTGGGACCTCCGTAAGTCCCCGACATCGAAGAATCTCCTCTTCGTTCACTGGGCCGGTTGTACCATTGAAGTTCCCCGTAGTTAGTCATTTCATTCGTGGTGAGACGAGAGACCCTAGCTGACACGGCGGTGAAACAAAAATAAACCAGGGTCCCCATTTTGTGTGAACTTCGGATCTCGCTAAAAATAAAAAAAATCAACAAAATCAAAACACAAAAAAAAGGCGTAAAGGCATCCACTTGTTTGATAATCTGTGCTACCTGCTTGCTAGTGTATGTTCTTGCGTTCTGGGAAAACTGTGAGCATGGCTCACGAGTCTTTTGAGGAAAACCACCCTAGTCGTGGTTTGTCAGCCGACCCGCGAGTCTATGCTATGGACTCGGGTCCTTCTCATGAGCTCTCGCATGAGGTGCATGTTATTGCCGGAGACACGTCCCCACCACAGGATATCTCTTCCTTACTGGGCATCCTCGCCAACACGGAGGTTACCTCTGAACAGCTCCGGGCCTTCCAGGCCATTCTGAAGGGGAAATCTGTTTCCCCCACGCCCCAGGAATCAACTCCGGCCATCGCACCTCTCCAAGAGTCCGTGCAGGCCATTCCATCTCCTTCGTTGGCACAAGCCATCCAGTCTCCCTCGCTTCAAGGACAAGCGAGCCAACAACCACCCTCATTCCAGTTCCCGTCACAATCTCAAACTCCCGTTGTTCCCCACACACCACAGCCAGGGCCAACTGTCGGTGGTCCGACAGCTCCCTCTCATTCCGGGTTCCCCCCTCAAGTCTCCGGGAGACAGTTTCTCCCCCAGTGGCAAGTGCCACCTTCACCTCCAGAGGAGCTCGCCCAATCGCTCCTCAATAGCTTCAATCGCATGGACGAGCAGTTTCAAAATCTGAGAAGGATGGTGGACGTGAAAGCCACCCCGGAGGTTGCTTTGCCAATCCTTCCCGTCATTCATCTTCCTCCCTCCGAAATGCCCACGTACCGCAGATACAATGGTACCGGCAACCCCTTCATTCACCTCTAGAATTTCATGTATGAATCCTCCTATTGGCAAAACGATCAGAGGTCCCTGGCATACCTCTTTCGGAGATCATTGGATGGTCCTGCGCTTGGGTGGTTCTATTCTCTGGAGCCCCGCGAGGCCGAGAATTTTGAAATAGTCCAGTGAAGGTTCTTGCAGAAATATAGGGATAGGGTCGGTCCCTCACTCTCCATTACCGACCTAGTGGCCGAAAAGATGAAACCCGACGAGGATTTTGTCCGATATGCTGATAGATGGAGGTCTCTGGCGGAAAGAATAAGGGATACCCTCTCCGAGCCCGAACAAGTGAAGATGATTGTGTCTAATGCAACCCCACAGTTCAGACATGTCCTGGCCATGAATAAACTTACTACAATGGAGGAACTGTATGAAAGGGCCCGGTACATCCAAACCCAGCTAAAAGACTCCCCCATCATGAACATGCTTGAGTCGCCGAAGCCCAAAGTGGTCAGAAAGACAGGCGTGGTGTCTCGGGCGGAGCCACAGAAGGGGTCGTGACAAATGAGCAAGTCAGTGCGGTCAACAATGCCAACTATGCAGTCAACTCAAGGCCTCCACAAATGCCCCGACTTCCCCTTCAACCAGGTCCTTTCCCTTCAACCAGGTCCTTTCCCTCTTCGTCCTCCACCCCAAAATAATCCATCCCAAGATAATATGCCTCCATTACGCCAACCCCAGCAACAACAACCACAACCTCAGCAACAACAACCACCACTTCAGTACAATCAAGTTCCACCCCCGGGGAACTATGGTCCCCAACAGCAACAAAGGAGGCCCCTCGGTCCCAAGAGAGCCTACTATCCACCATTGCCGGAAACCTTAGCAGACATTTTTAATGCCCTCATGGCATCAAACCAACTCGCCCTACCCAGAGAAAGGCCCGCGTGGCCCCCCAATGTTGATACCTCCAAATACTGCGTCTACCACAGGCAGCCGGGACACACAGTAGATTACTGCTTCCATTTCAAAGATTACATCCATGATATGAATGATGAACATCAAATAGATTGGGATGAGATGAGACGATACGTCGCAGCTCTCAAGGCTAGGAGACCTCCTCATAGGCCACAGCAGCAGTTACAACAGCAACAGCAACAGCAACAGCAACAGCAACAGCAACCACAACAACAACAACAGGCTCAGCAGGCCCCACAACAACAGCCCGACATGGGCATAATCCAGAATCCATTACCGGAGCACCAACAGCCCAATCATCAGGTTAACCCCATCTCCTCCTTCCCGGAAGTCGGGAGAGAGCAGGTGTGGCACCAGGAAAGTACCTCCATTCTTTCTACCTCCAACCCTATCGTCATGCAACCCCCTCACCTTGCCCGGGTAGCACCTCTCTCTCATCAACCCGCGTCAGTATCACCATCACCATTTTCACTACCATTACGCCCTCTCATCCGCACCCCGACCTCCTATCAACCGACACTCTCCACTACGCCTTCACACCCTCTCATCTTCTCTCACTCCCCCACTTTACCATCCACCTCTACCACATTTACCCCTACGCCTTCTAAACCCCTTATCATCCGTCAACCATACATAACCCCGTCTTTCTCCACCGTATCACCACTAATGCCTTCAAAACCACTCATTAATCATCACCCACCTCAAAATCATTGCCCACTTCAAGCCCTACCCACTCCTACTTCGTCTCCACCGCCACCTTCTAGACCCCTTATCCTTCATAATCCGCGCAATATCCCCTCTACCTTCACCATGCCGCCACCTAACAAACCCCTCATCAGAATCCCTGCTCCCGTCATCACCCCTGCTTCATCAACCATTCCTCCACTACTACCCCTCAAACCCCTGTTAAAACCCACTGCTACCCCCACAGAGGTACAAAAGCCGCAGGCAATGGTGCTTCGGAGTGGAAGGATTTTCCACAGGGTTTTCCCCCACAACAGTCAGAATCCCGAGCAATCTCAGCCAGAGAAGGATGATGCAGAATAACCAGAAAGAGCTATCCCTGGAACACAGTATGATCTATTGAAACACTTGGACAAGACACCTGCCCGGATCTCCATCCTGGAGCTACTTCAAAGATCCACATCCCACCAGGCGGCCTTGATGGAATATCTTCAAAAGGTTATGGTTAATGAAGACCTCCCCGTGGAGAAGATTTCGACCGTCCTGACCCCAACAGACACACAACCAGCCATCATGTTTCACAACTACGAGCTCCCTCCCAAGGAAGCTCGGAAATATGCATTGTGCATTTCAATAAAAATTAATGGGGTATCCATAAACCCGTGTCTTGTGGACACGGGTGCATCCATAAATGTGATCTCCATGAGCACTCTTCAGTTGTGTGGGGTCAACGAGGAACAAATAAGACCTTCCTCGATCACGGTCACGGCTTATGACAATAGCAAAAGGCCGCCGCAGGGGATGATTATTCTGAAGGCAGAATTAGGCCCCATGTCAATTCCCACGGAATTCCATGTCCTCGACATGGACCCCACATTCAAGGCTATACTGGGTCGCCCTTACATCGAAGCCATGGACGATGTGCCTTCCACCAACCATCAGTGCCTGAAGTTTCCTTACAATGGGAGAATTATTAAAGTGGTCAGTACACCTGTTCTTCACACAGTGGATGCTATCAACACCTCTCTGCCTTCTGTTTGGCCGTCTCATCGGCCCATATTGTCACTGCTGGACGTACATGATCCATCTCATGTTCCACTAGTACCAAAGGAGCCGGTCAGGGCAACCACAACATCATGTCTCCCTTTTCACTCCAAAGGTTGGGAGATTATGAGGAACATCGGCTATCAACAAGGAAAAGGTCTGGGCGCACAGTTACAGGGTATGCTCAAACCGCCAAAGGAAATTAGGCCGAACCGCAGGTTTGGCCTAGGCTTCAAAGGACCGTTCAAGGCAGATTGGAAGCCCCTCACGTGGACTCTATCAAACCACTTCAACAGAGGGCCCGTTGTTCAGATGGGAGATCACCCACGAGAAGCATATGGGGGATCACATGCTGTATATTTGGCTGAAAAATGTCCGAGGATCACCAAAAGAGGCAAGATCAAAGATCCGGAATGCGAGTGGGACAAATGGTTCGACATACGGGACATTTCCGTTGCACTGGAAAGGATGTTCTCGTCTCCGCAGCTTGAAGGACAACCATTGATCTCCGAAATACCAGAGAATATTACCACTCTTGCCAAGGTTCCAAACTATCCTCGTCCTCGTCAGAAGGACCCTGTCATCGACGGATCTTCATCCGTCCTCAACATTGCCGTCGACGGCTCATTAGCCGCCATCTTCTCCATCCACTCGTCTCAGCCTTTGCTGATATCTTCTTCCTGGGCCAGACAATTGTCTGATGATCTTACCAGGTCCCCTTCTTTGCTTACATACCTACGCGGGCTTTTCAACCCGCGCCAGGTCTTCAACCATGATATGCTCTCTGAGCCTCACAATCCTCTAGCCATAACCACTTTCCTCTCTCCTCCAATCTCTTTTCACTGCTTTGTCATTAAAAATGAAAACGAAAAAAAAATGTCAATTTTCAAACTCCCCAACAACACATCTTCGTTGAGGAAACCTCCTACATCTCCCACGGGTGCGTACCGCCTTGCGGACCACCCGTCCAAGGTCCGATGAGCGACCTTTTCTACCCCTCCTCTGAGGGGTCTTCTCCTGTACATTCTACACCATCCTCTTCGTCTTCCTCTTCTTCTGTAAATATTGTCAGTCAATCTAGGAATGATAGGCCAAGGGTAGTACCTAGGAAGAAATCCAAGGGTAGGCAGATCCCTCGTCGATTCCTTCTGGATTTGGCCGCCAGGTGTCAAGCCCTTCTTGCCATTCCCCAGTTGTTAGAAAATCCCATCCAGCTACCTGAAATAGAATGCGAGGGCGACTGTGCATCTGATGAAGGGTATGGAGTCTACGAGATCACGGATGAAGAATGCCCCACTGAAGATGAGGGTGAAGAATATGAGGATGCGGCGGGCGCATACGCTAGTGGAATGAGGAGATTCGACGAGCCGTCAACCACCGTAGAAGAATCAACCAAAGAAATCAACTTGGGAACTGAGGAAGACCCTAGGATCATCCTCATAAGTGACAACCTACCACCCTCTGAAGAAGAGGCATTAATTGAGGTTCTCAAGGAATATAAGGACACGTTTGCATGGAGCTACGAGGATATGCCGGGTCTGGATTCAACGTTGGTCGAACACCGTTTAACCCTAAAATCAGGGTCCATCTCGGTAAAACAAAGGTTAAGGCGTTTCCACCCTCAGATGGCTTTGAAAATGAAAAAAGAGGTCGATAAGCTCCACAAAGCCAGGTTCATTAGAGTCGTTCTTTATCCTCAATGGGTGGCGAACATTGTCCCGGTCATGAAAAAAGATGGGAAAGTCAGGATTTGCATCGACTTCCGGGACCTTAACCGCGCGTGTCCAAAGGATGATTTTCCCTTACCTCACATTGATGTGCTGATTGATAACACGGCAGGCTACGAAACCCTCTCTTTCATGGATGGATTTTCAGGATACAATCAAATTCGTTTGGCAGAAGATGATCAGGAAAAGACGTCATTCACTACCCCTTGGGGAACATATTGTTACGTGGTCATGCCGTTCGGATTAAAGAATGCTGGAGCTACTTACCAAAGAGCGATGATGGCCATATTTCATGACATGATGCACATATATCTGGAAGTGTATGTGGATGACTTATTGGTGAAATCAAGGACCAGGATGGAACATCCAGAAGTTTTGGCTAAGGTCTTGCAAAGGTCAAGAGAGTTCCAATTGAAAATGAACCCGAAGAAGTGTGTGTTTGGTGTGTCGTCAGGTAAATTGCTGGGGTTCATCGTGAGTAAAAGAGGGATCGAGATAGATCCCGACAAAGCCAAGGCTATCAGGGATATGCCGCCTCCCAAGAATTTGAGGGAAGTCCGAGGATTAATCGGGAGGTTACAGTTTATTCGTCGGTTTGTGTCCCAACATTCACAAAGGTGTAGACCTCTCTACGAGTTGACCAAGCCAGGAGTAGAATTCCACTGGAATTCTAAATGTCAGAAAGCTTTTGAAGGGTTAAAGGAATATCTGGCTAGTCCACCCGTTCTCATTCCACCCAAACCGGAAAAACCTCTGATCCTTTACGTCTCAGTCTTGGATGACTCCGTGGGAGCCGTCCTCGCACAAGCTGATGAAGAAGGCAAGGAACGGGCAACCTATTACTTGTCCAAACTTCTCAATCCCTGTGAGCAGAAGTACACCGGCATGGAGAAAACATGTGCTGCCCTCGTTTGGGTAGTGCAGAAATTGAAGCACTACTTCTTGGCTCACGAGGTCCACTTGATTGCTCGAATGAATCCTATCAAATTCCTTCTGGAGAAAGCCGTCCTTACGGATAGGCTAGCACGCTGGCAAAGTTTTCTCTCTCAGTTCGACATCACCTACATCCAGCAAAAGGCGATTAAAGGCTATGCCATAGCCGAGCATCTCGCTCACCATCCTCTTCCCAAGTTCGATCCCGTCCAATCAGAGTTTCCAGATGAGGAACTAATGTCCATCAACCAATCAGATGAGCCAATGTGGACGCTATATTTTGATGGAGCTCTGAATTCTCAAGGGAGAGGAATCGGCATCGCCCTCCTGTCGCCTGAAGGCCTCACATTCCCATTGGCATACCAGCTCAAATTTCCAGTCACCAACAATATAGTCGAATATGAAGCTCTTCTAGCTGGCCTAGAACTCGCTCATTCTTTTCGTATCACTGAGTTGCGAGTCGTAGGTGATAGTCAACTCATCCTTCGCCAGGTGCTCACTAAATATCGCACTCGCGATCCCAAACTCAAGCCATACCAAGAACTCACTGCTGCCTTTGCCAAACTGTTCGCCAAACTGATCTTTGTTCATGTCCCTCGTCATCAGAATATTCTCGCCGATGCCCTCGCCTCGTTGGCATCATCCATAAGGTTCCCTCTAGGAAGATGGTTTAAGTCCATTTCCATCTATAAACTTCACGCCCCTGCAATCGATGATGCTTCCTACGTAAATATCAAAGACAGGATAGCAAGGAAGATCCTGCAGGAAGATATCCTTGAGAAGAGGGAAATCATGTTGGCAGAGGCCGAAGAAGAACTGGCTGATGAAGAGAAACCATGGTTCTATGAAATTGTCAAATACTGCCAAGATCAGTCTTATCCTGAAGGGGCCACCACAGAGGACAAGAAAGCCATAAGAAGGGTGGCTCAGAAATATACATTGGTTGGAGGTCTACTCTATAGGAGGAGCCTTACTGGTATTCTGTTAAGATGTCTTGGTGACGATGAGGTTTGGAAATGTGTAGAGGAGACGCACTCGGGTGTGTGCGGTGGCCACGTGAATAGTCAGATGCTCGCCAAGAAGATCATTCGCCAAGGCTTTTATTGGCCCACTATGGAAGAAGATTGTGATGTCTATGTCCGTAGGTGTGTCAAGTGTCAACTTCACGCCGATAAAATCCATTCACCATCTTCCTCACTTCATCCAATATCTCCCCGTGGCCTTTCTCCATGTGGGCATTCGACATCATTGGTCCCCTAGGTGATCCCAATTCCCTCACCAAGCAGAAATCTTTCATCCTTACTGCGACGGAATACTTCACCAAATGGGCCGAAGCTGAAGCTTACGCGGAAATCAAGGCGTCAACAGTCTGCAAGTTCATCATAAAGAACATCCTCGCCAGATTCGGCGTCCCAAGCACGATCGTCACCGACAATGGGCCACAGTTCATTTCTCAGGACCTACAGGACCTCTGCAAAAGGTACGCAATTGCATTGCATCATTCATCGCCTTATTACCCACAAGGTAACGGCCAAGCGGAGGCCACCAATAAAACATTGCTCAAAATCATCAAAAAAACCTGCGAGTCTAGTAAGTTTTCAGACTGGCCAGAAAAGCTTATCGAAGCCCTATGGGCCTATCGCACTTCAATCCGTACCCCCACCGGGCAGACTCCATTTGCCCTTACTTATGGTATGGAAGCGGTAGTCCCGTACGAGACTCTGATCCCTTCTCTCAGGGTACAATTGGACGAGAATTTCCCCTCGACGATCGTCGTAATTCACTCCTCGCCCAGTTGGAACTCTTGGATGAGAAGCGGCTGGCCGCTGCCGAACACGCGCGTGTGTATCAAAATAGACTCGCTCGCTTTTACCAAAAGAAAGTCGTTGAGAGAAAATTCAAAGTCGGTGAGATGGTCGTAAAAAGAATTTTTGTCAAACCTGGAGGGCCGCGTTCTAAGCTCCAACCCAATTGGGAAGGACCATTTGTAATTCAAGCCGTGTACCCTGGCAACGCCTACAAGCTAGTCAACGCCGAAGGGACCGAGTTATCCCACCCTTGGAATGGGCTTTATCTTAAGAAATACTACCCTTAGCACAAAACAAAAAAAACTGATGAAAAGATAAAAAAACATCAAAAACAAAGGAATACTGAAAACCACTAAAAACATGGAAGATTCAAAATGCCGATGCCTGGCAGTCACCATGTAGTTAAGTCCCTGCATCTAACCTTCATGTTAGGATAGGGCCCATTGAGGCTTGGTAGGCACCGGGTCTTGGTTTGCCAGAACCGTGGAGATCCCTGTCCGGCCACGTCAGCCTATGCTCGCTCGAAGGAAGCTAACATGTGCTCACTTATGTATTTTACTCAAAAAAGTCGGTAGCATCACCTACGGTGGGGCCCCACCCAGAAGATCTCCGGAAGCTGTAATCTTTATTCTTTTCCCTTCGACCAAATGAGACAGTCGGCGCCCTTAAAACGCTGAGCATGAGAAACCGAAACTCAAACCCCAAAGGCAAGAGTAGGATCCATTTCCTCGAGCATCGATCAGAGCACGAGAAGAGGGCAGTGTCCCCGCAGGCATACGAAAAGGGAGCCCACAAACGTCAAACGACTTTATCTCCCTCACAAAAAGAAATACAAAATCAAAATCAAGAGAAAAGCCTGGTCGTGACCGTGCCTGTTACGATAAACGGAACCCCTCAAAGCAAAAGTCTGAATCCACAAAGGGGGCCGTGGAATGTAAATGCTCGAGATTTGGTCCGAAGTTGTCCGAAAGGAAAGAGTTGATGGGCCCTTATTCGCTCGCCGGGTTAACGGCTTTGCCGGTCCTCTCAGGAGGTTTATCCCCTACACTCTTCCTTCTCCCTCTAAAGATGAACGTTCGATGGAGTTTCTGAAGGGTGAAAACTGCCTAGGGTCTGCGACCTTATTTTAATATACACATTTGGTTGCCTACTTTGAAAAGCAAAAGCTATCGCTGCGAAGGAGTCTCTGTGTTTCTGGCTGGTCAAGACCCCTGTTTACCACCTTGATGTCTTCTTGCTTAACCTCGGGCTTAGGCCAATGCAAGCGCGTCACCTATGGGTGCGACGGCGTCTGATTCCGGGTCAGCGTCGCGCGGTTGGTCGTTAGGGTTCCAGGGTGTTCCATCATATACCATCTAGAGTTGTGAGGAAACAGACCCGGGTCGGGCAAATCTTTTACCTCAAACACCTTTTGGGTGAATCCCTGTGGTCGGAAGCGACTGGGAGCCTAAGCATGGCATGACGGTATTGTCATCAGGGTAAGTCTTAGCCGGCGGGATCATCATTCGAGGGGTCTAGAGGCCCAAATCAACCTAGATGTGCACTTAGGATACCTGGGAGGTTAGTAAGAAACCCCTGTTCTCACGAAGGTTAGGTGCCATTTGGGTGCTTGCCGGGCGTTAGCAATAAAAAAAATTGAGATGATAAAACAACAAAAAATGGAAAAGAGAAAATGTACATATTTGCAAGCAAAAAAATCTTTTTTATAAAATAAAAAAATGCCAAATATAAAAAAGAAAACAAATCAATTTTGCATGATTATATTTGCGTGCAGCATCTCACTTTAATACCGCTTGCATTCGTGTGCTTGCCTGTCGCATTTATCATCACCACTTCTTTCCCTTGCCTTCGTTAAAATAAAGGCTTGGCCCCTTGACCAGTTATCAAGGACAGTCACAGTGACCATTTGCTTATTGAGCAAGGGGCCAAGTCAGAACAGAAATTCTGATTTGTTTGTTTCAGTGATGTGTGCAGGGATTCAGGCAACAGAAGCAAAGGTGAAAACAAACAAACCAAACCTTGTGTTTTATTCCAAAAACCAAAAAAATTACATCAAGTTCCGCCCTCTCTCTCTGCATTACTCGTCCCACTACTCTCCGGGCAAAACACTCTCAAAGGTGCTACCCAACTACGAAAAGCGGTACTCCTACCGCTCTGTACTCCTCTTCCTATTCCCGCATCCCGGCGTTGATCTACGGAAGCAGCAGAGAAGCTACCAACACGAAAGCCACGCTCTCGTGCTCTTCGGTAGCGCTCCTCACCATCTCTCAGCCACTGTTCAGCAAGACCAAGGCTGATTCGGAGTTCGAATAGTTGGGCCTCCATGGCCCTTCGTTCCTCCCTTTCAGTCAATCTGTTGGCTCTTTCTCTCTCTGCGTCTCTTTCTCTCTCTGCACGTTCTCTCTCGCGGTCTTCCCTCTCCAACTGGAGAGTGATCCTCAGTTCTACGGCATCCCTAGAGGAGTCGTCATCAGAATGACGCCGCAGTTCCCTCTCCAGTTCTGCTATCCTAGCCTCCTTCTGCGCAGCTTGGCAAGCGCTTCTTCCGTCTCCTTTTCCTGCCAAGTGTACCATCTCAGATACGCGATAAGGCGTAAACCAAGAGAACTCAACACTGAAACTTTTACCTGTATACAGAGCATCCCTTCTGCCTCCGCAGCACGCTGCGTGGCGTGAGCAAGTTGCTCATGAAGCAAGTCAAGTTCTGAGGTGGGAATCCACAAGCTGGAAGAGGCACCACCCACTCCCATCGCTGGGGAAGCCGCGCCAATCTGGGCATGCTACGACCGCGTGAATTAGCAGCCAACATCTGGAATCTGGGGTTTTAATTAGGAACGTACTGTACACCTACCAAGGCGCTCGTAGCTCCGCGGGCATCGCCCAACTGTTGTTCCATCTCTGCCAAGCGAGTTCGTAAATTCGCTATCATGGCATCCCGGACATCCTGCAGCCTTACAAGTCAGCATTTTCACCAGAAAACCAAGAAAAGGAGAAAGAAGAGAAGAGAAAAGGGGAAACCTACCTCCACAAGTCCCCGGGGTTGGAACCGTTCTGCGTACTTTGTCCTATATAGACGCAAGTAGTCCTCGCTATCCCGCGCCTGTGATTCTACAATCGTGCCACCCCGTTGCCAGTCCTCATACTGTTCGGGGAATCGCACGCGCCAGTCAATGCAGGTCGCCGGTCCCCGCGTCTTTCTCCCGACACGAGGTGGCGCAGCTGAATCCACCCATTCTTGAGCCAGTCCTAAAGTCCTCATAACTAATCGTAGCCGAAGCGGCTCGATTTCATTCAGGCAGTGCATCCACAGTTCCCGTCCGAACCGGGCACGACTTGCTAGAACCCACGGCTGGTCGGCATCGACCATGTCTGAGTAGGGCCTCCAGTTTACCATCGCTGCAGGGAACTCCTGTAGCTCCCGCCTTAGCACCATCAGTTGGTAGGTTAGGGGTGCCGCACTCATGATGGGTTCCCACCGCCTGGCTAACGGCACCACCACGGGTCGCCAATGCCGAGCTCTCCCCATAGGGAGGTAATAATAGCTCCATAGCTGCTCGGCACAGGTCATCAGTACTTTGCAAAAACACAAAAAAATACAAAACAAGCAAAACCAAAAAATACCTGGATGAATGGTGTGAAACCACTCACAGTCATCTCACGATCCGTTTCTTGGAATAGGCCTGCAAACAAGTGTGCCAGCATGGCGGCTCCCCAGGCATAATACCCTACTCTTTCAAGGTCTGACAGCAGCTCCAGGAAGCAACATTGGATACCGTCCCCTTTCGAGCTCAGTACCAATCTCCCCAAAAGGAAGAGGAGAAATCTCCTCAAATCTATGTTGCATCTTTCCCAGTCGCCGAAATCTGTGCAGTACACGGCACGGCATCCTATTTCCATCCTTTCCATGAACTCTTCTGAGGATTCATCGTCCCGCCGACGAGTGTCGGTGAGCCCTAATGCATCCATGAGGGACGCCCTAGCTACCGACCTATTTTTCCGACCATCTAGGTCCAAACCCAGTAACTTCTGGGCACCTTCTCTGTAGTCCGCGTAAGTGACTCCGGTCACTGCCTCGCCCTCTACCTTCAGGCTTGTGATCCGGACCACATCCTCCAAGCTGGGCACCATGTGCCCCCAGGGCATCAGGAATGCCCGACTCACTGGGTCCCATCTCTCACACAAGGCTTGGATCAGGACCAGGTCGAGCTGGATCGGCTCGATCCGAAGGAAGGTACCAAATCCCATCACGTCTAGCCTCGCCTTCTGAAAATCTGGGAGGCCCCTGTACGCTGCTACTACCAACTCCCATAAGATTTGTGATTTCATCACAACCTACACATACAAGGAATGGGGTGAGGTTTGGTCAGAAGAAAGGAAGAAAGAATGAGAAAAAGGGCAAGAAAACTTGGCTTACGAGTTGTGATTGGGCCCTTTCGCTGAAGTGCCCTTCGAGGTCTGAAAGCCTCCTGGAACTACTACCACTGGACCTGCTTCTCTTCGAGGAGTGGGAAGATTCGCCCTCCATCCAACTCTCAGAATTTTGAACTCCTCCTCTCCCGTGAGAACTTGTGCTCCTCGAGTTAGCTCTCGATATACCTGGGAAGATAAAAGGGACAAGAATTTATAGAAATGGAAGGAGTGCGGGCCAAGATTGCCTCCATCACCTGTTAATGATAGCCCTCGCAATGAGGCACCTGCCATGCGGTCCCGTGTGTCACTTCACCGCTCGCACAGGGTGATTGATTGGACGAAGAATATGACGACTAGCCCCCTATGTTGTCTAGGGATACCCTATCATGATTTGGAGGACGTCCGCAAAATTTGACACAACATCGGGAAAAGGGGCTAGGGCCGTCATTATTGACTTCGACGGCAGATTCCCGTGGAAAATGGTCACAACAAGACGCGATTCTCCGCTCGGGGCGGAGTCTCGGCAGACCCATCACATGGGAACAGTGCAAAGGAGAAGGAAGTGTAGGGAAGAAGGAACGCACAAGAGAACAAACAAGCAGCAGAAAATCAAATCATTCCATTCATAATTCTACATAAGCTGTCACAAACACTACAATCATAGAGAGGTGGCGGGTCCACTAGCTCGCCAGCTCTTGCCATTATTTCCATGCTCGTCCCTCTAGGCGTCCCTCTCCTCTCCCCCGAGGTGAGGGTCCCTCAGAAGCCTCCGGGATCCCCGTGCAGTAGCACCTGCCTCGCCTCTTGGCGCCTGCTCCGCAGCAGTGACTCGCTGCTCCTCCCCTGGCGTGGCGAAAGAAGCCACTAGCGGCAAAGCGACCGGACTGGCGGAGTCGCTCCCCGAACTCTCGCGCTCTCTCGTAGCGCGTCTCCATCCCTCCTAGCCTCTGCACGACGGCCTGAAGGCCCAGCTGGAGCTCCCTCACTTGGGCCTCCAAGGCCCTCCTCTCGGTCTGATCCCGCTGTCGCTCGGACCTTCTCTCGGCTTTCTCTCTCTCTGTCTCTCTCCTCATCATCTGCAGAAGAACCCTTAACTCCAGGATGTCTGGAGAAGGTCTCTCCTCACCGCGATGCCGCAGCTCCGCTACAGTCGCCACCCAGGCGTCACGCTCCTCTTCCGCCCGGGTCGCGCGGGCCACCGCACCGGCAAGTTGCTCCCGGAGGGAGGCAATCTCGAGAAAAGGGGCCGAGGAGCTGGAAGATGCGCCACCAATCATCCCCGCCGTCGCTGTCTGCTGGGCACGCTGGAACAAAATAAACAGCGGCCGTCAGTGAAACTCCAAATCTGAAGATAAAAGTGCGGCACGTAACTTACCAGAGCGACAGCTCATGCTGAGCGACGGCCAGCTGCCGCCTAGCCTCTGATAGTTGGGCGCGCGAGCCGCCGAGCCCACGCGTGTCCCCAGCTTGGGGAAGCCCCGCATAACTCTCTCTCTGCCGCCGCAGGAAGTCGGCGCTGTCCTGCACCAATACACTCCCTTGCTGTCCGGGAGACGTACGTGCCAGTCCTCGAGCCTCGCCTTGCCGCGACTCTCCCTCCTGACGCGGCTCGGCTCGTCCGCACTCGCCCACTCATCGGCCAGGCCCAGGGTCCTCGCCGTGTCCTGCACCAAGAAAGAGGGCCTCGCATCATAACAAAGAACGCGTCCCCTGTCTAGGACGCATCCATCATTTAAGTGCAACACTCGCCGAACCCTTTCCCCCCTCGCGCGGCTCGCTTCAAAACTCAAAATGAATTAAAAGAGGAAAAGATCGGAGGACCTACCAGACCGTGTTCACCTCCCTCCGCGACATCGGGCCCCTCGGGTCCCTCGGGGGCCCGAAGCGGCCCTTCCTCCTCCATAGACGCCGTTCCGTGCTCTGGCGCGTCCCTCCTCGGGCGAGGAGTTCCTCGTCCCTCTCCACCTTCACCATGATCGGGCCCACCGAACTCCATCAATCAAAAGAGGAGGAAGACGAAAAAGGGGCAAGCGAGTTTCGGCGGAAGGCGGGCTCGTTTGCGGGTAAGGCACGGGAGAAGAAAGGCCACCCGACGCTTTAAATTTGAATTCAAGGATTAAGACGCGTCCTCGCGCCTGGACGCACCCAAAAGGGGAGAAAGGAAACAGAATCCCCCCGTGTCAAGCGTAGTTCCCCGCTGTTCAGGGTAAGGTCTCGTGGAGCGTGCCTCGAAGGACAACTCAGTGCAAAGAAGAAAGTGTGGGAGAGAGAAAAGTACACACAACACAAGAAAGCCATTTTCATTTCATATAATAGCCGAAAGTACATCATACAGTGAGAAGGGTGACGTGTACAAGCAACTCTCTAACTCTCACCATCACCCTCCTGGTCATCTCTCTCCTCCCTCCTCTGCCGGGGATCCCTAGGGGGCCTCTGCGAACCCTGAGAAGCCGTGCTCGCCTCGCCCTGCGGTGGCACTCCAGCCTCGAAGGCGCGACGACGCTCCTCGGCCGAAGAAACCAGATAGCTGCCCATGGAAAAAGAACCAGACTGACGAAGTCGCGCCCCGCGTTCCTTCGCCCTCTGGTACCGCTCCTCGCTCTCCCGAAGCCTCCCCTCCGCCGTGCCGAGACTCAATCGGAGCTCCAGCAGCTGGGCCTCTAGAGCCCTCCTCTCGGTCTGATCCCGCTGTCGCTCCTCCCTCTCTCTCTCCCTATCCCTCTCCCTCTCTCTCTCCACGCTCTCCCTATCCCTCTCCCTCTCCTCTCTCTCCCTCATCGCCTCTCTCCTCGACAGCTCGAGGGCGATCCGCAGATCCACTACGTCGCGAGGGAGCTCCTCAGCCTCCCGTCGACGCTCCTCCTCCAGCTCTGCAATCCGGGCGTCACGCTCCGCCACCCGAGCGTCGCGCTCCTGCTCGGCACGAACAGCACGCGCCAGGGCCTCCCGAATCTCGGCCACCTGTCAAAGCACGCATGCACCATAAGAGAACAACAGTGATAGAAGGAAAGCAGCCAGAAGAGAGTCAAGGTCAGGCAAGCACTCACTCGAGCCTCGCGGTCACGCTCGGCCTCCTCAGCCCGAGCCACCGCATACGCCAGCTGCTCCTGGAGGGCAGAAACCTCCGGAGGAGGGCCCCGCGAACTGGAACCCGCTCCACCAGCCGTCCCGGCTGCCGCTGTCTGGTGGGCCCGCTGAAACACGGGGCAAACGTCAGTCAAAGGCTAAGCATCAAAAATCCAGGTCGCAAAAAAATGCATCACATAAACTCACCAGGATCTCCAACTCCTGTCGGATGGCCACCAACTGTCGCCTGGCGTCCGCCAACTGGGCCCGCAGGTCGGCGATCATGGTATCACGAGCATCCTGCATTGCACGTAAGTTAGTACCACATGCATATACATATAAAAGAGTGAAGCATTCTCATTTCACTTACCCCTGCCATACCACCAAGGAAGAGGCGGTCCCCATACGTAGCCCGGTACCGTCTCAGGTAATCAGTACTGTCCTGTACATGGGACACCACTGGGACCCCGCCCTGCTGCCAGTCCTGGTACTGTGCTGGGAAGCGCGTACGCCAGTCCACAACCTTCGCCTTCCCCTTGGTCTTCCGCCCAATGCGGGCCGGCTCTTCTACATCAACCCACTCCTGGGCTAGCCCCAACGTCCTCATAACCAGCCTCAGCCGAAGCGGCTCGATCTCGTTCAGGCAATGGACCCACACGTCCCGCCTGAAACGAGGAAGACCCGCTACAACCCAAGGCTGGCCAGCGTCGCCCATGCCCAGGTAGGGTCTCCACACCACCTGCATCACCATACATACATCATGTTAGTTACCATTCAGTCACATGCATAAACACAAAAAAATCATACGCATCATACCATGGCCTCGGGATACTCGCTCAGCTCCCGACGAAGCGACGCCAGCTGGTAGCCGTGGGGTGCTGCAACCACGACCGGCCTCCACCGCCGCGCCAGAGGCACGGCCCTCCTGTTCCCATGCCTAGCCCTCCCCATCGGGAAATAGTAATAGCTCCACACCTGCATCCATCATACATCATTAGTACAATAATTGCATATTTAACTGTGGGAATGCATAAATAAAATGTTTACCTGGAGAAAAGGTGCGAAGCCACTGACTGTCGTCTCCTTCTCCGAAGTCTGGGAGAGATCAGCAATCAAATGGGCAAGCAGAGCCGCTCCCCACGCGTAGTGTCCCACTCTGTCCAGATCCGCCAAGATCCCGAGGAAACGGCAGTGGATGCCATCCCCCTTCGTCCCCAGCAGAAGGCGGCCCAGGAAGAAGAAAAGAAACCTCCGAAGGTCTAGATCCACCAGCTCCCTCTCGCTCGGATCCTGGGTGAAAGCTGCACGGGCATCTCCCTCCAATCGTGCCAGAAACTCCGCTCCAGTCTCGCTAACCCGCTGGCGCGGGTCAACGAATCCGAGCGCCTCCATGATCTCCACTCGGCCAACTACCCTGCTGTCTCTATCAGTCACGCTCGTCTCTAACCACAGCAGGTCCAGGGCACTCTCTCGGTAGTCGGGGTAGGTGACCCCGCTCACCGCCTCTCCGTCAACCCGTAGCCCGGTGATCCGAGCCACGTCCTCGAGTGTCGGCACCATGTGCCCCCAGGGCATCAGAAACGCCCGGCTCGGCGCGTGCCACCGCTCCCTCAATGCCTGGATAAGAGGAAGGTCGAGCCGGAAGGGCTCGATCCTAAGGAAAGCTCCAAAGCCCATGGCGTCCACACGCGCCCTCTGGAAGTCCGGCAGCCCACGGTATGCTGCCACCACTAGGGACCAGCTGATCCGTCCTTCATCACACCCTGCACACCACAAAACCAATAAAAAATACATCAGCATTATGAATAGTAATAAACAATAACACTGTATATACTACTTATTCATCTTATTTTATTTTTATTTTTAAAAATATTTATTTTTTTTGAGGCGTCCAACACCTTGGACGCCTCCATTTCATTTTCTTTATTTTAATTTTAGAAAAACCCAAAAACAAAAACAAAATAAATAAAATATATATATATATTATCATGGAGGCGTCCCATGCCCTGGACGCCTCCTTTTTTTTAATTCTTTTTTATTATTTACGAAAATAAATAAATAAAAAAAAAGAGAACAAAAAAGAAAATGTGGAGGCGTCCAGGCCCCTGGACGCCTCCTTCCCTCACACCCGGCGTTCTTCACACAGCCTCTCGTCCGCCCTTTAACCAAGTGAACCAATAGAATGGAGGTCTAAGGGGCTTACCGGATCGTGCTCGTCCTCTGCCGCGTCGCCAGCATCCACTGCAGCCTCCAAGGCCAAAGGAAGAGCCTCCTCACCGCGGCAATCTCCTCCGCCGCAGCAGCCCCCTCGGCATCATCCCTCAGCCTCCTCGGACGACGAGCCCGTCGTTTCGCTTCTCTGGACCCTGGCTCGATCCTCCTCGCTCCATTGGGACTAAGAATGGGTCGTCTAGGGTGACTGGGTCGTCAGAATGAACAGTAAATGAGCAAGGGGGGGAGGCCAGCACTTATATATAGAAGCTACCTCCTTTGGGGCGTCCAGGCGCCTGGACGCCCCCACCTTTTTTATTTTTTTTCAAAATTCAAAAAAAATTGGGGCGTCCAGGCGCCTGGACGCCCCCAAAATAAAAAAAAACCAAAAAAATAAAAAATAAAAAGTCGGGGCGTCCAAGACCCTGGACGCCCCAAAACAAAAAAAACAAAAAAATATTAAATAAGAATTTGGGGCGTCCAGGACCCTGGACGCCCCCAAATCAACAAAATTTAAAAAAATCAAAAATAAAAAATAGGGGCGTCCAGGCCCTTGGACTACACCAAGACAAAAAAACCTAAAAAATCAAAAATATAAAATTCGGGGCGTCCAGCCCCTGGACGCCCCCATAATAAAAAATTTTCAAAAAAAAGTATATATATATAATAAAAGTAAAAAAGATAAGAGTATGTATATAATCCAAACAAAATAAAAAACACAAAGAAAAAGAAAAACCACAAAAAAGATAATAATAATTAAGTGGACGGGGGTCCCAAAACATCAATGCCAGATTTTATTCCATCAGAAAGCAGAATGAACTACATCAGGGGCTTAGGCGCCTTAGGCCTTAACTTCCCCAGTTCGGTTACATAAGCCCTCCACGGCTCGCATTCTTCCACCACGTGCGCTAAGGCCTTTCCCGCAACACTTGTCTTCCAGGGAGCTTTAATGGCCTTCGCTTCTTTCGCGTCCGCTTCAGTGCCCAACTCCCTTTTCTTCAAAGGAACGATGCCAGTCGGTGGCGGGAACGAATGGCGTGGGATGCCAATCTGGAGGCAGCACCGATGCGCATTATAAAGGACGAACTCGGTCGCGCCGATCAGTTGAAGATCAACTTCGGGAGAAGGCCTCATGAGGAGATCTAGCGAAAGCAAACATGCCGGTGCGCAAGTAAAGAAGCCTTGTGTCACGGTGCGGAAGTGAGACCGCCAGTCTTCACGTTTCTTCAGCCACGGAACGCGGTTCACTACAGTACCACCGAAGCCTAACACGTCGGCTATGTGGTGAAGCGGGCTTTGTTGGAAGAGCTTCGAAGCAGTTGGCATTCCCTCGCGGTGGTCGAATTTGAAGTGCAAATCAAGCCAGCAATTCAAGACAAGTGCGCAACCAAAAGGAGGCTTACCCATGCTCGAGGCAGTAAGGCCGCTGTAAAGATAGGCAAGGACGGCGGGTCCCACCCTCTTTCCACTCCAGATCCCGCGAATGGCACTTAGTTGATCCTCCTCCACTATGTTGTCGGTATGAGGAAACAAGAGAGCACCCGCCAGACAGATAGTGAACCCCTTCATGATTCCCTCCAAATAGTCATCGTCTGGTGACCCTCTCAGGGCGTCCATGACCCACTCCGCGAGCTTTTGGAGATCGATCCCCTTTTGAGTACGGACCTTTCTGGCTGCGTCGGGCGGCATGAAGCTTCCAAGGACGCTTTCAGAAGTCCCCCGTGTCAGCATCCGCATAGCCTTCACCTTCCCGTCACTCTTGAATTTCTTCAATCCGAGCAGAAGTTCCACCTCCTCGAGGAGGATGGTCACCTCGAAGGTCGGGAAGATAAAAGTGTGGGTCTGGGGATGCCAGATCTCCACTAGTGCGCCCATAGCCGCCCAGTCCATACGAATCTTCTCGTAATGCTTGGCGTGAATAAGGAGCCCCTGCAGATGCCACTTCGAGAGTATGGCCCTCATGCCAATGGAGATATTGGAAGTTAGCTTTGAAAGCCATGGCAGTTTGGAAAACTTCCTCGGGCCTGGGAAGAGTGGATATGGCTGGAAGAGGAAAGAAAGAAGAAATGAAGGAAGTAAGAAGAAGGTTCACATGGAAAATTTGAAATGAATCAGCTTACCATATGCGACATGATCGTCCCACTCAGATGACCCTCGAGGTCGGAGAGTCGCCTGATCTCGCTGCTAGGCCTGCTCCTCTTCATAACGCGGGAAGACTCTCCTTCATCCTGAAATCTCTAGATTCTCCTCTCCTTCCTCTCCTGAGCTTCCAAAACCCACCTTGGTGCATTTGAATGAACTAGCCTAAGGGGAGTTCTTATAGGAAGGGAAGATCGCTACAGGACAGAACATGTCACATCAGCAGTCAATGTCAGGATTTTGGCTAGATCTCCTTTCCATTGTGGTGCGATTCTGCTATGATTCTGCTACTTTCTGATGTTATTATCCATGCTGGCCTGTGCAGGTTTTACTAACGGACATCTTTGTCCTATCTCCTGTCCCACCTTTCAATGGTTGGTCCCACCATGTCATGCATCGTAGTATATGATACCTACGCTACTAGAACATGTCAAGGACCTTGCGGCCCGAACGAATCTGGGATTTGAGTTCCCCTTCAACAAAAATGGTGATGATCCCGGGAGAATTTGGGTTGTACGGATAGGCCGTTAACTTGTGGTAGCATGGGGACGACGGTTCCATTCAGTGAGTTGGTGCGCGGATAAACGGGCCCCAGCTCAGTGTCGGCTCACCGGATCGGTATCCTGACCCGTTCTTAACAAGTTGACAATATTATCCTTGGCTATTTTCTATTTTAGTTTGTTTTAAATTTTTATTTTAACCCAGCATGCATTCATATAGGATTTTGATTTATTGCGGAAGATCATTCAAGTGATTCGATTGTGAAAGCCGTTGTGTTTCAATTCCCACAAATATGAGATATTCCACTCCGAATGAAATACTGAGTTTCCTTGAGACAGGCCCTACGCTGCTCTTCCAAAGGAGACCCTTGTTTGGACAGACCCTCAGATATTCCTTTACTTTTGACCTTGTTTGACCCACCTTGGCCGCAGCACTTCCACATTGGCTGGTAACCACTCCCCAAATGTGAAACCTCCGGTTTATGACCCAGGTACTTCCACACCGAGAAGTTGGTCTCTTTTGTTTCGTGCCTGAGCGCACATCTCACCCTCCCTTATTTGATCTCCGTCCAAGCAATCGTCAATATTTGAAAGACCTTCTTCAAGGTCGCCTCATTGAAACTTCAGGAAAGATTCCAAACAGTAACGTCAAAAGCGTGTCTCATCACACCTTGGCATCAACTTATCAGTCCGCTCCCACTTCATTTCACTCCACTTCGATACCATTCCACTACGTGTCGCTCCCTTGCAAAGCAGACGCCAAGGCGGGGCAGCTGTAGACACGCCATTCTTGACGTCTCCTGAGAAAGTCTCATATTACTATACTAACGCCCCGCTACGGCTTACGCATTTGAATCACTAGAGTGCTTCCTTTTCTTGGTCTTCTTCTGCCTTTTTCGGCATTCGGAATCGTCCCGTCACGGCATTCGGACGGCATCAACACGAGTCGAACGCATCAGGAGGTTCCGGAACCAAGAAGGATGTCTGCCGGGCGGCCGCTGACTAGGACCCGGGTGGGTCTTAATGGGGGCGTCCAGGACCCTGGACGCCCCCATGTTTTTAATTTATTTTATTATTTTCTCAGGGCCCAAAACAAAATAATAAAATATATATTAATGGAGGCGTCCAATGGCCTGGACGCCTCCATAAAAAAAAAATAAAAAATGTGTATAAAATGCCAGTTGGCATAAAAACAAAAATAAATAAAAATATATATATATTAATGGAGGCGTCCAGGCCCCTGGACGCCTCCATAAAAACAAATATAAAAAAATCAAAATGCCAGCCCTAGCATAAAAAGACAAAATAAAAATAAAAATAATATATTTTGGAGGCGTCCAGGCCCCTGGACGCCTCCATCAACTCTCTCACGGGCGCCGCTCACTGAACGATGGTTTGTCGTGTGTGAAAAAATCAAATTATGGAGACGTCCAGTCAGCTGGACGCGCCCATTTCTGAATCACGAGGCGCCGCTCACAAAACCACGCGTTGTGCCAAACCGCGTGCGGCCGTCGTCGGTTTTCGGTGGACCTGTTAGAGGCGTCCGGGACCCTGGACGCCTCCACAAAAATAATCCAAAAAAAATAATAAAAATAGAATAAAATATTATTTCGGCCCTGATGGAGGTGTCCAGGGTCCTGGACGCCTCCACCCTCCGGAGCCCTATAAATAGAGGCCCACCCCCTCAGTTCTGGAGAGCTTCGAAGTGATCCGATAGGCTGCCGGAGCCCAGAGGCTACGGAGTCATTTTCTAACCCGTGGGTTCTTTTGTAGGTGGAGGTTCTGCCGGCTTCTCGGGTGCTCACGCTCGCGAGAGGAAGGTCGTCTTCATCCACCGCGCTTCCACGTCGTCCCCACGCTGCCGGAGCTCCGCCGGATTTCACCATCGGCACATCCAATAAGCCAATTCTTTCCTTTTCTTCGTAGTTCTTTTGCATTCATCATCTTGCATCCCCTATCCCCCTTCATAAGGGCGCCTTTTCTTATACACTTCTTACATCCATCATCTCATTTTCCTCCTACTCGAGTCCGAGAGGGGTTTAAAAGATAACACCAACCAGGTGTGTGTCTTGCCATCATTTCATTATTTTTATCGCAAGGATTTGAATACTACACCTCCATCTTTCTAATCCACTTGTCATTTGTTTGTCGTTGTTTTGCAAGGGTAGCCGAGGAAAGCCCTCTCCGTCGGCCGGCCGGAGGGAGAGGAAGAAGCAACCCGCCATCTCCCGCTCTTGAGGTAGGCGCGATCACTTTCTTATTTTGGGGTCTTTCGGCCCCTGGCGATCACATCTTGTTTTCGAGGCCGCGGCGAGTCACTTCCCCAATGGCCGTTTAAATTTCGTTCTTATATTCTCTTTATATTCTGTTATATTCTGCTCATATTCTCGAGGCCGCGGCGAGTCACTTCCCCAATGGCCGTTTAAATTCACGTTCTTATACGTTATATTCTTATCTGTTTATGTTCTCGAGGCCGCGGCGAGTCACTTCCCCAATGGCCGTTTAAATTCCGCTCTTTGTATTCTCTTTATATTCTGTCATCTTATTATCTGCTCATATTCTCGAGGCCGCGGCGAGTCACTTCCCCAATGGCCGTTTCAATTCTTGTTATTTAATTTCTGCACCATTCCCGTCCCCCCGAGGCCGCGGCGAGTCACTTCCCGCTATGGCCGTTTAACCCCCATATCTTGCTATATCACACTTGTCCCGCTCGCCCCGCCGGAGCAATCTCCCGTGGTGGCCCCTTCTCTCTCTTCTCTTATTTCTGTGTTGCAGCAAACAAACACCAAAAAAAAAGGAGCCCGCGCGCTCCGCGTCTTCTCCGCTCTTCCC